>JAQISU010000256.1:165000-775000 GCA_029339505.1 Unio delphinus | reverse complement strand
TTTTTTTTTTTTATAGCACATTCATACTTGATTGAAGTCATGAATTTAAAAAAGTCAATAGGTAAAACATGTATCGACCATTTGTTTTAAAATTGCGTCACAAATAAGACCTTGTGGTGAATTTAAAATGTATTGATATAAAAAGTCTAGGAAACGAATAGGGCTCAATAATTCCACACCGTTCTTTTCTACTTCTACTTAGTCCCTTTGATCCGACTATCCCTAGAATGTTCAAGGCTTTGTGATGTTAAATCGCCACGCATGCGTTTAAAGATTAGCAAAGCGTTTCTGTTGTAAAATAATACATAAAAACTTTGCAGATTGATCTATTAAGATGGCCGAACATAAAGCAAGGAAGCTTTGATCCTAATGTAAATATAACTATCAGTTTTTCCACGCTGTCTCGTTTATTAATGTAAGGTCTTACCTTTACCGATGATATTGTAAAATGCGATGACGGGAAAATTTGTCACTGACTCTTCTTCTACAGCAGGTTAAATATATTGGACATTTGTGTAAATACTAGAGTATTTTAGGTATAATTATATATATATATATATATATATATATATATATATATATATATATATATATATATATATATATATATATATATATATATATATATATATATATATATATAATATTTGTGTTTTTTTTACATGGATGGGTTTAGATTTCTGATATGACAGTAATTTCTTGAATTGCACTTTAATCTATCAATTTTCTGTAGTTAATTACTGCAGATATTTTAATAAATTTTGATGGAAGAGCGAGTTAGTTAAAAAGAGAAAGAAATCCGGCCAGGAAACCAGCTTATTCATAGTCGACAATGTACATTACACTTTTCTATGAATGTTTCGTGTAACTTATTTTTCATGACAGCTTATCAGGCTACAAAAAAAAAATACACATGACATCGGGATTTTCTGCTCAGCTGCGTATTAATTACCTTCTCAGTTAGGGATAACACTTCATAAAGCTTAGGGAGTCATAGCACATCTATTATTAGTCTATGCAGTCTATTTTGCCGCAATGAGGATGATAGAAACATCGCGTAACAGTTTTCAGCAGCTCAATGATTCGGTGGGGGCAAAAAGAGCGATGCAGGATTTATGTAGTTTAGTGGCTTTAATTTACTGCATTCTCAAATGAATATATTTAGAAAACAAGAAAACTATAAGTAGTGACTTACTTTAAAAAGATCCGAATCCTTCCTGTCCTAGATGTTGGTTGTCGTGCTAAGCCATCGTTCTCTAATATCCAATTTAGCAAAACCTCCTGTTCCATTACTAAAAAGGTTTATACTAGATACATCCTTGCTAAAACACACGACTACATAGTTCGATTGAAAGCAAAATATTGCAAGTACACAGTCAGCCAGATATTCAAGTCTGAGTGGCTTCTCCCTAATCCCAATTCAGCATCTGATTCACACCGTCCTTCTCTCTATGTATCTGTCTGTCTGTCGATCCATCCATCCATCGATTCCTCCTCCCTCCCTCCCTCCACCCACACACCCACCCACCCATCCAATGAACGGTATGCATTCTAGCCAGTGTATCAGTTCAAGTCTGATTATGACATTTAACTGATTCTGAAGAACAACGTTCGATAATACCCAGGGATATTTGTTAATACATACAGCGTATATATGTCTATTGGATCTTAGTTAATACATGCATGTGGCGTATAAGAGGCTGTTGGATCTTTCGTTAACAAATTCATTTGGCGTATATACGTTGTAAAAATAAAAATAATCTTGGTTACTGTTGTTCGTCTGTCGATTCGACGAGGCCCTCTATAGTCACCCGAGGGTTAGAGGGACTGGTTCTGTTTTTTTTTGTACGGCTGATGAGGCCAACCCTCGCACGGAATGTTCGTATGCATTAAAGATAGGGGATGAGCGGGACATCTCCAGGAGGGTTGATGGCACGTGCTTTTCTTGCTTGCCTCTTCAGCTCTGCAGCTGTTGTCCTGGTAGATTCGCACAGCTTTGGAGCCTTTGTGCACAAAGGAACGCCAGGTGACTGCTGTTTGCTACCAGGAATCAGGTTTTATATTGAACGCTTTCAATGCAACTTTCAAATTGTTTTTGAAGCATTTCTTCTGACCTCATTGGGATCGCTGTCCTTGCTATAGGTTGCCATAGAAAGCCTCTGTGACAGCCGGTGGTCTGGCATGCGTATAACATACCCCGCCCAGCGTAGCTGGAACTGCATCAGGATGGCGGGGATACTGGGGAGACATGCTTGGGCGAGTGACATGGAATTGTATAAACCCTTTTATTTATTAAATACATGTACTAGAGTTTCGTTTTTGCTGTACAACGATACACGAGGGTAACTCATGTATATTGTGGTCGTATTTCAAAATAGTCAGTTTTGTCCATCCTATGCTGCACGTGCGAATTGTTTTCCAAGGGAAGAACCTATTGTCTTCAGTGCACAGACAATATCTGTATATAAATACCTCACCGTACGTAAAGCTCTTTACAATAAGGATATTTGTGTCAGTCAGCGGTCTACTATGAGAATTTGCACATCTCTAGCTTTAGAGGTATGCAAGTTTATTATTTTCTTGTTTATACTATATCACTATTGTACTACCGTGTCAATTATTTGCACGTTTTGTAGATTTTGGTTTATGCAGTATAATGCACACATTTCTATTCTTGTTTGAGACTTAGTGAAGGATTATGTTAGTAATATAAGGCTAATGTGGCCGCTGAGCATGCCAAAGCTTATTGGATCCACAGGTGAGAGATTAGTGCCAAGTGGGTACAAAAGATGAACGAGCTACCCTCGAAGGAGTACGACTGCTTGGCCATCCAGAGGTGTTACCCCCTCCCAGGACACCCCATAAGCCCCATCTTTGTTAATACATGCATATGGCGTATAATGCCTGTGGTATCTGTTTTCATACATGCATGGGGTGTATATGGGACTGTTGGATATTTTGTTAATATATGCATATGGCGCATATATGCGTGTTGGATCCTTGTTAATACATGCATATGGTGTATCGGCGTCTATATATCTTAGTTAATACATGCATATTACGTATAGGTGGCGTTCGTTTTCTTCCTTTCCTTTCTACCACCATTTATCCCTTTTAACTGCTTTGTGGTTAACTGGTCCTTCCTTGATACAAAATTTGTTATGCTAATTACCGCAGGATTCATTTATAGGTGAGTAGAAGAGTGATGACAGTCACTAATAGATACATATAATGCTGTGTAATTGTAGACAATAATCTGCATAACTCAAAGCATAATTTTTGATACTTTTAAAAATATTAAATATTTTTTATTGATAAATATAAACAACATTTAATATTAATAATCCGCCGTCACAGTAATTGATTTTGAATTTCATATTTCTTCATACCGTTAGTCACCCATGATGACTTCAATATATTCGACAATGTGCGCTCCCTAAACAAATGTATTGATATGAAAAGATCGCCATTAAACTTTGCAAGCATTCGTCAAGCGTCACTTTGTACGTGTCAAAAACTTGCTCTCAGTGGTTGACCTTGAATTCTTCAAGCTTTCCCAAAATACTCTGCTATTAAGAGACCCTGGTCCAGTGTAAATTAAAAAAAAGTGACCCCGCTAACCCCGTTCAGTCCTTCTGTTCACAATGGCATTCAATGTTCAGAAAGCGTTGGGGGTTGCATGCCGTGCAAAGATCAAAGATCATTAAATGCAAACAATCTGAAATACCTGCCGTCATGCAGTTTAATTGTACCTACATGTAATTGATTTTTATTATACCCTGATGTAAAGTATTGACAAGAACACAATTAAACTTACCTGTTGAGCATTGTCTAAAATATAATTTTACCTGCTATTTTTTATATATAGAACAATTGCATTTACATTGCGACTATCTATATGGTAAATTCAATTATATTCCCAAAATACATTCAGGTTAAAATGGTATGTACAACGTCGTAAAAGTGATAACTACAAGATCATAAGATGAAAAAAAAAAAAAACAACAACAGCTAACCCGCAGTGGAACAGACATTGCTGTTCATCCATGGCACAGACATTATCTCTTAGAACCAGACCTTATGATCTGTAGTGCCTCAATAGTCATCGTGCCACAGTGGACAGCGTGCCTCAGTGGCTAACTTGCCGAACTCTTGAACAAATGGGTTCGAGTAGATATACGAATCCCATCTGGGCCAGTGTTTCAAAAGAATGTATTCAAAATTGCATCAGCGCGATATAAACTTTATTGTGTTGATGTATTCCAAATTGATTCATTACTATATGACCTGTAATATGTTGATGCTCTATTAAATTCAACCAAGTATTAATTGACTTTTAAAGCTCTTCCTAGCTACATTAATTTGCGTCTCGTGATGGAGACTCATTCGTTCAATCGTCTTCGTGCCTCAGGTGGCACATGAGGATTCCACGAAAGAACGTCACTGCTGTTGGTCTGCAGCATGTCTATTGATGATTTTTACGAAGCCACACTGTTACATGTTTGTGACCATCTATCAAATGCGTCTATAAACGTCCCTATCTGCAAAATTATACTTACTGACAACGTGTATCTATAAGATGAAACACAATCTTACAAATTGCTGAGTGTAATATTAAGAACGTTTGTCACACCAAAACAAACGTCCTTTGCTGATGATGAAACAATCTATGATTATGACTCAATAAAAATCTCATTTATTAAATCGTCGAATATAGACGTGAGTACATTTTATTTTGCCAAATACCAGAATAGTTGATATTTCTACATAATGGCAAGACAAGACCAGACAACACATTTATTACAATCAGTTTACAAGACAAGACCAGACAATGTATTTATTACTGTCAGTTTACAAGACAAGACCAGACAAAGTATTTATTACAATCAGTTTACAAGACAAGACCAGACAAAGTATTTATTACAAGTAATTTACAAAACAAGACCAGACAAAGTATTTATTACAATCAGTGTACAAGACCAGACCAGACAAAGTATTTATTACAATCAGTGTACAAGACAAGACCAGACAAACAATAGATTACAATCAGTGTACAAGACAAGTCCAGACAAAAACTTTATTACAATCAGTGTACAAGACAAGACCAGACAAAGTATTTTTTACAATCAGTGCACAAAACAAGACCAGACAAAGAATTTATTACAATCAGTTTACAAGACAAGACCAGCTAATTATTTATTACTATCAGTTTACATGACAAGACCAGACAAAAATTTATTACAATCAGTGTACAAGACAAGACCAGACAAAATATTTATTGCAATCAGTGTACAAGACAAGACCAGACAAAGTATTTATTGCAATCAGTGTACAAAACAAGACAAAGTATTTATTGCAATCAGTTTATAAGACAAGACCAGACAAAGTATTTATTACAGTCAGTGTACATGACAATACCAGACAAACAATAGATTACAATCAGTGTACGAGACAAGTCCAGACAAAAACTTTATTACAATCAATGTACAAGACAAGACCAGACAAAGTATTTTTACAATCAGTGCACAAAACAAGACCAAACAAAGAATTAATTACAATCAGTTTACAAGACAAGACCAGACAAATTATTTATTACAATCAGTGTACAAGACAAGACCAGAGAAAATATTTTTTACAATCAGTTTACGAGACAAGACCAGACAAAGTATTTATTACAATCAGTTTACAAGGCAAGACCAGACAAAGTATTTATTACAATCAGTTTACGAGACAAGACCAGGCAAAGTATTTATTACAATTATTTACAAAACAAGACCAGACAAAGTATTTATTACAATCAGTTTACAAGACAAGGCCAGACAAAGTATTTATTACAATCAGTTTACAAGACGCAACATATGAAGGAATATCTAACTTTGTATACGTGTACATCAGTCATAGATAGTATACATTTTTTTCTCTCACGCTAATTGCAATTTAACTGAGATTGACATTATTATTATATTTCAGTTATTGCTGTAATGGAATAAGATCATAGCCAGAATTTATTGGGAATGTATTAACCCAAATAAATTGAAACTCAGAGTTTCCCTTATAATGCGTTTTTGAATGTTGTTCACCCATTTCTTTCTGTCTTGTCCAAAACAACGTAGGTACCTTGGTTTGTGTTATGCCGCTTTCAATTTATGTTGATTAATACACATTTGAAACTGAAGCATATTTAACTATCAACTATGTACCTTTTATAAGATATCTCAGCCATTACACAATAAGAAGAGCATACATGTCAGTAATTACTAATGTATCGTCTAATATTTTATAACACAATAATTTTGTCGTTTCGAAAGGGCTTATTGGATCTGTTGAATATTTTCTGTCTATGAATATCTGATATCTGGGTTTCTTCGTATAAATATACACATTCCAGACAAAAGTAAACAATGTAAACTCTCTCTCTCTCTCTCTCTCTCTCCTGACCTCCGTAGAATGAATCCGATATGCTGACTGAATTGTGATTCAAGAATTTTCATATACACCTAGGTGTGGCTCAATAATATTACAAAAAGTAATGCTGTTTTATTATTGTATATTCAAACTTTTAAAAAAATGCAAAAAATGATGGTATATTACGCACTTTTGATACATTTTAGCCATATTACTATCAGTATTCGGTTTTTGTAAGGACCATATCTACAGGACAATCAATGGACGCTTCATTCTGATTGTTGAAGAATTTAAATTGACTGTACATTTTAAATAATTCAAACACTTTTAATAACCAATCAATTATACTTTGTTGACGATAAGCTAGAATACCCTCATGTCGGTCATATTTTGTAAACATGATCTGATTCCTTTTTCTGTCTAATTTTATTTTTAGTAATCGAAATCACGATACCAAATGTTGCGTGTCTTACAATGGACTTGCAATCGACCACGACTCATAAAGTCAAATAAATTAAATAAGTGATTGTTTTATGTAAATCTGTATTCTGGCTCTTGGATGAATCAAAACCGACAATCCTTAAAGAGAAACGTGCACCTGGTCCGTGGTCTCGCGTATGCCATCTCGATATGCCATTTCAACAACGCGTGACTGTTCCGAGGCTGTGATAAACGCGAGGAAATAAATCTCCTTTTGTGATGCGTTTTTTTAAACTCTTTTGATTGATCATGCAATGCAATGTTTACTATAATAGTTAAAGCATCATCAAAGATCCCCATTTCACGTTTTTTAAATCTAAAGGACACCCCACACACACTTTTTCTTACCACCACGCATTTACACACAATACCTTTTACGTTGTTTGTATGCAGTGTCAACTGCTAAAAACCTACAGCTTCATTACTACACACACACAACTATCTTTCCCAGTTCAAACAAGCTCAAAGTACTTAAACGAAACTCTATGATGTCTAAAGATGGTGTAATAGACCAATGACCTCAATGGTATAGATGAATGGAGAGTTTCTGGGTATGAATGGCGGGCGTATTGCGTCAAAATTAAACGACTGTCAAGAAAATTGGAAAGCTTGTACCAGATCAGTTTTCAAAGGTATGACGGGTCCTATAGAAATTATGCAAGTGTTCTCGAGGTACTTCTGACGTAGTGCAAATAATTAAATATTTATGTTAACTTACTTTTCGACATGGATTGCGACTGGATCACTGTGACGAGGTTATCACCTGAGTGACGTTTCTATTGATCAGAACATAGGTCGTTTTAGTTTTTTTTCTTTGCAGGTCCGTTTTAATCGGATGTATATATATATATATATATATATATATATATATATATATATATATATATATATATATATATATATATATATATATATATATATATATATATATATATATATATATATAAACAAGCTAACTTCGAATCAGCCTTTCAAATATTTCGGCTACACGGTTAATAATCGATTGGGAAAAGTACCGTTTGACACTGCCTACTGCCTACATCTATTAATGCGTGGGATTGCAAAATATTTCAAATTTAACAGCATTAATATTGCATTCCAACTTATTACGTGGTGCATTCTGTGACAAGTCATTCATTCGATACATAGCAGCCTTGCAGTAATTTGCTTCAAGGGCCATTAACTTGGTTTCGCTACTTAAAGAAACACGGATGGGATGCGCCACTGATTCGTAAATTACACAATCAAACATGTGAATGAATCAGCGTGCATGTTAGTGTCAACGCTAGTAATCATTCGCGCGTCGAATTAACAATTAGCGTATGATCTATTTAATTGAAAAGAGGCTAATTTGCTTTTCTTTTCACGCAGGCTCTCGTTTGTTCACGGGAACAAAATATAGGCTTTTGTTATTTGTCGTTTTAAGATTGAGATTTGAATCCAGTCGCAAAGTGTCAAATCGCTAGTAATCTTTACTTAATGTATATATAATTGGACCAACTTTTCAAGAACAACCAGCTTGTGTAATATTATACAATTTTTCTTCCTACGGGTTAAAATTTACAGTCTTCATTTTGGCTTGACATCTCTTTCGCTATGCCTACATTCTTAGGAAATATGGTGAACGAGTGATAAAAGAGCTAAACTGACCACATCAATTACGGCCACTGACACAGATCCTATAAACTGACCATTGCAATTACAGAAACTAGGGTAGGGGCAACATACTCTGAGACTCACTCCCTCGAAAACGGGACTCCACAAGGAAGTGTACTCAGCCCCACCCTCTTCAACATAATGATAAATGATCTAGATAAAAATTTGGCAACTACCAAAGTAGAACTATCCCAATTTGCGGATGATGGCGGCCTATGGAGACCAGGAAACCCATCCAGCCGCAAAAACATCTATGAAATTCAAACCAGTCTAAACAATATTGGAAACTGGGCTAATAAATGGGGTTTCAAACTATCGCACCAAAAAACGGTAGCTATAATGTTCACCCCATATAGAAAAAACATACAATATCCAAAACTAACCATACAAAATAAGGAAATAAAATTTGTAAAAGTAGCTAAATTTCTGGGTATGTATTACGACCAACACCTAATATGGGCACACCATATTGATGACCTAGTTAAACGATGTAATCAGGACTTAAACCTAATCAAAAGCCTTAAAGGTACACAGTGGGGTGCTAATCAGGAAACCATATTAATGCTGTATAGGGCACTAATAAGATCAAAATTAGACTACGGCTGCCAAATATACTCATCAGCCACGAAAACGCAACTAAAAAAACTAGATAGAATCCAAAGAATAGCCCTAGTAAAGAGCACTGGAGCTCTCAACTCCACCTCGACAGCCGAACTGCATGTAATAACGGGAGAATTGCCCCTACACCTGAGACGGCAAGAACTCACTTTAAAGTATGCAGCGCGGCTGTCCACCCTCCCCAAAATGCACCCCACACTTCTGGCCATAAATAAAACCAACATCCCATATAGGAAAAGCTTAAAACAAAAACTACCCATGGGAAAGCAAGTTCATCTATTAAAATCAACATTACCAGTGGAACTATTCCCATTAGAACATAACATAGTGTACGAACACGAACCTTGGAACAACGTACAATCTAAAGTCAACACCTCCCTAACTCAAAAAGGCAACAAACAAAATCAGGAATTCAACCTCAAAATAGAAGCCTTAGAAATTATAAACACTCAGTACCATCAATATACTAAAATATACACGGATGGATCCAAAATTACTAATCCATACAAAACAGCTGCAGCAATGGTCATACCAGAGCATAAAGTACAAATAGGCAGACGTCTCCCAGACTACTGCTCTATTTACACAGCTGAATTCTGGGCCATCCTAAAATCATTACAGTGGATTGAAGAATTCAAACCCAATAAGACAGTGATTATTAGTGACTCGCTAAGTGTCCTCTCTTCAATTCAAACAAACACTACTAAATGTAGGGAAGATTTTCTCAATCAAATAAATGTCAAACTAAAACAGCTCAATAACGAAAATATTATTGTAGAATTCATGTGGATACCCTCCCACATTGAAATTAAAGGCAACGAAATGGCCGACAAACTAGCCAAAGAAAAACTAAGCGAACCAAATTTCGAGCCACTACAATATAGTACATCAGAACTGTACAGTCTAATAAATACTCAAATAGATAAAAAATGGCAAAATGATTGGGATACTAGTACAATAGGGAGAGTGTTGTACACTACAGTTAAGGAAGTAAATAGGAATATAAAACCGCCCAAGGGCTTACCTATAGAACAAACAATCATAAATAGAATAATTATAGGTAAAACCAGGCTGGCAAACAGCATGGGAAAATACATAGGACCCTTTCCTCATAACATAAACTGCTACAATTGTAACACCCCTGAAGATCTCCATCATATATTCAACAATTGTACCAAAACCAAACAAGAAAGGGACAAATTCAGATCAAAACAGCTAGAAATTAAAGCCCCCTATACATACCCAGAAATTTTACAAAAAACAAATACAAACTTAGCAGGGACATATAAAAATGTGATAGAATATCTAAAAAACATAGAAAAAATAGATAAAATATAAAAACCATAACAACAATAAAATCCCAAAAAAAGACAGGAAGTGTAGGATCCTAAACGAATTACCAAACAACCTCTTAAGGACAGGTGAGCTAAGCAACGGTTCGAACCATGGTGCGGTTTCTGGGCGCAACTGTGGACAACCTTTGACGTGTCTCTTAACGGCCCCTGCTATTTGCGGCAAAGGACCATATGTTGTCACTTGGTCACCAAACCTCACGGTCCGGACCGGGGGCGGTTTTCTGGGTGTGACAGTGAAAAACCCTTGACGTGTCGCTTAACGGCCCAGGATATTTCCTGCAAGGACCCACTAGTCATCATCTAGCTGACCAAACCACACACCTGACCTCAAATTGAGGAAAAACTTAGGAAATAAAATAAGCCGCACTAACCTGAACTCAAAACACCATAATAATGGTTAAAAATGGTTATAACATCCAAAAAAGTAGTAAAATAGGACGCCATCAAAAAACAACAAAAAGTAGGCAGTAAGAACAGACAAACAAAAAACCAAAAAACTAACACCCTACTCCCCACTCTCTTCCTCTACTCTCTTACTTCTGAACTCCTCCTAGCAATTATATCAAGTATACAGTGCAAATCCACATTATACCAAAACTAGGATAATGTAAGTAGCACAAATCAGTGAACCGAGACCGGTGCACATAAACTAGACAGGAAAATAGGATAGGACCCCAAATTAGATATATAAGGTAGTCTAAAAAACACCCAAAGACTATCAGGCCCAGCGACACAAGGTCGCAAACAAAACTAAACAGTAGAAAGTAATTACGATAAGACCCCAAAATCTAGAACATATAAGGTAGTCACAACTCCAAGACTATCAGGCCCAGCGGCACAAGGCTGCAACTATAACTAAACGCAGAAAATTAAGTCAATACTAGGGCCCCAAACAGCGAATATAAGGTGACCCAAGCCCAAGGTCATCAGACACCGCAACACAATATTGCACAGAACAAATTAGAATCAACAACTCAAATAAATATAACACAAAACACTAATTTCCAAAGAACATCACAAAAAGCACTGTATACTTAAAACTAACTTAGACAAAATAGCACAGAGTATATAAATATGGGCTAGACTCAGAAAAGCAGCCTACCAAGCCTGGCCCTTTGCCTCGCCCACTACCTACTCCGCCTGCTACAGCAACTACACGTGCTTAGCACGTCCATTAATAACCAATAACAACGGATGGCATGAATATGAGTGCGTGCTGGAACTATTCCCACTCATATAGTAAAGGCCTTACAATCACACAGCAGTAGCTCAATAGTTACTCAGATGTGATGGCCTAATTAAATAGTGTTCCCTGAACACATAAACGCCTGCAGGGTGGTGGCTCCATTCCCACCCTCAGGATAATTAAATAACCGTCCATTGACGGATAAAACAGTGATAAGAGCCCTCGGGACGAATCACTTAAAGCACATTATTCAATCAATTCAATCACAGAAATTGAACGGGCTTGGAAGTGTCATTTTAGTGAGGCATTCGGGTAAGAAAGTTGTCTTGACGCTAACAAAAGACTTAACTACATAGCTCTTATGGAATATCGAGTTTTACTATTAAAACGTTCACTACGTTTCTGTTATGCTGGTGTGGAATCGTGAGAAAAATAACTGCTAATGTTTTGGTAGTTATCTTCTCCTGCCGTGATGGTACAATACAGACAGGGTGGCACAACGAGTAATAGCTTGTTTTATATATGTTTTAAATTACAGTGATTCGTACGTGTCATTCACCTTTCAATTTAGGCAGAATTAATTTGCCTATTTACGACCTGATACGTAAAATGACTATCTGACGACGGACAAACGTTTGATGAAAATATGATACTGTCTTTTACGTACTGACCAGACACAATTCAGGTTAGATTTACAATAAGGAAAGTACCTTACTAATTTTACTACTTCTAAGTTTTGATTCATGTCCGTGCTCAAGTTTGCATAATCATTCAAACTCGACGATTCGAAGTTTGTGCCTATCATTACAGAAATAAAAACGACCAAGGCAGTAACAACACTTTTATTATCTTTTTAATGAATAATTGAAGTCGTAAAATAATTCCGTACGAATAGGTGGGCCGGTGCAGACGACGCTGAGTTTACCATTATCAGATAAGCTGTAGATTGTATGCAGTGATAAAGAGTATTTGAGTTTAATGGAGTGCTTGACTTCGGATGTCCTATAAGTTTTGGAAGTATTTCACAGAATGAGTTAAGCATAGGAAATTATTCAAATTTAAGCTATTAATGTAAACGGAAAGCTCGTTGACAGTCACACCATGAGGTATCAGCGGCCCCGATCTCGACACTTAATGTGTAACCTGAGTTGTATAACATGAACTAATGGTTTAATATCATGGGCGTCTTTCATTTTGTAATCTTCCATCTCGATTGGTGTTAACATAAATATCCCGATTTCATTCCCATGTTCAGCGACAGTCATCTTATTGTAAGCATGTGTACATATTAATTATTATAAATACAGTCTTTACTCGCCTAAAAGTCAGGTTAAACTGCAAAACACAAAGATTCTGATCTAGCGTACAATGAGGCGTACGCAGATCAGGATCGTATTGTTCTTTCCCCCCTACTGAATGCTCTTAAAGTGCACAGAAACAGATCAGGCGGTGCATTATGAGACGGCAGATCTGGGTCTGTGCAGTTTGCTGGTGGACTCGATCTATAAGCATCTGAAGACGGTGTTGCAAAACTTGTTGCTGATAATACCAAATGAATATGTAAATGCAAATATCAGTGCACTATCAAATTTCATTTTCACTTGAAAAAGTTATTTATTACATTTTTTCTTTGCTCGATTTCTTTGATCAAAACTGGGCATTAGATTTATCTGTATGATGTGTCAAAAGTCAAGGTGTTAAATGCATTGAACAATTTATCTCTGTGCTGACTATTTTTCAGTGTTGAAAACTGTTAATATCCATATTTATATATCCAAAAACACGAACATGTGACATATCAATCAAGATAACTGGAACAACTATCCAGATTTTGACAAAAAAGAAAGCATGATACTATTTCAACTCTTTGATCCTCACTGCATTTGGATGTAAAACGAAATAACATTGGTTGATTTTCGTTGGAACCGATTTCCATTAAAATTCAAAACGATTGTTTTGAGCAATTGTATTTGCGGCATTAAATGTTGAAGAAAATCAGAATGAAAAACAAAAATGAATGAAATCGTTGAAGTCCATGAAAAAAAAAAATTCTGAATGTTTCTGAAATGTCTGAAACATTTTTGATGTGGAATTTTTGTTTTTGTTTGTTTGTTTATTTAGGATTTTTAATGTAGCTTTAAAACATTTTCAGTTATATCGCTACGATGTCTGCAGTGAGGCAGTTTATAGTCATGTCTAGCACTGGGGCATCATGCCGCAGACATGTAGCATGATGTCCCACCCAGTCACATTATCCTGACACCAGGCCGACCAGTCCTAACTCTAACTTCTTAATGCTGAGCGTCAAGCGAGACAGCTGTTAGTCTCATTTTTGTAAGTCTATGGTATGACTCAGCCGGAGATCGAAGCCACGATCTTCCGCTTCCGCGGCGAACGCTCTAACTACAAGGCCACCGGGGCGTTTTTGTGTGGAACTATCGGTATGTCTACTGCAATCAAAAAGCTCATTTTAACAACTACTGGACATAACTAATTGCAAAGGTTGGCGCGCTATGATCACTATAAAGTACATGTTGTGACCAAAGATATTTCAAATGTATCTGACCTAATAAAGTAAAATGAGTGTCACCCCCACTCCACCCCTACCCCCACCCCCAGCAAAAACCCCGACGAGATTCCTTATTTTTGATCGAATATTTGTGTAAATTGTCAAAATTGGAAACAGCCAATCGATTACAACCAATGGTGTAGGATGCAAAGTCATATATGTATTGTGGGGGTGGAGGAAATTAGTCAAGATTCTAGGAAGCTTACGAAATGTATTTGGAATCAAATACGTGCCAACCGCTCCGGTGGCCTAGTGGTTAGAGCGTCCGCCCCGGAAGCGGGAGGTCGTGGGTTCGATCCCCGGCCGATCCACACCAAAGACTTACAAAAATGGTACTAACAGCTGTCTCGCTTGACGCTCAGCATTAAGAGGTTAGTGTTAGGACTGGTCGGCCTGGTGTCAGGATAATGTGACTGGGTGAGACATCACGCTACATGTCTGCGGCATGATGTCTCAGTGCTAGACATCACTATAAACTGCCTCACTGCAGACATCGTAGCGATATGACTGAAACATTGTTAAAGCTACGTTAAAAATCCTAATCAAACAAACAAAATCAAATAAGTGCCCAGAGAAACCCGTTGGGGACACATTTTAAATGCTGTATACAACTGGCAGAAGATCTCACAATCATTTGACAACATGCTACGGCAGATTTCATCAACACATTAACGTGCGAAATATTAACAAGTACGCAAGTAATTGTATTTGCCAATGAATTTAAACCATCAAATTCAAAATCTTAATTTGTCGAATATTCTGTAATTAAATCCCATCAGATATTTTATTAATCCGCGCTGCCAAAGTTTGAGCTGTTTTGAATTTCATTACCGCTTACATTTCATACCATCTACTGCGTGATACCTCGGATTTTTTTTCTTCTCTTTTACTTCTTCTTCGACATAAGGTGGCGCTCACCAGTTTCGCAATTTGCACAAAGGTTATAATTAAAAAATAAAGATTTTCACCTTAAGACCTCACTGGTTATACTGGCTATTTAATATCGACCTCGTATTTCTTAGGTATTATTCAAAGTACTTTTAATCCCTTTTATTTGGTATGTGATTGATGGGTGTAATATCGGCTTACGGTACGGTTTGACCTTACTTCAAATGTGCATATCTCAGAAAACTGCTAGCTCCGCTTGGTCATTGTCACTTCCTGGACTTCAGGGGTAAATTGTATTTAAAAAAGTGGAGCCGATACCATTTTTTAAAATACATTTTATATATTTGGTAATTCATTCATTGCTCTTTCAAAAGCTGCTATTGTCTAGTTTGGCGACATTTATGTTCCTTATTTTAACAACTGCTAAAAATATTATACTTTAGACTAAATCAGGCAGGTTTTGTGTGTGTGTGTACTTAGATTATTCATACATTCCGTAAGTACAATAAGCAATGAAATTTCAGCCACAGTACATGAAAGCAACATAGAGGTATACCAACAATATTCTGTCCATTCTGTTGCAAATGTAAACAACTTCATCTTCTACCCAATACTTTCTCAGAAATTCCTAATATCTGTAGTGCGTCCCCAAAGTTGATTTGAATACAAAACAAAGACGAACGGTCTGATAACGTCATAGGGACCATCACTTCTACCTCTTGGGTGTGACATGAGTGAGAACTGAAGGCATGGCAGAGAGTTAAATGTACATCATGATGTCGTAGTCGTATAGAGAGAGAGAGAGAGAGAGAGAGAGAGAGAGAGAGAGAGAGAGAGAGAGAGAGAGAGAGAGAGAGAGAGAGAGAGTCTTACTATGGGTTGTCAAACACAAAGTGGACAATTGAACTAATCTGGTAACACAAATAGTAGATTCGAAGCTACATTTGTAAGCGAGTCGTTTAGATATAAAAAAAACAAGGTCGCTACGTTGGGCGTCGATTATAATGGGGAACAACGCCATGAACTTCGCAGTAGAAAGCGCTTTTTGCTCCCTTTCGAGACATCTTTGTTTTTTCTCTATGCTTGTACAGCGTATTATAAGCCATGATACTAATTAAAAACAAATTGTTAAATATCGTCCTGGTCATCCAGTCTATAGTTTTACATGCGCTATGCAAATTTAAGGACAAAATATGCGGATGTAGACAGACGTACGACTACTATTCAAGTCGGCTTCTTCATGCGGTTTTTTTAGATACGGAACAAATCTTACCCGTATAGCTCTAGAATATTTGTGGTGTAAATCGAAAACAATTTGATCAGATCCAGTTACATCTGGTTGTAAAATGACAATGCAACTCTACGCTTCTTCCCTTAAGCTGTCAATGATTAAAACGATATCGCATTATCTTAACTATCCTTAGGCACGATTACTGGCTCATATTGCAAGCAGGTCAGTGTTTTACTGTGACCACTACTACGGTAATTCTGTGCCATGATCAGTATTTTCCAATTCGCCTATTTCGTCGAATTCACTGATCTAATTTTCAAGTATAATTCCATATAACCAAGATTTTGAATTCATTGTTTTATTTTAAAACCGTACTCGAGTTACCTTTCAGACAAATGAGTGAATGCAGTCTATGCAAGTGATTTGTTTACATTCGATTTTTTGGGTTTTATAAATAAGACGTCAAACCATGTGGGTTTAGCGTGTTCAAAGTAATCAATGGATATATGATTTACACAATTGGTTTCTTTGGAAGCTTCATTCAAGTTTAGTAGACGGGTTATCTGTCACAGCGATCTGCTTAAAGAAGTCTTTGAGATTAACTAATGGACTAATGACAACGGTGACATCTCTCACTTTACACCTAGCCTCTCAGTCCATAATGCAATATTCAGATTTAATTATTTTATTAAAAGAGTATCAGCATTCCAGAAGCTTGTGTTATGCATGTAATTAAATAAAAGCGGCACAATAGACTCTCATTAAATAATTTTTTTAATTGATCACACGGTTATCGCTGAAATTCTCAACTAAATTATTTGCAATAGTAGTTTCTATATTTACGTTGGTTGACCATCTAGAACTGTTTTGTGATAATTTGTCTGTAGAGCCTTCTAATACAAACACGTTCACATTCTGTTAAACAAGTTTTAAAATGATAGCATTTTTGTTTAACAATGCAACTTCCACAAACCCGTGGAATTAAGATGAAACAGTACCTATTTTTGCAAAATTCCTGATATATATATATATATATATATATATATATATATATATATATATATATATATATATATATATATATATATATTTTTTATATTCGACAAGATTTGTTATTATTACAGTCACTCGAGGTATGAAACTATCAATAATCTGACTTTACTAAGGTCTGTGAAAATAATGTCCACATAAAGAAAGTCATTTGATTTAGTTTGTTTAAAATGGTAGGTCTAGTTTTAAATTTAGAAAGTGGGACCCTTGACTTGTAATCTGCAGCCAAATATGGCCTTGAACCAAGGTCGTAAATAAATAATTTAAATTAATTTAATTTATAATAAATAATTTAAAAACAATATTAATGAAAGAAATATGCGAATTAGTTTCAGGGTATCAGAATATAACGCCACTACATATGATTATGGATGCAACAACATTTGGGTAGCGAGGTAATATCGCTATTGTATTTGATTCTGGATTCAAGACATACAAGGTAATATCATTGCTACTTTTGAAAAGGAATTGCAGGGCAATTTGGTACAAAGAAATGCAACTGCCAAATCTGATTTGGGATGCAGTTTGGAACAAGACAAAGCCACTCCCATACTCGATGCAAGATATTTAGGCAACATCACTGCCGCATTTGATTTTGGATTTGGGAAGAAGACCATGTCTAAACAACTTTTGGTTTGGTACAAGGAAAGCAATACCACTTCTATATTAGATTTGGGATGCAAGGTAGGTTTGGGCAAGGCCTATATTTGATTTAGGATGCACGGTAGGTCTGTGCAAGGCACTATCTTTACCACATTTGACTTCGGGTGCAAGGCAACTGAGTGCAGGGCAATAACCATACGGCAACTGATTTGGGATACAAGGCAACTGAGTGCAGGGCAATAACCATACGGCAACTGATTTGGGATACAAGGCAACTGAGCGCAGGTCAATATCTTCCAAATACGTTAATGAAGGTAATAGGGTGCATGCTTTTATCACTTCCAAATTTACATTAATAAGGTGCATGGATTAGCTATATATCTTTCATAGTGAGGTATTGAAATATATCAGTAAGAGAAAAATCCTATCCCAAGAACCAATATACCACTAGCGATAGCACATTTGAAAAATAATTTATTTTTTCTGTCTACCCATATGTGTCGTATTCAGACTCAAATTTGCATATTTAGACTAAAATTTGATTTAACATTTTTCATCTTCATCTGTTCGTTCTGTATCTTCACGTACCAAACTCTCTCCACACTAGAATGTACAGATCTTAACATGTTTAAACCGTAGACGCTCTAGTGCACATGTATATATTACTGGCAATGATGTTCCATCGAGACATAACTACAAAGTATGTGCAAACAGGAAACAGTAGACTTAATGTATTAGTATTTTTAATCAGTTTTCTACAGGAATCCTGGAAACTATCAGTGACTGAGCTTACGTGACCATTTGCTGCTCGAAAGATATAAGCAAAAGAACATCTGCATTGTTTTCAGAAAAGTAATGGAAATATTTAACCCGTGAAGTGAAAACTTTTGTTTTGTCACGAGTGGCGAAGCCCTCGTGCCAATAAAATGTGTGTAACGAATAACCGAGTGTGATTAAGGATTTACAACACAACACAGTTAATGGTGATACAAATACAATGTTAAATGACAAATGATTTGAATGAGAAACTTATTATGATTAATATGTGCATTTATATGATCCAAATATTGAATCAATTGACATACAATGTACGGACATAATAATAATGAAAATATACATAGAAGACCTTACACAGTACAAAGACAAGGGGTGATTTCCCCATGAAAAGAATGCGTTTTACTCAAACAGTAACAAATGTTGTATTTTATTCGTATAGTAAAATGTATTTTGATTATTGATTAGGATTTTTAACGTAGCTTTAACAATTTTTCAGTAATATCGCCACGATGTCTGCTGCGAGGTAGCTTTTAGTGATGTCTAGCACTGGGGCATCATGCCGCAGACATGTAGCATGATGTCCCACCCGGTCACATTATCCTGACACCAGTCCGACCAGTCCTAACACTAACCTCTTAATGCTGAGCGCCAAGCGAGGCAGATGTTAGTACCATTTTGCAAGTCTTTGTTATGACTAGCCTGGGGATCGAACCCACGACCTCCCGCTTCCGCGGCGGAAGCTCTAACCACTGGGCCACCGGAGTGGTCGTAAAATGTATTCACTCAAATAGTGAAATTATGGAAACAAAAAAGGAACAGATAAATAAATTGGATCTACAGTCCCCAAAACACACTGGGTTTTATGAAACCCAATAATTAGCCCACGGCTAAATTAGTACATGTATAAAGTTATACACTCCGTCATCAGTACACTCGGCTGCTAGTCACATTGGCCAACCAATCCATCGTTATTCCAGGTTGGTCAATCAAGCAATCAGCGCCTACCTATCTCGGTCAGCACCACCCTCGGGTATCGTTGTAAATAAAACCAAAACCCGAGTACATCTATTTAATAAATAAAAGGATTTATACAATTCCGTGACAATGTGCCATTTTACTAATTAAATATTTAAGTATATCTACACAACAAATGAAATGTAGATATATTCTATGTAACACAACCTGATTTTGAATGCAGGTTAGTATAACAGACTCATTTTATCAGAAAGCTATGTATGCAAGTTAATATAACGCATGTTGATTTGGAAATCACGGTAATGGGGCGCATGGCTATATCGCTGACACATTTTGGATGCACGGTAATATGGCATTTGGGATGCACGGCAATATGGCATTTGGGATGCACGGCAGTGTTGTGTATATTATGAGATGCTCATGTCTGTCTCCGTTAACTTTAAATTGTCGTTCAGTATATTGCACTCACGCGCAACTTCATACTGTACTCACATGTGTCTAATGGTGTGTTATGAACTACTTTGTAAACAAATGATGTACACTCTCGTGGTAGACAATTTATGTTTTAGTTGATTACATTTGTTTCTGAATTAACTAAACGAGATGTTTCGTGGACTGCCAAATACCAGCTGCCATGGCACATTTCGCTTTATCTTTTTTGATACAATGTTTCGGATTTTGGCCATCTGTAGACGCCAGACAGGGCCCTTACAAATAACATTAAAGTGAAAAGGCATACATTTTTTCTTTCGCTGATGATAAAAATGGCAAAAAATATACTTGCAGTTTTACATCCTGAATTTCCTCACAATGTATATTCTTAGTTCTGAATATCAGAATTACACGCGCCATGACATGGGTTCTCAAGCTTGATTATACATTTCGAAATTGTACCGCAATTTCGAATATATTTCAAGTGCAATTCCTGCAGTCAAAATGAAATAAACTTTAAATTCCACAGCGTCTTCTTGATAATTGCAGTTGAAAGACTTTATATTTTCCCCACATTATGATTTCAAACATTCAATGACAGAACAGAAACACACCTGCCGATGTCAACATGCTTGACTCTTGGTGCTTCAGTTCGATGTATTTCATGTAGAATTGACAGATAAATCAGTCCATAATCAAGAAATTTCTTACAATTGAGAAAACAAAATCCCGAATGTATTCATTCCATATGAAATGGTAAAGGTGTTGTTATGCAAATTCATTCACAATATGACTCCAAATTGTAATTGTATGTACACCAAAACGCGACTTTATTATAAAAGTTATGTCTAGCGCACGACTAAGTTCACATTATTCTAGGCAGAGGTATGTGCACATTTATAATGTTGTGTAATGATAAACATGCGATCGTGTATTTAGTTTGGAAAACGGCAAACATTCATTTTTTGTGTCTTGTAGTGTATTATTGTTTATATAACTAAACCTTGGGTAGAATACGAAAATGAGCGTATAATAAAATGGTTATTGCATTTGTATGAGGAAATATGAACTCGTTTTGTCGTATGTATATACTACACTCCCAAGGTCGTACAGTTTTTTTTCCATCCGAAAATCTCGTCTATATTTTCCCATACAAATGCAGTAACCGATAATTATTAATTTGGGGTGCATATTAAAATGATATACTCCAATTTGGTATGTACGGTAATATTATCCCATTTCTCGACTTCTATGTGCGGCAGGGTAATATGATAAATGCCGATTTGTTATGCAGGGTAATAGGATAAATGTCGATTGCTTATGCAGGGTAATAGGATGATTGTCGATTTTTTTATGCAGCATATAATAAATGTCGATTTGTTATGCAGGGTACGATGATAAATGTCGATTTGTTATGCAGGGTACGATGATAAATGTCGATTTGTTATGCAGGGTACGATGATAAATGTCGATTTGTTATGCAGGGTACGATGATAAATGTCGATTTGTTATGTAGAATAATAAGATAAATGTCGATTTTTTTATGCAGGATAATAGGGTGTCGATTTATTATGCAGGATAATATGATAACTACCGATTTATTATACAGGGTAATAGGATGATTGTCGATTTTTTATGCAGGATATGATACACATCGATTTTCTATGCAGGGTAATATGATACGTGCCGATTTGTTATGCAGTGTAATAGGATAAATATCGATTTTTTATGCAGGATAATAAGATGTCGATTTGTTATGCAGGATATGATAAATGTCGATTTCGTAGGTAGGGTAATAGAATAAATTTCGATTTCTTATGAAGGGTAATAAGATATGATAAATGTCGATTTCTTATGCAGGATATGATAAATGTTGATTTATTGTGCAGGGTAATAGCATAAATGTCGATATTTGTATGCAGGGTAATATGATATGATAAATGTCGATTTATTATGCAGGAAAATAGGATGTTGATTTCTTATGCAGGATATGATGTCTATTTCGTATGCAGGGTAATAGGATACATGTCGATTTGGCATGCAGTGTAATATGGCAAATGTCGATTTCTTATGCAGGATATTATAATGTTAATTGTTTATGCAGGATAAAAGGATGTCGATTTGTTATGCACGGTAATAGGATAAATGACGATTGCTTATGCAGGATTATAGGATGTCAATTTGGTATGCATGATAAAAAGATGTCAGTTTGGTATGCAATATAATAGGATATCGATTTGAAATGTAATAGGATAAATTTCGATTGCTTATGCAGCGTAATAGGATAAATGTCGATTTCCTTATGTAGGATAATATGATGTTGATTTCTTATGCAGAATAATATGATGTCAATTTGGTATGCAGGATAAAAGCATGTCCATTTCCTATGCAGGGTAATATGATGTTGATGTGGTATGCAGGATACAAGGATGTCGATTTGGTATGCAGGATAATAGGATATCGATTTGGTATGTAATACGATAAATGTCGATTTGGTATGCATGATAAAAGCATGTCCATTTCCTATGCAGGGTAATATGATGTTGATGTGGTATGCAGGATACAAGGATGTCGATTTGGTATGCAGGATAATAGGATATCGATTTGGTATGTAATACGATAAATGTCGATTTCTTATGCATGACAATATGATGTTGATTTCTTATGCAGGATAATAACATGTCGATTTGGTATGTAATATGATAAATGCCAATTTGGTATGCAGGATAATAGGATGTTGATTTGGTATGCAGGATAATATGACAAATATCGATTTCGTATGCTGAATAATATGATATCGATTTCTTATGCAGGATAATAGGATGTCGATTTCTTATGCAGGATAATAGGATGTCGATTTCTTATGCAGGATAATAGGATGTCGATTTAGTATGCTGGATAATATGATAAATGTGGATTTGGTATGCAGGATAATATGATAAATGTCGATTTGGTATGCTGGATAATATAATAAATGTCGATTTCTTATGCAGGAAAATAGGATGTCGATTTCTTATGCAGGATAATAGGATGTCGATTTGGTATGCAGGATAATAGGAATTCCATTTGGTATGCTGGATAATATGATAAATGTGGATTTGGTATGCAGGATAATATAGTAAATGTCGATTTCTTATGCAGGAAAATAGGATGTCGATTTGGCATGTAGTGTAATAGGATAATTGTCGATTTCTTATATAGGATAATAGGATGTCAATTTTTATGCAGGATAATATGATAAATGTCGATTTGGTATGTAGGATAATAGGATGTCGATTTCTTATGTAGGATAATATGATACATGTCGATTTGGTATGCAGGATAATAGGATGTCGATTTGGTATGCAGGATAATATGAGGTCGTTTTGGTATAATATAATAAATGTCGATTTCTTATGCAGGAAAATAGGATGTCGATTTGGCATGTAGTGTAATAGGATAAATGTCGATTTCTGATGCAGGGTAATAGGATGTTGATTTCTTATGCAGAATAATAGGGTAAATGTCGATTTGGTATGCATGATAATAGGAATTCCATTTGGTATGCAATATGATAAATGTTATTTTTTTATGTAAGATAATATGATGTCGATTTATATGGGCATGGATATGTTGCAAATCAAGTGGAATATTATAACGGCGAGTAAAACCTAACTAATGAAAATGATTTCTTGTAGCATAATTTAATTTAAATCTTTCAAATTTGATAAATAGTGATATTTGGCAAGATCTCTCAGGCAGACTGAACAGATTTTGATCATTTCAAGCTCTAACTCTATATTAGGGATTGACAATATTTTGTAAAGACGACCCAGTTTCATTATATACTTCAATGTGCAATAAGAACATTTAATAGCGAAACACAATTTTATAATTTTTTCAATCCTTTTCTTTGACATATGGAAAATGTATCCTTCTATTTTCACGTGTGAAAATATTGCATTTGCCATCATGCAATGCAACGTTTGATTGTATGTGCGCGCATAAGATATATATGTAAGAACAAAAGAGAGCACTTCGTCACCCGGAACAAATAAATATTAACTGAATTTCATTTAATCATGGGAATACATTTTTACTGAATAAATTTGGCGCGAAGCGGTTCGCATCTCTATAAAGTTATGTTCCCTTAGTTCTTTGACGACCCTGATAAACCAACTGTGATGCGTTGCTAAATCGGACATGTCCGTTGTCTGATTTAATCAAATAGTTTACACATGTCAAAAATATACTTTGCTCTAACAGATTCTGTCAGCCAAATTCTACTGGTCTCTTAATTCACTTACATTGTCATGATCAGCCTATGAAAGCAAGGCAAATTTATGAAATACGGGTTGGGATGTTGTGCTGCAGAGTACATTTCATATTTTAAGGTAGATAGATGGGTAAATATTCATTTCGGTAAGTAGGTAATACAGATGTCAGGCTAAAGTTGAAGTCACTGTGCGGAATATTGGATCTCCTTTCGTTTCACACCCGCATTTTCAATTTCGTCCATTACACTCGCTTAGTCAGGCGGAAATCAGACGCGTGATATCATTCGTCTGCAACATTGTTTTCCAATTTTTCTTTCAACAATGAAGTATTAAATTTAATAAAATTGAATGGTCTTTGTAGTATAGTCTTTCATACAATATAATAAATTTAAAATTACCAACTTCAACCAAATACAGTACAATGTTCCCACATGGTTTGTTTTGTTTACATTCAATACATTTGATACTATCTCGTGCAGGTTTCATAATTTTGACGTTCGTCTTTATCTTTTGTTTTCTTCATTAATTATCGATTACTCTTGCTATACAGATGTCATTTTTGCCAGATGTTGTCAGTTACATATAACTGAAGAAGCTTTCAGATTTGGAGTTTATCGAGTATCTCAGGCTATTTTTCTAGTTGGAAATTTCAACCCACAACATGCTACAACTACATTAAGCTACACTCCCTTCCGACACCAAATTTTAAACTACCGCCATTGTGATGAGAATAATATTTCGCGCTCATAATTGTTTAAAATAATTTTCTGAAAATCGAAATCTATATTAGCAAACCAGCTTTGTTCTGCTTTTTTTCTTCTTATGGAAATCTCGGTGTTTTGGATTTTAAAATATTCACTCATTCACGTCTACGTTTTTAAACGAGATTCGTTTTTCACGGGTTTCTAATCACTAAGTGTATTTTATGATGATTCTCTCTGCCTTTGGTCGATTCGGTACAACTTTTTACGTAGCACGGACTTATAAAGGGGCACACTTTGTCTTATAGCGATGGTGGGTTAGTTACTTCTTGGTGTACGGTTTAAGGTTGCATGATGGTTTGTTTTAAATATTATACTAATGAGTGACCAACAACGTGCTGAGATTAAGCTTAAAATGTTATCTTATCTACCTTAATGTTCTGATCTATCTTCAGATTTTCCACCACCACACATATTCTTGACATGGATGTATATTGTTTCAAAGTGTATTTGTTTCCTTGTTTGGAAGTGTTACAAAACAATTCATACTATATGTCGATTAACTATCTTTTTATTACTAGACGTAATGCAGACAAATTAAAAACTTTTAAGTTTTATAGCAGGCACCAGTATTTTTGTTTATGGTTTAACGCCATTTTTCTGCACAATATAGGCTCTACATGGCGGCCAGTATTAATGGTGGAGGAAGAACCAGGAAAACCCCCGGAAAGAACCACCGACCCACGAGAAGCGACTGGCAAGCTTTCTGACATAACTACATTAGCCGAATCTTAGACTGGAACCCACGCAGACAGAGGTGAGATGGCAGTGATCCTAAACGGACAGCGCTTTAGACCATTCAGCCACTCAGGGCCCCTGCAGGGTTTCACAAACTCATTCGTTTTCGTTCAGGGGTGATTTGAGACCCTAAACGCTATACTTTTCAAATTCATTTTCACAGAAATAGAAGTTGTTAAAAGTTCATTCTGTCTATTATTTATCATATTATAGTGTGGTCATCTAAATTTGTTCAATAGCAAATCTTTTCTTAAATGGATTAGACGGCGATAATGTTACGGCTATTGGATTTAATTTTATTTATTTTTAATTATTAAATCCAAATTTGTCATTTAGGGTTTATTATTATTTAAATGGGAAATTTTTCTAGAAAATTCACTTGACCTGGACTTTTCTGGTAAACAGGCTGACCTTGGCTTGGTAACCTCAGTATCTGACCTTGCTTTAGACATTGTCAACAAGTCTTCAATTCTATTGGTTGGTTTCGGGGACAGCATTTTATTAGTGGCTGATTTTTCCTTCTGGTTCATTCTATCTCTACGTGACTTGAAGAAGGTACTTTTTCCATGACCTTCCAGACTCACATGATTCCTCTTGTTTATGAGGGAAAACAATATATATATAGCTGTGTTTTAGAAGCTAACTTTAGTAGAATATAAATTGGGCTTATTTTAAAGAAGTTGTGCATTTTCTGTTTTGAGTTAATATCTTGTTCTGGACTGTGTCAATTCGTTGGAAAAGAAGAATTATTCTATTTATCTGGAAAAGGACATATGTTTCATAATTTCATCTGGATGATTTAAAAACAAGAACTGCATCACGTGACATTGTCAGCCATTTTGGATTATTACCTCGTCAAGATTCGAACCTGGAACTATTAGAACATTTATTTATCAGGACTTGCAATTCTATTAGTGGATTATTTTGTGAATTCTATATTTGTTGGATTTGATTCTCTAAAACTGTAAGTTCAATTGTTTTATTTAAATAATTGTACTTAATAAATTCATTGTTAAAGTTATACAAGCTTGTTAGTTTTCACTCTTTCTGTGTTGCTGCTTATTCGAGCCTAAGCACGTAACAATAATTTTAAGTGGACCGTTGTACAAACATGAATTCACTATCGTGTGCAACATTTAAAATTAAAGGCATACAACCGAAGATTTTTGACTTTTTTGTTCTTGCAAATGCATGATATTATGAAAAGTATAGTAGAAATAATGAGTAATTACAGGTCATTCAGTTTAAAAAAAAATGTACAACTATAAGTTTAATCAATGAAAATATAACGATTTTCTGTACGGATTGCTAATTAATTATGCAGAAACGGAATTTACCGATATACTCCGAAGTCGCAGTGTCACGTGACGCGCGGCAACAAATATGATGGAAAATCCTGACAATAAAAGGATCTTTTAAGGGGCCATTCCTGAAATTGTTTACTTGTCGTGTTTGTGAGACTGTGTTACGTTGTAAGATAAACCAACTAAAAATATGATAATTTGTATCACTGTAATCAGAGCCGCTATTAAAAGATCTCGCTAAAGTCGCTTCTTAGGCTCTGAATAAAGTTGATTTTCTTGTGCATTTGCATTACCACCTCACGCGTCACGTTTCCGATAGTCGATGTGATTTGCGCATTTGTTTGTATATTTACACGTTTGCTTCATTGCATAACACAAAAATTAATATTTTCCAACATAACATTTAATGCATTTATTTTATTTGGAATATTTTCTACTGACAATTTTATAATAAATGTCTGCAGGACTTCGACCTGGTTGTTTTAGATGAAGTCGTGCTCCTTGTTGCACAGAGGTATATGCAAGATGCCCTGGCAGCAGAAGAAGATAATGATTACAACCGGGGAAAAAGGCATACTGCTAATAGGCAGTTTATTTTATGGACTTAACAGATACCTAAGTACTGGCTACATACATGTCATTCCAAGCGGTTGTGTATGGCATATAATGGATAAATAACTTTGGCCAGTACCATGGCTTTACTCAAGGAAGACTTGGGTGATCTATCCAATGATATGATGTGTGAATAATATAATTTATGTTGATTTTAAGTTGTAAAAAGCATTTATTTTGTAGTATGCATTTTTTTTTGTCGCTACCTACCCACTAAAGAATGATTATATGTATGGCTATGTTTTGAAAGCAGCTGTGAAGAGACTATTTATTAAAAACATAGGATGAATTGAAGTTGACTAGCATTGTCTTGCGATGCAAAGGATGCAAAGAACAAAAGTACACTGGTGAATATGATTTTAATTGTGCATATACAGTAACACATTCAGTTAAATGATAAATAACGCATATTCATATTGAGTTGAGAAAGCAAAACTTGTTGCAGTGTTTCATGAAAACAGATTGGCTTGTAAATATCAACAGAACTACAAACACTAGGATACTATTCTATCCAGATACTGCTCATTAATTGCAACTACATGTAAAAGAAAATGGCTCTGAAAACAGAATAAGGTTTTTAAGACTAAAATACTAGTTCATCAAAAGCAACCTTGAATGCTTATATCACATAGGTGCATCGTCAGCCGTCTTATTACAACTAAATCAAATATACTTGACACCAATTAAAAGCATCAGCTTTTCAGTTTTTTCAAAATGTGTTAATTTACTATAGAAATAATAATAACCTTTATATGAATACTCAAATGAATGTACACAACTGCATACACTGTAAAACTAACTGTTATATATTATGAAATGTACTAAACTTATATAAGTACAAATATGCATGTACAGACATAACTTGAATTCAAGAGTACAGTCAGGCATACAAAACTGAAGGATATCATCTAAGAATAATTATGGCGTATATAGAGGTTTTCCATGTTATTTAGGTTGGGTGGGGTGCTCCCAATATTATTCAAATTATTACAAAAGACCTCCCCCTCCCCCGGCTTGTTTTCGCGATTAATTGAAGTAGTGACAGATGCAATACTCAGAGCCCCCAGTCAGTGGTGCCGACAGTTAAATTAATGAATACACAAAATGTGACAGTCAAATAAACAACAGTTTAATATCATTAAATAACAGTCATCTCTCAAATAAAATTCAAACTAAAACCCTATTACTCGTCTTTTACTCGACCAAATTATGGCCTATTTTATCATCTGACTTGGTGTAACCGATCTTCCTCCTGTCCTGTGTTCCTACTCATCTGTATGATCTTTCTCTCTGGACTGGTAGTCCAATTCCCTCCAGTCTGTCTAACTTCCGCCTCCATTTTTCCTTTTTCTTTGTCTCCCAGATACTTTTATATGAGAAACTAGTGTACCATTACTTTAAAAGATTGATTACAGACATCCCATTCCAAAATACTAGACAGTTATATGTGCTTGGTTTCTATGCTTTTGACACAAGCGATTACCATTTACTGAATGCCAAACTTGAGTACATCACCTAAACAAACTACTGCAGAGAAACAAATATTGAAATTAAGCCCACCCCCACCCCCATGTATGTTTCCTATTGCATTTCGTTTAAAAGTAGGGAACCTAGGCACACACACACACACATACACACACACACACACACACACACACACTGAATAGTATATATAATGTACTAAGTACAGTGCAAAACTGGATCAGATATACATATCAAATTCAGGAATGCAGGGGTCATGCTACCAGGCGAAAAAACTTTGCCCTCTTGATTTTTCAGATGTAAAATGACTGGTTGTACTTTATACCTTTCTTGAAAAACTCATTAAGTTCTGGCAGTGTTGTAACCCAAGGCAAAATGTATTTATGCAGCGATGATACCCATTAGCCTACGCAGACAAACAAACTCTTACACATTCACAGGGATTTTTTAATTGCTAACTGACCATTAACCCTGTTTGTAAGCAATGCTCGAGTTCATGAAATTGGGCCTACTGTACTCTGATGAAAATATACCAAATTCTGTTTCAAAATTGTAACAGTGTGTGTGATTTGGATTTTTAACATACCTTGAACGATTTTTTTCAGTCATATTTCTAAGATGTTTGCAGTGTGGCAGTTTATAGTGATATCTAGCACTGAGGCATCATGCCGCAGACATGCATCATAGCACCCAGTTACATTATCCTGACAGTAGGACGAACAGTCCATACACTAACCTCTTAATGCTGAGCACCAAATGAGGCAGCTGTTAATACCATTTTTATGTCTTTGGTATGACATGGCCATGGATCAAGGCATCCACAACCTCTTGCATCTGAGGTGGATGCTCTTACCACTAGGCCACTGGAAAGGTCAACACCAGTATGTAAATAGTAATTTGTTGTTAACAAATATAATCAGTGAAGATTTCTAATATATTTCTTCTTTTTTTTAAAAACCAGAAGTTAACAGCATTATTTTGTTTATAAAATCAGGTTGAAACTGTACATGAACCTGCAATGGCAGACATTCCTGCACCTGTGATAAACCACTTCATTACATTGTATTCTTAAAAAATTGGGCAAATAAATTCAGGAAAATATATAATTTAATTAAAACAAAGTCTAAATATTTTGTGTTAGAAGATTTAGCTTAAATATTTAATAATGTAGTCAGAAATATAGGACAATACTATGTTGTGGAATTCGAAACAATGTTGTTAAGCTCTGATGTAATTCATTTTCAATAAAACACACACACACACACACACACACACACACACATAAATACATACATACATACATACATACATACATACATACATACATACATACATACATATATATATATATATATATATATATATATATATATATATATATATATATATATATATATATATATATATATATATATATATATATATATATATATATAAGCAAAAACTCTTTAAAGCAATGCATATCGTTGCTATCAGTATTTAGGCAAATAATAAAACTATAAATATGCTGTCCTAATATTGGATGTTTGTAATAAATCTAAAAAGTGTGTAGTTAAATAAAAATGCATTCACATGGCACAGCACATGCTCTTTGATGGATTTTGTTGGAAAAAAGGGTCAAGTTCAGTTACATATCAATTTTAATGTTTCAGTGTGTTGTTTTTTGAGAGGTATAGTAATGTTTAGTGGGAGCAATGAAATCAAAATGAAGAGCATGGATTGAAGTCATTTGCTCCAATGTATATTTGTTCTTCTTCAAAGTATGCTAGAAATCTTTCTGACTGCAATTTTACACAAAACATTTAGAAAATAAAATTATTAAAAGGTACTTTATTATGCAATAATACCGATTTGCAATTACATGATTTAATCTTGTTACTCCTATAAGATTAAATGAATTACAATGTATAGTGTCTTCTGTGCTTTTTTTAATACATCATATGGCCAAAATACACTGCATTTACTTCAATCTAAACAAACATAAGACAAGTATAAACGCAATGGGTAATAATAATAATAATAATAATAATAATAATAATAATAATAATAATAATAGTAATAATAATAATGACTTTATTTAAAGAGGGTAACACAATTAGCTAAGAACTAATCTACCTTGAGACCCTCATACAAGGAATTTATTTAATTCAGCAGCATCTCAGGAGCCACTGGATATATTGGGTTTGTGAGATCGAAATAGAGTGGGCATTTCTAATCTCAACTGGAATATTATTCCAGAGCAAAGTTCCAGATTATTGGAAACTTTTTCTGAGTAATTCCTTATTTGGTTTGGGAATTTTATGCCGTTTTGTAGACCTGGATCGCAGGTGGGGTGTATTACCAGGTAGCCTATACTGGAATAGGGATTGTACTGGAATAGGGATTGTAAATATTCAGGAGCACTATTATTGGATATCCTGTACATTAATTTGGCTTTTCTTAAACATATTCGGTCTTTAATAGGTAATATTTTTAACTTACCAGCTAAATTTTTCTTTCTTTCTTTCTGGTTTGATATTAGCCTAAATGCTCTTTTCTGAAGATTTTCTAACTTTAATATGTTTTTATCATTTGAATTACCCCATACTGTATTACAGTAGTCTAAATAGTGTTGTATGTAACTGTTATAAAATAGTTTTCTGTGCCTTTCAGGGAGAAAATGTCTTATCCTACTGAGAAGCCATAAACTTGAATTGACCTTTTTACTGATATGTTTGATATGATCAGTCCATGATAGATTATTATCTACCAATACACCAAGTAGTCTGTCGTGACAGACCATTTGCAAATTTTTATCCTTCCATGTCAGACATAGTTCATTGCTATCAAGATTTACCCTTTTTTTCCTTGTTGAGATAAGTAATATTTTAGTTTTACCAGTATTTACTACCATGCCATTGCATGTGCACCAGTTTTCCAGCTTGTTTAATGCATTCTGTAAAGAAATTTCGAGTTCATGCTTTGTGTTTTGGATGTCTGACAATGTTGTGTCATCTGCATAGAGATCTGTAGATGATATAGAGTCTCTTAGTAAAAGTGGTAGGTCGTTAATAAATAAAATAAATACTAATGGACCTAGAATTGAGCCTTGTGGCACTCCATATCTAATTGTTTCAGGTTCGGACAGAACGTTATTTATATAAACATGTTGTGTTCTCTCACTTAAGTATAAAGTAAACCATCTAACTGTTTTTTCATCGCATTGGTAGATTTGTAGTTTCTTCAAAAGGATTTCATGATCCACCATGTCAAACGCTTTCCTGAAATCTACAAATACAGATCCTTTTATTTTACACTGGTCAAGTGCTTGAAGCCATTTATCAGTTAGGGAGATCAAGGCAGTCTCACATGAATGTTTCTGTCTAAAGCCTGATTGATTAGGGTGTAACAGCAAGTGTTTGGTTAAATATGACATGAATGAGTCATGGACATATTTTTCAATCAATTTTGACAAGTTTGATAGTATTGAGATTGGTCGGTAGTTATCAGCATCATTCTTAGATCCAGATTTGTAAATAGGAGTTACTTTTACAGTTTCCCATATTTTGGAGAACAGATGAGGTTGCAATACTTAAATTGATTATGAATGTTATGCTATCTAAAATAGCAGAGGCAGAAGATTTAATGAGTCTTGGACCAATCTGATCAAGTCCTGTAGCTTTCTTGGTATCAAGTTCACTGAGACATTTTTTAACAAAGGTTTTGATACTGGTGGGATAGTGAAACATACTTCCTTAGAGATTTTGCTGCTGCAGAAAAGTGGGTGTAAAAGTTATAAAAGGTATTCCATCTTCTTGTTCAAATGCATGTTTTTAAAAGCTTTAAGAACATAATCAACAGTGGTCTGAAGATAAACTGCTATTTGGAAATCAAACAGATGCAGGACTTTTGCTCATGGTAGGCATTTCAAGAAAGACTTAGTCAAAGTCTATATGGGTTCTTAGTAGGGATCATTTGTTACCATACAAACACTAGAATAGTCTCTCCATAACAATTTGATATCAATAGATGTTACCCGACTAAAAGGCCTAAATCATTTTAACTTAATATGAGATTTCTGCTTTGTAACAATCTCTTCTGTAGGTGGTGGTGGTATTGTAGCAAGTACATCAGATATTCACTTAGGATCATTTATGTCCAAAAAAAAAAAACTGGCTGGTTAATGCCAACTCTATCATGTAATCTCATTTTCAATATTTTCATAATTATTTCCGGAATATACAGGTACTGTTGATCAGCTTTCTTTGGGTTTGCATACCATCTCTCCCTTTTTTGTTGAATGACCTTTGGTATCTGACAAAAAAATGCAAACATTTCAACTGACTTTCATTTTATATTTTTTTTGAATTCTCAAAAGTCCAAAAAAACTGCATAAAATTACATGTAACAAATCATTTTGCTACAGATGAAAATGGCAATATAGCAAACCTGTATCTTACCCATATATCATACAAATGTTTAGATTATTTACAGAATTTTCTAATTACATTAGACGAATTCTAACCAAAATTGGTTTATGAAATTTATTATAAAAAATTTCTTCTGTACAAGATTAAATTGTACCACAAACAGATGGTTTATCAACTTTCAGGTAAAGCATTCATATTTTAACAATAATGAATTATTACGTTGACAAACAAGAATAAAGTTTATCACCTTATTGTTCCATCTGTGTTTACAATCACATATCTGTCAATATGATTGCTATGATCAAGAGCTGCCAACAGATTCCTAGCTCTGAGTTGGAGTTTGTTCTTCTTCTGACCCATTATTTTCCTCCTGGAAACTTTTTACTTCCAATCCCCAATTTATCCTACTTTTGCAAATTTTCACCTGTCTGTGTATAACTCAGACCGGTGTGAATTAGATTGCAAGCAAAAAAGTAAAAATCCGGAAACAAAATCTGATTCCAACAATGGGCATGTGCACAAAAATCGGGCAAAGCTTGACCCCTCTCTAATTGTACGCATGCATACTTTTTTTTACACCCCCACCCACCCATCTGCGTACATGCGACTGCCCTCCTCATTCTGTAGAACAGCCTATATTTAATCCACACAGAAAAGATCAAGGATTAACAATATTATGTATTTAATATAATAGATAGTCCACCAATGTTGAATGTCTGGCTGCATCAAAGAAATAAGCTGCGTAACTTTAAAAAGTTTGACTATTGTCTACTAAAACTCAAACACCAACTGAACCCAGTCAAGCAGGTTACATATTAGACAAATTATTATCGTGGTATATGTGTACAAGCATTATCAGTAGGCCACCCACTCCCATACAGAAGCATATGCATTTGGGTAACCCCCCCCTTTCCCTCTCATTATATATATATATATATATATATATATATATATATATATATATATATATATATATATATATATAAATATATATATATATATATATATATATATATATATATATATATATATATATATATATATATTAGTTTGGTTACATATATCATGTATGTATCACATTTAGTTTTGTTAGTACACTTTCTCAAATGGGTTGATAAAACTTTTAGACCTTTCCATCATTACACTTTCCTTCTCCTTAAGTTTTTAAACTTCAGACAAGACTGAATTCCTTAAAATAAGATTTTGAAATGTGTAAATACTAATGTTGAACTTTGAAATCTTTAGTTTTGTATTAAAAGAAAGCATTATCGTTTATCTTGGTTATTATGATGGGAATGGTAATGCTTCAAGAAATAATAATAATAATAATAATAATAATAATAATAATAATAATAATAATAATAATAATTTATTTAAAGGGGTGACTCATTTAGTAAAAGACTATTCTCCCTTGAGGCCATTTAACTAAAATACAAACTGCATGATGAGGAACATATCAATAACAAAAAAGACATTTGCCAACAAACAATTTACAAAACAAATATTATTCAAAATAAAACAAGCCATATTTTAACAAAATATACAATCTTCACCAACTGCAAAATATTAAACTAATATAGAATGATACATTTCCAGGTAATACATACATTCCTTAGTCCTTTTAGATGTGCATCTACCAAAATATTTGTAAACAAGTAAATATACATAAAATTTAATAAAATGTAACAATACTTACACAGATGCCATATCTGATTCTGATGTGGTTATATCAGACACAGCAGTAATTTATATCCTATGAATTGTTGGCCCTGGTGTAGAAGTTCTTGCCATGTCTTCTGTGACATTCCTCTTTGTTTCTGATGTTTTCCTTGCACCGCCATTCATAACTAATATAGCAAAAGAAAATAAATGTTTCATTAGACACAATAATTATATATGCTTTACAAATAATAGTATGCATAAAATATACTTAACTGTATTGCATTACTTTAATTTACAGTCATCACCATTTACATTATATATAATTTTTATTAAAAAACAGTAGTGACTGCTTGCCTCTAAATAAAGTCTTCTGGTTGCGTGCGAAAATGAAGATGATCATTATATGTCATGCGTACATGCGGGTTTCAAACTTTTAGCGATATTGTTGCAGGGCTATGACATTTTATTTCAAGCTAAATGGAATAATGCCAGTTTATATAAAATATGTTATTTTATGAGTTTTGAAAAAGAATTAACAATACAGAAATAAAATAGCGGTATAAAAATTTGACTGTTCATTACAAAATTGAGACTCACCTATCCAGCAAGAATTTGGCGACCTCTGGATTAATTTTCAGGCTTAAAGTGGACTTCTTTTTATTTCATCGTTCATGCTGGTCACCAATACATATGCGTGTGCTGCCATGCTTTGCTCAGAGAGTTCCCCCCCCCCAGTTCATAATCTAAGTCTTCGCATTCGATATAGTTGCGAACGCCATTATTTTTGTAAACACGTGATTGCGCATGGCTAAAATTCTTAATCTTCGGGAGAGGTCAACGTAGAGGTTACGTGACTATAGGCGTGGCAAATAGCGAATTTTTGTCTGCCAGACAATAATGAAAAATTGCGTATTTTATCACAAAATTTCCGATACTAGTCTGATTTCGGCCTCAGCAACAACCTGAAATGCAATTTTTCAACTAAATAAGTAAATACGAAGTGAAAAAGAAATATATAATTTCATTCATTTTTACTTAGGTTGTATGCCTTTAAATAAAGTAGATTTTGGATGCTTTATTTCATGCCAAAATTTGCCATAATTTACTAATCCAGTCTATCCGATAAAATGTTCAGATTTCGTAAATCATTAACAACAACTCAACTCCTCTCCTAGCTTCGTCAATGTCCTCTCGTGCTCTGGTAAACAAGGTCTTGTTTTATACACTAGCCTTTGCAAGCGGTACAATTAAGTGTGATTTCTTTTCAAGACCCCTGACGGTGAAGTGATACAATATGAGTTACAAATACTACAGCAGCAGAAGGGGCGAATCAGACAACATTTTTAGACAAGTTTTCACTGAAATCACGCTTAAAAACAATGAAACCAATGACATCAGGCCCCCCAATGTGTATGTGAATCATGGATTAAGTCCAAAAAAAAATTATGAAAAAATCAATGAAATTAATGAAATCCTCCATCGATTTTTGGGAAAAGGGACTACAACATCGTTGTCACTCACTAGAACTTTCAGTTGGGGTTAACCGAATATTTGATCCAGTCCGATACGATATCGTGTTCCAGACCTTGTCTGGGGGACGAAAATCACTACGATTTCACAAATAGACTAATTTGTAAAACCTCCTCTTGTAAATCAATCAGATTATTAGACTGGTCAGTGAGTTTGAAATTAATTCTGGTTAATGAATTATTATGACATCGCATATAGACTGGATTCACCGGAGACTCAATTATTAAAAACCCTGGAGGGGCTGTTGGTGCAAATGAATACAAAATATATCCCTGCTGAGCTTGATTTGATCGTTCTAAATTTATTTGATAGCTTCCTTCGATCACATCACACACTAAATTGAGCGCAATCACCGTTGAAATATTCACATTGAACGGAGCAATATGCCTGCCACCACCATCTGGGTCATTATTATGTTTGAGGGTTTTTATTTCCGGTGATGTTGTTTTTTTCCATGTATCATGAATTGTTCTAAAACCAATATCGATGGCATTACTGAGAAGTTTTTTTAGTCCTGGTACGGTATATCCTGGTATTTTGAACGTTGGAATGTCTTCAACGCGGATATTATATTCATATGCAAATTTTGTTTTCGATAGGGGTTTATTGTCATCTAATATATCCTGAATAATTTTCAAATTAAATGTCTCCATATCGTCGATAATTTTATTGCATGTTTCTACGACGCTGATAAATTCATCTCGGGTGAGTGTGCCTGATCTAAGGGATATAAACAACAACTCAATATCATTATTCATCGCTCCGAAATTTTCAATGGTTTTAAGTTTGTCAATAAAATAATATTTCTCTCTTTCATGCTTCAATTCCTTCTCCTTATAAATTAGTTGGGATCCGAGACCCAAAAAATCTCCAGTAGTTCTGTGAACTTGATAACTCTTTATTGGATTATCAGATTTTATCCTGTCGGTGATATAATCATTTTTTTGGGGTTCTGGTAAATCAACGGTTTTTTCCCGGGGTGGGATTTCAGGCCATCCTAGTACGGTTCTAATAGAACTCTGATAGATATCTACGACGTATTCTTCTGAGTTTATTTCAATGGCAGATGATAGTGTTGGTTCATGAACTGTTATAGCTATTTTTGACTCTACTCCAGTAATCGATTTTATTCTACGCGCGAATTCATTATTGATTTGTTCGATTTGGTATGATCCGGTTGGTATGGAAACAACATTCCAGTCTGGGGTACCGTCTGCTTTATTCTTATTTGCAAATACCAGGGAATTATTGGGTTGTTGACCACCAAATGATTTTGACCTAATATTTGGCCAACTGTGGTATACTCGTAATTTTGCTAGCGCTATCTCCTTCACTGGGACCGGAGAGGGGAAATTCACACTGAATTCTGGATTCGTTGAGGTTATTGAGATCATGCTTGTTTGTACTGGGTTTGTGTTCTCCACTATTTGTTGAAGTAATTCCATCTGTGTTGTCATTGTTATTATACTCATGTTTTTGTACTTCTAATTTTGACATCGCAGAATCATATATATCTACCATCGCTGAAAACTCACTCTCTGATATAATTGTATCATCGAGCGATGACGATATCAATGAGGATAATTGCGAGTATGCAGTGGACACAACATGAAATTGAATTATGTAGTCTTGTAGTTTCCGTTGGCTGCATGAGGATATTTTTTTTGTGATTATTGAAATAATTCCAGCGATTGTTGTTGCCGCAGAAATGCAAATTGGAACAGCTATCGGGGCCATCATTGTCACTGAAGACAGTATAATACCGGCTCCGGTGATTACACCACTCACTGAATACACAGTAATATCAATTGCGGTAATTCTCCTGCGATATTTTTTAATTTTCATTGCATACTCCTCAGACAGGGTTTTGAGTCTAGTTTGATATTCTCTGACCTGATCATAGCGATATTGCGATGATGAAATCATTTTTTATTTTAACAACGCTAGCGTTTTCAATTGTGAAATCCTTTCAATTTATTTACTTAAATCCGCTACGAATTCCACATACCAGGTTGCTGAAACCCCAATCAAATTTTTATCAGTAGCTGTTATAGTGAACTTTTCAGTTGTATTCTTGTCGATGATCGTTGAAATCGTATTATTGACCCCGGATGAACTCGACGATGATATATTAAATTGAGTCAATGGTGTTACTAGTGTTAATCGATAAATACCCTTGACGGTTGCAGTGATATCTAATTTGTTGTTTGTAGGTGTCCACTCAAATGATCCGTGTTGGATTGTATATACTATGTTGTTAGTTTTCTCATGAGGAATTTTTGTTTTTTCAATAACTGTTATCATCCTCGTTGCATCCCCTTTGATGTCTTCGATGAAAGTTTTCGTCTCATCGATGGATTTTTTAATATCAGGGAGTTTTAGTTCAATTTTATCTAACGGGGTTCCAATAAATTTATCAATGATATTTCTACGAAATGATATAAACTGTTTTATGTGTTCTTCAATTCTAGATTCAAGTGTTGATAGTACAACCACAGAATTGTTGAACTCATCGTTGAGAGTTTTTAATCGATCTGCAATCGTCGAAACGAGTACACCCGGTTTGAGTTTACCCTGATCGGAAAATAGCGCAACGGTGTTCTCGATTGCGTTTTGTTGTTTAACTAAAATATCATCCAGAGAAATATTACTGGTTTTCAATTTACCCTGATCGGAAAATAGCGCAACGGTGTTCTCGATTGCGTTTTGTTGTTTAACTAAAATATCATCCAGAGAAATATTACTGGTTTTCAATTTACCCTGATCGGAAAATAGCGCAACGGTGTTCTCGATTGCGTTTTGTTGTTTAACTAAAATATCATCCAGAGAAATATTACTAGATTTCAATTTACCCTGGCGATCTTGAAATACAACTATTTCATTGGGTTCAACACTTTCTAAATTCAACGTCTCAGCTATTTCATCTTTAATTTTTTTTGTTATATCCTTGATAGAATCAGGGGTTGCAGTGCCATCGGGTTTGGGTTTCAAAGATCTCCCCCAAATATCAATCATGTTATTGTAAAACTCTTTCTCTCTCTAAAAAGCGATTGCTGGTGTAGTCATTTACGACAATATGAGGTGGTTTTCTAGATGCTGAAATAGCATCAAGGACATTTAATACTTCACTGCCGCATATTGGTGGGTCATTGATTTGTTGTGTTGGTAGCGTAGAATACCAAGTCTTCATTGGAAATTGTTTTATATATCGCATAAACTCTTTTGGTGGGGCTAATCCATATGAATCAAAATAGACAATCCCACGTGGATCAATAGCGTATGCAACCCAGTGAGTTCCAGGTCCGGTGCTGTTATCGAGATTAATAATACCTGTTTCAGTTTTGTTTGGTTGATGTGGTAATTGATCTTTCATAAAAACACCTCTGAAATGTTTAATCACTAGTTTTTTAGCCGCATCCATTAAATCAAAATTGGACATGGGAACCATAGGTTCGGAAATTAATAAACCGTTCCTGGTAGTCTCAGGCCTGATCCGTGAACGGATCTCCCGCTGTACCATGAATACGGGGTCCCTGGTAGTCTTAGACCTTTTCCGCTGTACCACGAATACAGGGTTCCTGGTAGTCTTAGACCCAATCCTTGAACGGATCGTCTCTTTTTTTTATATCCTTGTCCAGCTGCCTTTTTCAACGCCATTCCTGCTGCAGTACCAACGGCTCCTAACGCTGCTGCTTTAGCCACCGCTGGGGCTGCTGCTGCAATCAATGCTGGTATTGCAGCTAACAATGGAAATATACCGCCTGTTTTAATCATATTTTTGATAGCAGCCGCAGAGAGAGTAATCTGAACCCCTTTTTTATCCTTGAAAGCATCATTGAAATGTTTCACCTGACGAGTTGTCAGCGATAATTTATTTTCACCACCAGTCATTTGATTAGGTTTCAACGTGATTGTGGTTCCACATTTTTTAGCCGATTCTGATTGCAATTTTTTGATTTGACCAGGAGTTAACGTAACACTAATAACACTATATGACATTATATATAATTGATTGATTCTAATTCAATGAAAAATCGAGAAAAATCGTTCAAAGATTTTCTACTGGGGCATCTACCACTCTCATTCTTCCACCAACACCTTCAAGTAGCATTGATTTATCACTGAGAATGACAGCAACCGCTCTATAATCAGCAATAGCAGGTGGACCAACAGGACGAGTCACATTAGCTCTAAAGTGTATATCAACAACTGACTGTCTCATCAAATCGAGATGTTCCAGTGAGAAGTAATAGATCGGATACAGATTTTTAAAATCATATTGTGATATTTGCAAACCAGTATCCACATTTTGATCGCGTGCCATAAATGACAACAGACGATGATAAACTCGTGCAATATGATTTTCTGTGTAATTAAGTTGTATATCCTCAGATGGTTCCTGCTGGCCGTTTATTCTCAGTGAGACGTCTTTCACACCTAATTGATCAAATATCATATGACTGAAACGTTGATTGCCAACTCGTGTGTTATCCTGTAACGCAATAAATATATGACGTGGCGCAGAAACGCCTTGTTTTGATGCTAGGTTCCAAGTGAATAACCCGTTGATATTTGATTGCTTCACATCTGTACTCACGGTTAGCCAACTCAACAACGACTTTCCTCCTTGGTCCATAAATGATAGTAGTCGTTGTTCTGCGGTGATTGCTGGAGTCAACACTGGCATCCACAATGATATTTTTGTTAAATTGACTTTACCGGCATCAGCATCTGGATGTGCAATGTCTGCTGGAATCCTCCAAATTGCGTCGTTATCATCACTCATTCGTACAAGCGATACTGTATGCTTCGCTCCATAAATAACTTTTCGGACGTTTCTACAGAATCCAAATATGTGATGCAGTGGAATCGCGCATGAAAATGATTTACGCGCTCCTTGCAACATTGCGTTTCGTGTTGCAGCTCCTAGATTGAAATTAGGATCGTTGTTTATAATCATATCCTCGATACCAGCAGGAGCAGGAGGAGCAGCACGATCATTTGGTCGTCTTATAATAAATTGATTTCCTCCAGCGGTATTCTTACCATCTTTTGCAAACATCATAGATGGACCCGCTGATCTGGTATAATCATCAGAATATCTCGCTAACCTTATGATTGTTGTGGCCACATCAACTTCACGATCTATGGACTCAATTTCTTTTCCATCAATGAGATATTTAGCACTCTCAAATAGCGCCATAATACCATTATTGACAAAACCGACTTGAGTACCAGCTGGATACTCTGTATCATTTGTTCGTATAATCTCTCCTTCTACTTCAATAAATGCTTCACAGGGCAAAAAGTATTTACTGGTATCATGGACTTGAAGATCAATTCTTGCTCGACTATTTGAGTCTATGGCATGATAGGCGTAATATTGATAATCGCGTACAGAATCATTCTTGGGGACTGAGGCGTCTATATCAAATGCTGGATCAGGTGACCTTTTGAACATTTTATTCTATTTATCAGAGTCTAAATCGTGAAATCGTAAACGATTTTTCCATTTCATCGACGTAGTTTTTTAAGGCCACTCCCCGCTATCATATTTGCAATATTGCTTTGGTCCCCTTGATTTACCATCGACGCTAGTTTTTCATCTACTGCGTTATTTATAATTTTACTAACACTTGCAGGCATTTCTTCTGTAGACGGTAACGGTTTCTTTTTTCGTCTCACTAATGATGTTATTTTATCCTTCGCAGTTGAAAACGCTTTCCCGGCAAGATCTCCAACAGTACTAATACCCTTATCACGAATAACATCAATGGCTTTCATTGATAACTGTTTAGCTAACGGCATCACTTTTGGGGCCATTCTTGAAAAGAATCCTAAAATGGTCTTGCCGAGGCCATCTCCGTAGTATGCTCTATAAACTGGAAACCGTGAATTAACTACATAGACGAGGGTTGGTTTATCATGATTGTAATGGATGATCATTATTATAAAAACAATAGTGTTTTCAATTGTTATTTAATCGCTATGATACCCATTTGCTAACTCGTCAATGAAATCTCGATAGGTTTTGATATCCATGATACCGCCGGCAAATAACCGTCTACAGATATCAGCTGCTTCATTAATTATTTCTGGAGAGTTATTTCCAGCTCGTTTTCCTCCGATGAGAACATCTAATCGTGATATATCATTGATAACACTATCAGGACAAGTGTTTCCAATCCTTGGATTTCCTAATCCACTTCCGCTATAACCAGTTGCTTCATCTAGTTTGTCTGTATCCGTGGTTTGTAAATAATCAAGAGTATCATCATCATCATCATCATTATCAGGTGGTAGTTGTTGTTTTTTAGGTGAAAAAGATATTTTCTTTGCAGGTTGCTGTCGCTTTCCTCGCAATTTTGATTGTTTATACTCTTCGTATTGATTATACACTATATCCACCGCATCGATATATTCGATGTATGATGCACTATCTGTCTTAATTTGACTTTTTTTAGCTTTGATTTTATAAAATATATCAGCCCAATGAGTGAAATTCTTAACAAACTTATGATGTTCTGGTTTCAACCATTTTTTTCTGTTTTCATAAGACATAACAACAAGCGCAGGAATTTCTGTTGGATCAGTCTTATCAATTTCTGCTAACCCTTCCTCGTTAAATCTCACGCGTAAATCATCTACTGTTCTCTTTGATTCTATTTGTTTTGTTTGTTCAGTTTTCGCTGCTAGTTTTTCAAGTTCACCAATAACAGATTTTCCCGTCTCGGGACCATCTCCCAGTAAAGCACGCTCTACCCCCTTCGTTGCTGTGGTTACTGGTTTAAACAACTCTTCAGACCCCAGAGCAAAATCAGTTTGTAAACTCTGTCGTTGTTGCAGTTCATTTCTTACAGAGTCACGAATTGGTATAAATTTCTTAATTGCATCCAGTCGTTCACGAGCCAATCGGGTTGTTAATGCTTCATTGACCATTATTTGAAATCAGAAACCATTTTTCAATTGTAAAACACTTTTTCAATCCCGACCTAACACCATCGTGCAACTCCTTTTTTGACATCAGTGACATGTCGGATGATTTTTTAACACAGTCATGGAAGTGTTATTTCATCGTGAGACACCTTCTATCACTGATGGAGAAAGTGTGGAAATTGTATATAAAATAAATAATACCACAGTTTCTCCACTTTTGTTACATGTCGGATGATTTTTGATATGGTCATGGAAGTGTTATTTCATCCTATAACAGCTTCTATCAATGATGAGGAAAGTGTGGAAATTGTATATAAAATAATTAATACCACAGTTTCCTCATTCTATTTTTGACATTCCCGTTGAGGGTCGGCTAAAAAAAATGAGAGGCGATAATGATAAATGGTCAATGATAAAATGGTCGGGCAATCAATGGTCGGGCAATCAATTTTCTTGAATTAATGCTCGTAGGTTTCTAATTTTAGAGTTGACTTCTTTTTTCAATTCGTATTCGTTACCTAATTCTTTTCGTATTCCCTCTACGATAGTATACAACGGAACGAACACACTGATGTCACTGGAAAATGAAAGAGAGTCTTTAATAGAATTCTGAATTCTTTTGATGAGTGCATACTTCTTGGGTAGCATATACTTGTTAGTGCTAACCCCGTATTCTATATCCTGAAAATCAGACACAATTTGATCAGGATTTAATCCATCTGATAGTTTGATATCCTGATTTTTCAATTTTGCTATTTCAACTATGATGCTATTCATGTTTTCAGAATTCATTATTCTATAAGAATGACATATCTCTAATTGGAAATTATGAAGCATTAGACATAACTAAATTGAAATTTTTGCCCCGTCTTTTTTGAAATAGCCGATCGATAAATCCTCCCTGCAACTTTTTGAACAGAAGTTGGACAAATATCGAAGTGCCTACCGGCTTCATTCATAGATGAAAATATTTTTTCTTCATTAGTTATTGTATTCAAAGATGTCACAGGTCTCTTCCAAACCGTTTTGCAAGTGCCAGCTCTTCCTCGTTTGGAATTCTCACTCAGTGTGATAGCCTGCAGATTGGATACAGAATTATTCTTTGGATTAGAATCCTTGTGATAAATAACAAAACCATTCTCGATCAATCCATAATGACATTCATACACGAAACGATGATTGAGATAAGTTTTCTTTTCTTTTCCTCCGCCAACAGTAAACCTCAAATACCCTTGATTACTCACAAAACCGACCGGTTTCTTCATTCTACAGTGTCTTACAACACCATCACTGGATGCTTCATATTTTGTAATCACTGGATGTGGTCTGAATTCTTGGTTCATATATACTATTCTATTGTTTGTCTAATTCAGTGTTTGGTTCAATAATTACATCACTGGAAAATCTTTCGATATAGTCTTGCGGGGTTCTTATGATTTTATCCTTGATGTTGTCAGGGTCAAGGGCTTTTTCAGGGTCATAATTTCTGATGGATTGTCCATTTTTTATTCTTTTATCATAATAACGCTTCAATTCCCTATATCGCTTACCACCACAATCAATACACAATTGTGATCTTCCTTTGACCCCAACCCCACATCGAATACAGGGTAACGGACCAAGACTTCCACGTCGAAAACTTTGCATATGATACCTACAGTATTCATTTTTTCTGCATGATTTGTTACACGGGGTTACATTTCCCATCATGAGCCATTTGCAGTGATTCATTATACATAAAACTTTCATTTAAATGTTTGTTTTTTATATAGCATGAAGGAGTTCAAGAGATTGACTTCGAAAAATGCTAAATTCAATGCTGATAGAGAGTTCAAGAGATTATTGAAAATCAATCCTAGATTTAATCTCGATAGACCAAAAAAACGTCAAAAACGTCCAAGAGACGGAAACATGAAAGAGTTTAAGAGATTATTGAAAATCAATCCTAGATTTAATCTCGATAGACCCAAAAAACGTCCAATAGACGGAAACAAACGTAACAAACGTCCAAGAGACGGAAACATGAAAGAGTTTAAGAGATTATTGAAAATTAACCCTAAATTTAATATCGATAAACCCAAAAAACGTCCAAAACGCCCAATAGACGGAAACATGAAAGAGTTTAAGAGATTATTGAAAATCAATCCTAGATTTAATCGCGATAGACCCAAAAAACGTAACAAACGTCCAAGAGACGGAAACATGAGATCATCATGGAAGGATGCTCAATTCAATCTTGATATAGTTTCTAATACACCCAAGAATAAAATTCTTGATAAACCCATCAGAGACTGTTTTAATGAATTCAAGCGTGATGAAGCATCTTATTGTTGGTCAACATTTCGAATTGATGGTGTTGTTGACGCTACCATGAATGATGAAAAAGCAGCAGTGATCATTTCACGTGTTGGGGAAAAAAGTCATTTTTTCCGAATCAAATTCATTATCCGTGAGAATGGCAAATGGATTATTAAGGATAAATTTGAACCCATTCTCAAGGGCAAAAAAATGTCACCGTGAACCAGGATTCCAAACCGGGAATTTTGACTGGAATTGATAAACCCTACTACGAAAGATCTTATCCTGTCACAGCAGTTGTTTACGGGATCTATCCGCTCAATGAAAAACCTGATATTTCAAAACTAGCACCCATGAAATATTCGACAGGCCTCAATTGTGTAGCAGAACGAATAATAGAACACTTCACAAATGCGTCCCGGGGAAATAAACTAACTGATCTAAGACGAAAAAAAATAACCGAGTGGGAGTTCACGGTAAAAGAGCATGGAGCAACAATTCAGGATATAACTAAATTAGAAAAATCATTAAGATTTCCAATATCGGTAAGGACAATCACCGGTGAAGTATTATACGAATCGAAATATAAATCACAGGGAGCCCCCATTGAAATTATTGATCATAACGCGCACGCGTGGTCATCTGCAGTAACAATATTCCCACGGGAAGGAACCGTAAAATATCTATCCCAAACCGAAGAGTTTTTTTCAGAGCAGAAATTATTTGATGCTATTTACCATTTGAGTAAAAACGATCCTGTGTCAGCGTGGCTATTTCATAGTAATTCAGACGAGGAATGCAGATTTGATCAGTTTGTAAGGCCTAACGGAGAATTATACCGTACTGAAGAACTGCAGAATCAAATGAAACAACTAGCTAGTGAGTTTTCTGAGGGGGAAATCGAAGATCAATTATTAGCAAACTGTTTCACAGTACCATCCATTGCAGCACATTTTGCTAGAAAGAAAAACGCGTGGAAACCAACACGAAGTGAGTTCTTATCAGATGTCAAATTGTCCTGTCTTGAATACAGCCACGGCGGATTATGGAACACAAAATACACCGCTGATACCGTTATTTCAGTTGATATGATTGCGTGTTATCCAGGAAGTTTTCTTGGGTATGGAGAGTGTGAGAAATATTTCAAACGATTTGGACACCCTACACACGAAATGACCCGTGTTGCTATTAATGGACCACTTCCTGATTTTGATTTAACCGGATTCGCTTGTGTGGTATAATTTGAAATGGCTGAAGGGCTTCATCCGTGTAGTTATCTTTGGATTGGTAAACACATGTCTGAAAAACACTGGATGCCAATAGTGTTGTTACGGTATATGCTTGATTGTAAGATGTTAAAATCATTAATTGTCAGTGAAGCAATTATATCCTATCGGGCACAGAAATCAGTCTGGTTACCACAACCTGATCTAGAAAAAATAATTAGCGAAGAGCGAAAACTGTTTCCTGATTTTAATGAACAACAAATCATGGATTGGTCCAGACAGTTATTTGAAATCAGAAACAATGAAGCAAAAAATCTTGGACGAAGAATAATCGGTAAATTTACCCAAGGTGGCAAAGATGATAATACGAAATATTCTTCACGATTGATTATAGACAACGCTGAATACGATTTTGTAATGGCGGATTTAACGAATAAGGGCCTATATGTCAATCATAAGGACGCATTTATGTCCGATGGAACCAAATTGGGTACAATTGTTACCTACAATGATGGATACCATCCGCAGTACACACATTTGAGAGCTTCTATGCTCGGTTATGCTTCTATCAATCTGTTTTCAATGATCAATAGATTTCCTACCACCGCAGTTAGAGTTGCTACTGACTCATTTTACATAAATAGCAAAATGGCTGATTTTAAGGCTACTGGCAACGAGAAATGGGGATCATGGAGAATTAAGAAAGAAATGATTCATGATTATATTCCATCAGCAGATGTTACCATTGAAAATAATTACTTAGAAAGCAATCAGTGTTCAGAATTTTCTAGTGCACCACCGATTTCTGATCCAATATGCCTGTATAAAACAGTTTATTTAAACGGCTGTGGTGGGTCAGGAAAAACAACCCGGGTAATTGAGTTATTTCGTGGGAAAAATCCTACGGATTTCACAAAAATGATTGTGCTAACACCAACTCATAGACTTGCAAGAGAAATGATACAGAGAGGGGTAAATGCCTGCACTTATCACAGCTTTTTCCGATGGAAGGGAGATAAATGGACTCCTGAGCGCATGGGAGAGAAATTTATTCCTGAAATTATCATTTGGGATGAAATAGACACAGTGTCCGAAGATGTCTTAAAAATATTTCTTGAGTGGTTGTTATTGAAGAATACAAAAATCGTCATGTGCGGTGATCACGGGCAACCACCACCATTTGTCGGTGCATCTCCCCATGAATGGCTAAAGGGTTTTGTAGACTATTATGAAGAAATTGATACTGATCATAGATCACTTGATAATGAATTAAAAGAATTGAAGAAACTAATTAGATTACAACCGGATAGAATCCAATGTGAAATAGCCCGTGAAATAATTTCGGAAACTCCCATGAATGAGTTCTGGGAAATGTGGAGACCAAACGATTTAATCATTGCAAGTAGAAAAATAGTCAGGGACACACTTCAGATGAAGTTATTTGAATTGCATAAACAAAAATTTGCAACACTTCCAGTGCCTCTTTGTTATAGGCCATCGGATACGCGAAAACAGAACATCGAAGTTGATATTCCAGGACAGAGTGAAAAGCAGAGTCTCGTATTAAATGATATTGTGCTGGTTGATATCAATGTCGTTGAAGATGCATTGCGTGCTAATAAATCCCCATGGACGCTAGGTTATGCAGCAACAATACACTCTTCACAGGGATTGACTATATCGGACACAACTGTTTGGATGGTAGATAATCGCATAGAATGGTCAAATTTAGTCTATCTTTCAGTATCCAGAGTACGAAAAATAAATCAACTTCGAAGAATTGTCCTGACAGAGTCAGGCGATGATGAAATCATTGGCGATGATGAAATCATTGGTGACGATAATGATATTATTGATAAAAAACTCTCCGGTTACAAACAACAGGACAAAAAAAAAACAACGAGAATTTGATATTGATGCTGAATTAATAATCACTTTGAAGAAACAACAGAATAATCACTGCGCAAGTTGCAATTGTATAATGCGTTGGCAGTATTCGGATAAGGATCCTCGCCAATTCACCGTAGACAGAAAAAATAACAATCTCGGTCATGTCAGAAATAATGTGATGTTGACTTGTCTTGAGTGCAATAGACGCAAGGGTGCTAGTTAAGACCATGGGGTGGCAATTGAGTATCCTCGGGTATCACTTGTAATTGTTGTCTAGTAAAACCCCGTTGAGGGGCAGTTGAATCCAGTTTATAGATTGGAGGTCTACCCGTAGATCGTGTTATACTAGATATCTTATGCGTAGTGACTCTCCAAATAGGATCAGTAGCCCTTTTTCTATCCCCTTCAAGCTCTCCTGGTTCGTATAAGTACCTCACAATGACATTACTACCAAGAATTGGTTCTTTGAAATCTTTTTGTGGTTTTTCAGGTATCGACTTCTTTTTAATCGCGTTGATAGGTTTCATGTTGATGGTTCTAGTAATCTCGTTATTCAGTGCGGTAACTACACCTGGTAATCTCTTAACCCATTCACGGGATCTTTTTTCTTGGATGAATTCTTTTGCATATTGATATCCAAATAACCGCTCAGCAAGGGTTTTATTAAACCGTTCTACAATGGCCTGATCACGATGCAGTGCAGTATGCCCTCGTCTGATAGCGACATTGTGATATTTCATTGTAGATAACACTGCACCCTGAAATTCCTTGCCCGGGTCAACTTGTAACAGATTTGGCCAGTGCAGAGGGCTCCTTCGATAAATCCTTTCAAATGCAGAAGCGACTTCAGTGGCCGATTTTGTTTTTAACGGTTCTGCTTCTTTGTATCGACTTGCAATATCAACTACAGTTAACGCATATTTGTAACCACGATCATGTGGCAGAAATAATAGATCAGCCTGATGAACTTCATTGGGTCCGGTTACATCAAAATGCGAGAATTGAATTTGTTTAGGCGGTGGTAGATAAATTTGCCATAGTGCCTGTTTGGATAACCAATGAGCCGCAGTGGTTTTTTTCACTTTTGCGACGCTAGCGAGTTTACTGATTGCAGCGTTACCCTTCCAGTATCCTCTTGGGGAATAATAAATAGATTCCATGTTGCTATTAATTACCAGCACCTAACATCAATTTGCTTTTCATTGCCGATTTTATCAAAAATGAAGCCAATTTTTCTTTGAAAGATTTATCAGGAATGGCATTTAACGCATGAATTAATTTCACATCTGCTAGATGCCTGTGTTGCAAATTGCTGCTTTTATAAGCAACATCATGAAGGTGACAGGCCTTATCAATAGCGTTTATTGGTTCCTCACCGGGTCGGGGTTGATTTTGATCATTGAGTCTGATATCAAGTCTTGTTCCCGGTCCACAATAACTATACCCTGGAAGGTGTTTTTCTCCAGGGTATTTTGCCCATGGGGTTCCAGGGAGTTTTGCTAATTTGGCAGCGATATCACCTCCTCGTTTTTTTTAAAGGTTCCTTGGGTTCCTTGGGTTTAGAAACAAATCTAAATTTCTTTGTACTACACTGTACGCATTTACCAGAAAGCGCTGATCGGTTATTTTTAGTTGTAATCGTCGTCAAGTCATCTGTGCCAGTACGCGCCTTACACTTCACGCAATATAGATCCATAATTTATGTATAGAGATATGAATATAATTGATTTTTCAGCGACTAAAACAAGAGAACCAATGAAGCATCATGCAGCGCTACCAAACTCTATCCGCGCAATTATAATCGGACCATCTGGATCCGGTAAAACGCAATTGTTGCTCAATTTAATAATGAGATGGATGAAGTGGGATAAGTTGTATTTAATTGCCCCTAGCGTAGACGACCAACGATGCTATGAAGTGCTAAAAGATTTTAATGAAAACGCTTCAGAGATTGCTGGCGAGGATGTTATTGAATTTATAACCGATATTGACGAGGCGCCATCCGTGAATGACCTCGATGGAAGTATCAACAATTTAGTTGTATACGACGATGTCATGTTAGATAATCAAAAAAATCCTGCTAGAATATTTTCCCGAGGCAGGCATAAAAACACGGACGTGATCTATGTCACTCAACGATACACTCAGATTCCAAAAGTGATTAGAGATAACTGTAATATGCTTGCTGTATTCAACGGCGTTGATACACATACGCTACGAAATATTTGGCAGACATGGTGTTCTGATATGGACTTCAATCAATTTAGAAATTTCTTTAGTCATGCTCAGTCTGCCCCACACGGATTTGTAACAATAAATTTACATGACCCTCGAACACGATATCGTATCGGACTGGATCAAATATTCGGTTAACCCCAACTGAAAGTTCTAGTGAGTGACAACGATGTTGTAGTCCCTTTTCCCAAAAATCGATGGAGGATTTCATTAATTTCATTGATTTTTTCATAATTTATTTTTGGACTTAATCCATGATTCACATACACATTGGGGGGCCTGATGTCATTGGTTTCGTTGTTTTTAAGCGTGATTTCAGTGAAAACTTGTCTAAAAATGTTGTCTGATTCGCCCCTTCTGCTGCTACTACAATTATAGCATAGAGCAGCACATGGACGGACACTAATCCATATCCGGTACATAAAAAAAATTCGTTTCAATAAGGAATGTACGGAAGCCTAACTGAGTCACTTGCGATACTATTGCACATATTTGTGTAAGTATTAGGAATATCTGCGATATTATTTTTTTCTCAGTCACTTTATTGACCCTAATGGTGTTCAGAATATACAAATAAGATGAAAACATGATTAAATGACCACATCTTTCCCTGTCTGTAGCGCTATACATGAAAGACGTCTGAATAAAAGGTGACACAAGCTAATATTCTTTATACGGTAACGTCTGTTTTATACATATATGAATTCACCATAAATTGTGTGGGAGTATGGAAACCACCTGCGAATATTCATTATCAAAGTAGCGTGTGCTGCATGACACGTGCAGCTGTTTCATTTTGAGCAAATAAACTTGCTGACCTGATAACTTGTTCCTATCGCTTGAGTAAAGATTGTCCTTATTTGTAGTACAAATATTTTGAATGAGAGAGGCAAATAATAAGAAATATCGCTATCATGCAATGATATAATTTGCGTTACACCATATTACCGTATCTAGTTTAGTATAGTGTACTTTACTAGTTTGTATCAAGGTAAAGTGAATATTTCTCTCCTCCATTTTTTAAAAAACTTTCTACATCTTATAATTGATTTTATTCATATATGTAATTATTGACACTAAGATAGAACTCAGATTCATGTAATATCCTAATTGTCAATGAGTATTTAAATGCATATATCCTCGTTATTAGTGTTTACATGTCTACATGTCTAGATGTTCACGAGTATTTAAATGCATATATCCTCGTTATTAGTGTTTACATGTCTAGATGTTCACGAGTATTTAAATGCATATATCCTCGTTATTAATGTTTACATGTCTAGATGTTCACGAGTATTTAAATGCATATATCCTCGTTATTAGTGTTTACATGTCTAGATGTTCACGAGTATTTAAATGCATATATCCTCGTTATAAGTGTTTAAATGTCTAGATGTTCACGAGTATTTAAATGCATATATCCTCGTTATTAGTGTTTAAATGTCTATATGTTCACGAGTATTTAAATGCATATATCCTCGTTATTAGTGTTTAAATGTCTAGATGTTCACGAGTATTTAAATGCATATATCTTCGTCATTAGTGTTTAAATGTCTAGATGTTCACGAGTATTTAAATGCATATATCCTCGTTATTAGTGTTTAAACGTCTAGATGTTCACGAGTATTTAAATGCTTATATCCTCGTTATTAGTGTTTAAATGTCTAGATGTTCACGAGTATTTAAATGCATATATCTTCGTTTTTAGTTTTTAAATGTCTAGATGTTCAAGAGTATTTAAATGCATATATCCTCGTTATTAGTGTTTAAATGTCTAGATGTTCACGAGTATTTAAATGCATATATCCTCGTTATTAGCGTTTAAATGTCTAGATGTTCACGAGTATTTAAATGCATATATCCTCGTTATTAGCGTTTAAATGTCTAGATGTTCACGAGTATTTAAATGCATATATCCTCGTTATTAGTGTTTACATGTCTAGATGTTCACGAGTATTTAAATGCATATATCCTCGTTATTAGTGTTTACATGTCTAGATGTTCACGAGTATTTAAATGCATATATCCTCGTTATTAGTGTTTAAATGTCTAGATGTTCACAAGTATTTAAATGCATTTATCTTCGTTATTAGTGTTTAAATGTCTAGATGTTCACGAGTAATTAAATGCATATATCCTCGTTATTAGCATTTAAATGTCTAGATGTTCACGAGTATTTAAATGCATATATCCTCGTTATTAGCGTTTAAATGTCTAGATGTTCACGAGTATTTAAATGCATATATCCTCGTTATTAGCGTTTAAATGTCTAGATGTTCACGAGTATTTAAATGCATATATCCTCGTTATTAGTGTTTACATGTCTAGATATTCATGAGTATTTAAATGCATATATCCTCGTTATTAGTGTTTACATGTCTAGATGTTCATGAGTATTTAAATGCATATATCCTCGTTATTAGTGTTTACATGTTCAGATGTTCACGAGTATTTAAATGCATATATCCTCGTTATTAGTGTTTAAATGTCTAGATGTTCACGAGTATTTAAATGCATATATCCTCGTTATTAGCGTTTAAATGTCTAGATGTTCACGAGTATTTAAATGCATATATCCTCGTTATTAGTGTTTAAATGTCTAAATGATCACGAGTATTTAAATGCATATATCCTCCTTATTAGTGTTTACATGTCTAGATGTTCACGAGTATTTAAATGCATATATCCTCGTTATTAGTGTTTAAATGTCTAGATGTTCACAAGTATTTAAATACCTAGATGTTCATGAGTATTTAAATGCCTAGAAAGACCCCGAGTGGCCGAGTGGTCTAATGCGCTGTCCGTTACGGATCACTGCCATCTCACTTCTGTATGCGTGGGTTCGAGTCTCAGTTCGGCCAATGTGGGTATGTGAGAAAGCTTGCAAGGAGCTTCTCGTGGGCCGTTTGTTCTTTCCGGGGGTTTTCCGGGTTCTTCCTCCACCATTAATACTGGCCGCCATGTATAGCCTATATTGTGCTGAAAAAATGGCGTTAAATCATAAAAACAAATAAATGCTTAGTTGTTCATGAGTATTTACGTGCCTAGATGTTCATGAGTATTTAAGTGCCTAGATGTTCATGAGTATTTAAGTGCCTAGATGTTCATGAGTATTTAAGTGCCTAGATGTTCATGAGTATTTAAGTGCCTAGATGTTCATGAGTATTTAAGTGCCTAGATGTTCATGAGAGTTTAAGTGCCTAGATGTTCACGAGTGTTTACATGCCTAGATGTTCATGATTATTTAAGTGCCTAGATGTTCATGAGTATTTAAGTGCCTATATATTTTCACGAGTGTTTACATGTCTAGATGTTCATGATTATTTAAGTGCCTAGATATTCATGAGTATTTAAGTGCCTAGATGTTCACGAGTGTTTACATGCCTAGATAATCATGAGAGTTTAAATGCCTAGATATTGATCAGTGTTTAGATTCCTAGCTGTTGATGAGTATTTGATTGCCTAGATGATCATTAGTGTTTAAATGCCCAGATGTTCATGAGATTGTTAATGCTTAGATTTTCATGAATGTTTAAATGCCTAGATGCTCATCAATGTTTAAATGGCAAGATGGTCATGAGCTTTTATATGATGACATGCTCACCAGGGTTTAAATGCCTTGATGTACATGTATGCCATAGTACAGGAGAACTAATGGGAATTAACGATTGTTGTAAACAAAAATTTGTCAAAAGCATAAAGGTCCATAGTTAGGAATCAAAATATCACAGTCAGATTTTCTATTATCGTTTCGGTTGAGAGTAATATCCGCACAGACGTCAGTGCCACATAAAATGTATGCATGGTTCTGGTTACCCGACCGATTATATTTTGCCCGTCGACCCAACATGATTTTGGACGAAAAAAATTGGAAATAGAAGAAATAAAACAAAAGAGAAAATAATTAACAAAAGGGAAGTAAATATAACCGAAATTAATGTCAGTATGCAAATAACGTTTGTTTTCCTGTCTATGTTCATTTGAATCTATTTGGACCCCAAAAAGAAAAAAAAGAAAAAGAAAAAACAAAGAGTGTACCCTACTTACCTTGTAATTTTTTCAAGGTAAGAAAATGAACACCTAATTTTTATCTGGCCCAATCATTAAACTGCCATCATTGGTGTTATTGACTGTAATCCGTTTCCTCAACTGTCTACAATGACTGAAAGTGCTTCTGATTACAGGGACCGCCTGGCTATATAGTGTTGCTGATATTGCCGTCAAAATAGCAGTACGATGCTGATAACATGCTTAGATCTATAGTATTCGGCAAGAGTCGCTTATGTTGTCATTTTTACGTTTTGAAAAGGCAGCGCTTTACTCACTCACAAACCAAATTGATAAAAAAATAGCACACATATGATAATGTTCATGATATTAAACTGTGTTACATCCTATGCTTGACGATATTCATTGGTTTCTTACATAATAATGCCAAATAAAACTGCGATATACATGTGAAGTGTCGAATTTTGAATAAGCATTGAACTTTAAAGTTGAATGCATTGATAATTAAGACTATATCACATTTAAACCGGGGAGGTCTATGTGAAGGGTCACTTCGACCTTTCTCTCTTCATCTTTTCCATGTCAGTATTAAAACTTCAAAGGGGCCAGATTTCCGACTCAACGAAATTGATCGGGTATCTTAGCACTGATTTGACAAAAAGACAACTGAACTTCCGATACATGTCGAATAATCATTCTTTAAAGAGAAAAAATCTATAACGTAATGCAGAGATTCTGGCTGACGAAGAAATGATCGTCTTAGGATCAATTTTAGGAACCACGGCTTATAATAGACCATTTCATGGAGACTTCGGCGAACTTCGTAATTTGCTCGGAATTTTTATCACGTGGCGGGTGGTCAGCTGACCGCAATAGCCACTCGATAGGTGGTGGGCAAAATATGGCAGACGCTTCAGAATCAGCATCAATTTTCAAACTACGTCAACATCGTTAATCGAGTTGGAAAATGCCTATTCAACAGCGATGCTGCCGCAGATATTGACGAAATTTGATATTGGAACCATCCTGTCTTATTTTCTGCAAACCAGGGCGGATTTAAAAGCCATACGAGAGAATGGTTTTGAGTTGTTTCGATCTGGACATGGGTAACAGGCTGATTCGGACCTTGGCAGATTCGGACCAAGCTGATTCGGTCCAAATTAAGGGCTGATTCGGACAAGATTTCTGGCTGATTCGGACCAGATTTTTGGCTGATTCGGACCATGTGAAATATCAATAGGTTCGTCTGAGATTTAAATGTGTCACTTACATTTATTTAAAATAAACTAGTTGAAACAATATAAACTTAAATGTTTAATTCCAGTAGAAACTTGTTTGTCTTGTCTATGTTTTGTATTTGCCTTTGAAAAAGACCCATTAAGAGTCGACAGCGCTCAGGCTAGTTAGATACTAATTTAGCACTGTTCGTTGTCAGTTTATTGCATATATATATATATATATATATATATATATATATATATATATATATATATATATATATATATATTCTTTATTTTGGTTGAACAAATCTAAATGCAATAGTTAATATGGAGTGTTTTCTGATTTCGGTTAGAAATTTGCTAGCAGCTGTCTTACGTAAATTTAAAAGCCGAATATTAAAAGTTTTATGTTTTCTTAGTATGTCTGCAAAAACAGTAATAGCTACCAAACTAAATAATGTGTGTGTTACATGGTTTTTCTTATAATAGTTCACATGGTCCGAATCAGCCCGTAATTTGGGTCGAATCAGCTATGGTCCGAATCAGCCACGGTCCGAATCAGCCAGCATTCCTGGACATGTACATGTAAGTAAGAAAACGGTGTCGAAATAAACAAATTACATCCTTACAATCAAAGAGCAGGTTATTCAAACTGTTTCTATGCATCCGAAACGTCACTGTAAAAAATGAATTTATAATTGTGTTTTTATAAGTCTGTGAATAATTTACACGTAAATTCCAATCATTTAATTAGCTCCACTTGCTGGATTTGGAAAAGCTGAAAATATCGGCGTCACCGGTATGCGATCTCTATAACGTTCACGGACAAGTTCAAAACTATTTATCTAGTCGCAATACTAATACATGTAAAATAATCTCTCCATGGCAGATGATGGAATTTAATGCCACATCCTTGATTGGAGCGACTTTTGCAACCTCTGACGATACAAGTAGCGGGTTTTTCTTAATGTTTTATCTCTGAAATATTTCGAAACAACAATGGACGCCAATTTGGTATGTACATGTATCCACCAGCGCTGAATTGAATTGAATAATGGGCTTTAAGTGATTCGTCCCGAGGGCTCTTATCACTGTTTTATCCGTCAATGGACGGTTATTTAATTATCCTGAGGGTGGGTATGGTGCCACCACCCTGCAGGCGTTTATGTGTTCAGGGAACACTATTTAATTAGGCCGTCACATCTGAGTAACTATTGAGCTACTGCGGTGTGATTGTAGGGCCTGTAAGTATATATATATGAGTGGGAATAGTTCCAGCACACACTCATATTCATGCCATCCGGTGTTTTTTGGTTGTTAATGGACGTGCTAAGCACGTGTAGTTGCTGGAGCAGGCGGAGTAGGTAGAGGGCGAGGCGAAGGGCCAGGCTTGGTAGGCTGCTTTTCTGGGTCTATCCCCTATTTATATACTCTGTGCTTTTATCTAAAGTAATTGATAGTATACAGTGCTTTCTGTGACGTTCTTTGACATTTAGTGTTATGTGTGAGAATTATTTGAGTTTGTTGGTTCTGATTTGTTATGTGCAGCATTGTGTTGCGGTGTCTGATGACCTTGGGCTTGGGTCACCTTATAGTTGCTATTTGGGGCCCTATTAGTGACTTAATTTTCTACGTTTGGTTATAGTTGCAGCCTTGTGCCGCTGGACCTGATAGTCTTGGGTTTGTGACTACCTTATATTTTCTAGGTTTGGGGTCTTATCGTAATTACTTTCTAGTTTTTAGATGTATGTGCGGCCTTGTGCCGCTGGGCCTGATAGTCTTTGGGTGTTTTAGACTACCTTATATATCTAATTTGGGGTCATATCCTATGTTCCTATCTAGTTTATGTGCACCGGTCTCGGTTCACTGATTTGTGCTACTTTTAATTATCCTAGTTATTGTTGAATGTGTGGTTTTGCACTGTATACTTTATTTATAATGCTGAGAGAGGTTAAGAAGTGACAGATTAGAGGCAGAAAGTGGTGAGTAGGGAGTTAGCTTTTGGTTTTGTGTTGTCTTTTCCTACTGCCTATTTTTATGCTTTTTGATTGCATCCTATCATTTGGTGTAACTATTTATGACCATTATGATGTTTTTGTACTCAGGTTAGTGTGGCTTATTTTTGTTTTCTAAGGTTTTCCTCAATTTGAGGTCAGGTGTGTGGTTTGGCCACCAGCGCTTGATTGGCTGGAGTATAAAGTGACTCGGGAGTTATTCGGATAATTACGGAGAAACTCGGTTAAATCCGGTATGAAATGGTCTATTGGCCAGAGCGAAATTAAGGTGCACGCCTTGGAAGTAATGTGAATTTAAAGTGACAACAATGGTTGAAATTCTTTAGTCGGCAATTTTTGAGACAGAGAGAGGTTCGATTCCGAGGAAACCTAGGAAAAGAATAGTGCTTTCCTCGTTAAACAAGAAATGGACCAGGTGTCTGTCTTGTGAGCAAAGACAGGGTTTAGTGGTAGGACTCAAAATCTCTATAGATAACAACATTAAGGTACACGATTTTCTGTTTTTGTTTTATGCAAATCTTGTATGTGAAATCATGAATGACATGTAGCAAGCTGCAGACGAATGATGATAAAACGGAGACTATTCTGATCACATCACAAAGACTTTCTCAGCCACATCCTTTACCTGAAACAATAAATATCAGCAACACCAACATTAAATTCACTCAGTCAGTACAAAACCTAGGTGTTACTCTAGACAGTACTCTCATATTGCACCATGACATGAACATATGCTAGGCTGCATATCTTGAGCTGAGACGCATCAGCTCCATTCGAAAATATCTTTCGGTTGATGCCACTAAAACACTTGTGTGTTCATTAGTACTTTCAAGAAAGGTCAATTGTAACTCAATTCTGTCTGGTTCATCTCAATACCTACTCCAGAAACTTCAAAAGGTTCAAAACACAGGTGCTCGGATCATCTTTAGAGTACCACGATCAGAGCACAACTACCCGCTGCGCTGTAACCTACACTAGTCATTTATTCGATCCAGAATCAAACACAAAACTTGTTCTTTCTGCTACGTTTCACTGACGGACTTCAGTCCAGCATACCTATCCTGCTTCACAAATTTGTACACACCAGTAAGATACTTACGTTCCTCTTCTGACTATCGTATACTGATTATTATCACTATTAAAACGACGTCATATGGACTACGTTCTTTTGCATACCAGGGCCAGCAACGTGGAATGAATTGCCCACTGAAATTAGACACAAAGACACAGTGATCCGTTAAAAGAGTGCTCTTTAAACTCACCTTTTTCGACTGCAAGAACAAACGTAAGGACCTAACATTGTTTCCTACCTTAAATATTTTCCGCATTTTTAATGTTTTCAAATTTCATGGTGTTTGATTATTTTTTTCAGTATTCATTTCGTTATAGATGTTGTAAAGCGCTTAGAGCTTCTGAAGATTAGGCTCTATACAGTCATCATCATCGTTATCATCATCGTTATCATCATCATCATCATCATCATCATCATCATTATTACTATAATAATAATAATAATAATAATAATAATAATAATAATAATAATAATAATAATAATACTAATAATAATAATAATAATTATTATTATTATTATTATTATTATTATTATTAGTAGTAGTAGTAGTAGTAGTAGTAGTAGTAGTAGTAGTAGTAGTGATAGGACTAGGTTCCATATTATGTATCGTTTATTCAATTTCATGGAAATGTCTTGATGCTAGAGTTGTTATGCAATTTATATTTTTAATTTTACAGTTATTAGTTCATCGGTAGAATTGATAGCATGCAGCCCAAATTTTCATATCTGTTGAATTTCACAGGGTTATATGAAATAAATATAGAATGATTTCCTTTGACTGTTAGGACGATATTGATTTTCGTGAGTTAACGATAATTATCTATTATATTTGCCTTTGTAATGTTTAAATAATATTGAAGTGATTAAGGATTTGTGAATTTTGTTGAATGGAATGACTTGTTTCATTCGCTTCATTCATAAAACTGCGATCTGCACGAGCATATCAGATTATCAGAATTTAATTAGGTTTATGATTTAAGATGAAGTTATTATCGAAAAGAACGAAATTTATAGCAATTTTTTTATGTTACGTGTAGTAATTTCAGTAAGGAATCAATTGCTTGATCGATATATAACAAAACTATGATATCTTCTCTCATGTTAACCTGTGAACTACTAAAATTTCAAAAGGAAACAACTTTCATAATTCTGTGCTCAATATACATCGATAAGATATTGATGTAAATATATAACACCGCTTCCCTTAATTTTGCAACTTGCTTACTCTAATGGTAACCATGGCCATCTCTCGCGAAAGATAAGCATGTTCCTACTGTTATATACATTTAATTTAATTTATATCTGATTTTATTTAATTGTTTGTAAGTTTGATTTTATTTAATTGTTTGTAAGTTTTAATTTTTTATTCCATTATTTACTATTGTAATGTAAATTTATTTAATGGAATAAAGTTCAGTTCTTATTGTATTTTTTTGTTGTTGACTTAAACATCTTTATAGAGACATCGTATCTAATGCTGACCTAGATTTGGAAATCAGCAAGAGTTGTAGAAAACAACTCTTTCTCAGAATAAAATTCATAAAGTCGAATCGAGGACATATTTGTAGTACATCACAAAAAATATGTAGCAATTATAACAAATTATGGTTTTTCTAAGGATTGACCCACATTTGGGCTTCTGTTTTGCGTTCTAACTAGACTTATTGTTAATATTTGGAGAAAGAATAGTCAATAGTGCATTAATACTTGAGAAGTTAAAGTGTTTTATGTTGTGACCATTTTTGGGGCTAATTTTTTATTTTCTTCAAATTATTTGGATTGCAAGAGATACTTTTATCCTGGAAATGCTTGTCCTCTAAGCTAATTCTTGGGCAAGGGCAGTCATCCAAATCTACACAGAATTAAAACATTGGAATATCTGTGATTCAACAAAGAACTGTTGACACATCAGTACGTCGCTGACCACATTATTGGATTTGTAAAACGGTAAATTCTTTACCTCATTTTTAATTTGTTTTTCTAGGGAAATAAATTATTTTATTAACTTTTATACGTTCTGTTCTTATCACTTTTTCTTGTTACGTTTTGTAAGAGCCTAAACACGTAACACCTATAATTTTCAGTGTGAACATACACAAAATATATCAGAACATAAACGCTAAACAGCTGCCATTATCGCGGGATACACAATGAGCAAAACACGGGAAAGTGTGTGTGTGTGTATGTGTGTGAAACTATTTATCTCTATGACTTTCAACTTATTTGAGATACTTATAAAATGGTATGCCGTTTATTTATAAAAGTATGTAAGAGGCAGAGCTCATTTATTCTTGTCATAACTGAAATTCAGTGTGAAAAATCTCAGCGTTTATTGCAAACGTATTGACCGGAATTGTTTGAACATAGTTGTTATGAACGAAAATTGATGTTGTGATACACAGTAACTGGTTAAAAAGATTGATTTTTGAACTTGTCAACCAGACCCTGTTTGATAAAACTAAAGATATGACAATCAATCGTGAAATCCAGATACAGGCACATATCACCAGTAAAGAAATTAGTGTCATCGCAATTATAAAAAGCTGATGTTTCAAAATAAAATTATCCGTTAATATTATATTCATAATCGATAAATTTCATAATTGCATTTTTTGTGCTGTTGAAAGTGTCATTTTAGAGATGTCAAAATCATTAGATAATTAACCAACATTTGTGTAGCAATAATGCCTGTCACGGTTTAGATGGGCCATCATGTCAATTGAAGAAAATATGAGAGAAGTTAAAATTATTATTTCAATTGGTACAAACCTATATAATCTGTCAGTGACACAACCCATATAATGTTCGACCAAACTGCATAACCACCGTTTATGTTATATTGGTTTTATGTTTATTATATACAGACTATATACCAAACGCACGCTATTTATCATATACAGACTTGATATCTTTCAAATAATGTCTATCTTATACACGGATGATGTCATGTACATACTGTTTATCATATAAAAGCTAGATATTTCTTCATACTGTTTATCATATAAAGGCTAGATATCATGCAAATAATGACGATATATATGATGTACATACTGTTTATCATATAAAGGCTTGATATGATGTAAATAATGAGGGTAGATATGATGTATATACTGTTAGTATATGCATGTTAGAGACCATGTAATACTTATAATCAATTATCACGTACATGATGTTTATCATATATATATATATATATATATATATATATATATATATATATATATATATATATATATATATATATATATATATATGAACATTCATATACTCATAAACATACGAAGATATGTGGTATCTGTATTTAAAATACATTTTTATAGTTTTAAACCGAAAATCAAGTAACGTTAGAAATTTGAAGAGCTCGATGCTTTATTTCTTAGGGGCACGCTAGGTAATTGTTACAGGTTTAACATATTGCCATAAACATGTGTTGACGACATTTCTTTGTTATTTTTGTCTCTTTCTTATCGAACTATATAGTCCAACATGAAATAAGAACATTTACTCCTCTTTGTGGACGATGATAAATCTTTGTCCGGTTACACAATGATGATGCGGTTTAAAATCAGTTTTGAATAGTTGAAAGTCAGTTGGCAAGATTGAATTTCAGTCTTAGAAGTCCATTGAAAGAGTTTGAGGATGGACTTTATGCAGTTTTGATTGTCTGCTATAGACTTTGAAACATTAATTTAGGTGTCGCCATAGTTTTGCAGTTTAATGGGGAAAATGATACAACTTTAATTAGTATATTCGTCATGTCATTTTAGTTTGATATTAAAAATACAATTCCTTTAAATTCACTAAATTTATATCTGCCGTTTGACAATGTTAAGAGAACACTATCGTGTTGCCGTAGACGCCTGACGGAAAAAAACTGATGTATGAAATACGTGTGAACTTGCGTTCAATGAGATACTGTGGATAAAAGAAATGTCCTTCACTCAGATACACCTGTAATGGCTTCCCACTTAAGAAAATCATATACCGTAGTACCATAATAAATATTAAGATATTCTTTGACAAAATTGATCAAATGTTCCTGAATACAATTTCTATGTATATTATATAAAATGATGAAAACACAAAATGACCAGAGGTCCTATTGCATACATTGATAAAAAAGATAAATCATACTACAAAGTACGAACTAATATTGAAACAAAATCTAAACGGCAAGAGCATTTGCTAAGTTATTATAGACAACTCATAACAAACCCGTGCCCTTCTTTTCATTTACACATTACATATAAACATTCGTTTGACATCATTTCTTTATAAATAATATATCGTGATACTTTTTAAGACATTAATGTTTAGGATTTGAGTATAAAAGACCTGTCTGAGTGTGTCTAGGACAAATCCCCCCCCCCCCCCACCAACAGGACTAAATCCTACGGGAACATAAACCCGCCTCCCAAGGATATTGAAAGATAATAACAAAAATCCCTTCATCCCATATATATTTTCCTCCACTTTTTAAACACACACACACACACACACACACACACACACACACACTGGTAACGCATTTTTTGGTATATTATCATTATAAGATACGGTACTGACCTTTATTGAAACGGGATACGTGGAAAAAGAACAAATGCGACATATTATCAATATTTAATTAAATTATATAATTTCATGTTAATCCAATACAAATATGACTTAGTGTTTACTTACTTCAGAAACTATAACAAACACGGTCAAATATAAAGTCAGTAACTATTCCATCTTTATACTAGTTGTGCTCTATTTCAACCGAATGCAATGGATTTATGACAATTAACATGGGATCTCTTATTCCTACGACAAATAAAAATGTCCCAAAATCTTGGCTAGAATTTTGTAAACACCGTATATCATACGTAAAGAAAGTGTTAACGTGCCATACCAGTGTAGATAAAGTAAATCAAATTCAGTATTATTTGAATATCGAAAATAAGGTATGGAAGTGATATAAACAAACCCGATGGAAAAATTCTCCATAATTAGTCGGAAATACGCTCAGGTGTGTTTTCGAAAATATTACACATCTGACCAATTTTATCGCTCGGTAATTACCGGAGATCGCCTGACGTCATATTGTGAACACACGACTTACCTCCGTTTCTATCGAAACATAAACAAAGCACCCAGTACAATCCACAAACCTGAAACACAGAACTATTTGCTCGATATACCAAGATATAGATATGTTTATCGGAATCTTGGCTAGCGAAGATGGAAATCGGTCATTAGATCCAAATTATCCTTAGACATCTTATTCTCTTTGTTTCTTACGATTCTACATCTCTAATGCGCACGTTATACGTCTTTTATCTGCTAAATAGAATCCGACAAAAATTTTCAGAGGGCCAAAGTCTATAAACAAAGGTGTATTTTAATTATGGTTTCAAGAGTGAAAAAGGGCTAAAGTTAAAATTGTGGTGGGGATTATGCCCAATCTTTCAATTTTTCTTTGTGATTTTGTCAAGGGGTATGGATTTTTTCAATTTTTCTTTGTGATTTTGTCAAGGGGTATGGATTTTTTCAATTTTTCTTTGTGATTTTGTCAAGGGGTATGGATTTTTTCAATTTTTCTTTGTGATTTTGTCAAGGGGTATGGATTTTTTCAATTTTTCTTTGTGATTTTGTCAAGGGGTATGGATTTTTTATGCAGCAGGAGGTTTGAGGAATGTGAAGAGTTTAAGTCTTCATATTTGTCTTAGTTCGTCTAAGATGTTCCATGTTCGCGAATATACTTTGAAAATATTGAAGGGACACTAAAAGAAAGATCACTTGCTTATCGGTATGTCACTTGACTGAGACGACATAGGTCCAACCAAATTACTCAAAAAGATATATATATATATATATATATATATATATATATATATATATATATATATATATATATATATATATATATATATATATATATATAGGCTAATGATACATTATTTACTTATTCATTGAAAAATGTTCCTTGGATCCAAAGTAAGCATTCATTAAACAAACCGTGATTTAATTGTAAAGACTACTAATTTGATACAATACATGACGGGCTAAACAACTGTAGGAGACTGAACATTCTGCTTAGTTTTGGAAAATGTAAAACTTAAAATACTTTATACCACTGATAATTTTAAATATTTTTCAAATGCATAAAGTTGAGTTGGTTATGTCCAAACGTGACACCAATGGACACTCACTGCTGCTGTTATTTTAATTATTTTTTAAAATGAAAAATACGTTTTCTTAAACTCACATTTAAAATGTACAAGATAAAGAGCATAAACGACCATTTTACACATGTTTAAACAATAGTATAATAATTTAATTAGCCACTGCTATAACATTATTTAAATATTGATGCATTTTTGTTCTGTAGTAAAAACCTAAGTTCTCTTTTGAATATGTTGTCATGCGTATCGATGTGCGTCATCAATCCTATGTTTTCTTTAGGATATATTGTCATGCACGCCAATATATGTTGTAATATGTTAGTATACTCAAAAATGAAGTGGCCATAAATCAGTTTATTGTCGTTATCGCTATGATTTTCATTACACGTTTTTTAAAATTAAATTGAAGTATATTTTACAGTTTGATGGTGTACGACGAATTTAGACCTACATACATAAACTTCTTGATATTTCTAACTTTGTCAGCACATTCTTCTTACAACAGCGTTCACAGATTGACGTACAATCAACTATGCACCCGAACCCACACACTTGCTTGAGTGTTATTTGATGTGATAGGAGGCAATTTTGTTTACAATTTCAATGTCGTCAATCAAGATCTGGGAACGAAAAGAGTATAGGAGTAAAAGCACATTCATTCAAATTGGAAATGGTCCCATTCTTTAAATCAGAAGTCCAATTACCCTTGCTCCGTCCGCTTGTCATGGTACAGGAAGCATATGTGTGATCATCTCTGTGCTTGTCATGGTACAGGAAGCATATGTGTGATCATCTCTGTGCTTGTCATGGTACAGGAAGCATATGTGTGATCATCTCTGTGCTTGTCATGGTACAGGAAGCATATGTGTGATCATCTCTGCGCTTGTCATGGTACAGGAAGCATATGTGTGATCATCTCTGCGCTTATCATGGTACAGGAAGCATATGTGTGATCATCTCTGTGCTTGTCATGGTACAGGAAGTATATGTGTGATCATCTCTGTGCTTGTCATGGTACAGGAAGCATATGTGTGATCATCTCTGTGCTTGTCATGGTACAGGAAGCATATGTGTGATCATCTCTGCGCTTGTCATGGTACAGGAAGCATATGTGTGATCATCTCTGCGCTTGTCATGGTACAGGAAGCAAATGTGTGATCATCTCTGCGCTTGTCATGGTGCAGGAAGCATATGTATGATCATCTCTGCGCTTATCATGGTACAGGAAGCATATGTGTGATCATCTCTGTGCTTATCATGGTACAGGAAGCATATGTGTGATCATCTCTGTGCTTATCATGGTACAGGAAGCATATGTGTGATCATCTCTGTGCTTATCATGGTACAGGAAGCATATGTGTGATCATCTCTGTGCTTATCATGGTACAGGAAGCATATGTGTGGAAGCATATGTGTGATCATCTCTGTGCTTATCATGGTACAGGAAGCATATGTGTGATCATCTCTGTGCTTGTCATGGTACAGGAAGCATATGTGTGATCATCTCTGTGCTTATCATGGTACAGGAAGCATATGTGTGATCATCTCTGTGCTTGTCAAGGTACAGGAAGCATATGTGTGATCATCTCTGTGCTTGTCATGGTACAGGAAGCATATGTGTGATCATCTCTGTGCTTGTCATGGTACAGGAAGCATATGTGTGATCATCTCTGTGCTTATCATGGTACAGGAAGCATATGTGTGATCATCTCTGTGCTTATCATGGTACAGGAAGCATATGTGTGATCATCTCTGTGCTTATCATGGTACAGGAAGCATATGTGTGATCATCTCTGTGCTTATCATGGTACAGGAAGCATATGTGTGATCATCTCTGTGCTTATCATGGTACAGGAAGCATATGTGTGATCATCTCTGTGCTTATCATGGTACAGGAAGCATATGTGTGATCATCTCTGTGCTTATCATGGTACAGGAAGCATATGTGTGATCATCTCTGTGCTTATCATGGTACAGGAAGCATATGTGTGATCATCTCTGTGCTTATCATGGTACAGGAAGCGAATGTGTGATCATCTCTGTGCTTATCATGGTACAGGAAGCATATGTGTGATCATCTCTGTGCTTATCATGGTACAGGAAGCATATGTGTGATCATCTCTGTGCTTATCATGGTACAGGAAGCATATGTGTGATCATCTCTGTGCTTGTCATGGTACAGGATGCATATGTGTGATCATCTCTGTGCTTGTCATGGTACAGGAAGCATATGTGTGATCATCTCTGTGCTTATCATGGTACAGGAAGCATATGTGTGATCATCTCTGTGCTTATCATGGTACAGGAAGCATATGTGTGATCATCTCTGTGCTTATCATGGTACAAGAAGCATATGTGTGATCATCTCTGTGCTTATCATGGTACAGGAAGCATATGTGTGATCATCTCTGTGCTTATCATGGTACAGGAAGCATATGTGTGATCATCTCTGTGCTTATCATGGTACAGGAAGCATATGTGTGATCATCTCTGTGCTTATCATGGTACAGGAAGCATATGTGTGATCATCTCTGTGCTTATCATGGTACAGGAAGCATATGTGTGATCATCTCTGTGCTTATCATGGTACAGAAGCATATGTGTGATCATCTCTGTGCTTGTCATGGTACAGGAAGCATATGTGTGATCATCTCTGTGCTTATCATGGTACAGGAAGCATATGTGTGATCATCTCTGTGCTTATCATGGTACAGGAAGCATATGTGTGATCATCTCTGTGCTTGTCATGGTACAGGAAGCATATGTGTGATCATCTCTGTGCTTATCATGGTACAGGAAGCATATGTGTGATCATCTCTGTGCTTATCATGGTACAGGAAGCATATGTGTGATCATCTCTGTGCTTGTCATGGTACAGGAAGCATATGTGTGATCATCTCTGTGCTTGTCATGGTACAGGAAGCATATGTGTGATCATCTCTGTGCTTGTCATGGTACAGGAAGCATATGTGTGATCATATCTGTGCTTGTCATGGTACAGGAAGCATATGTGTGATCATCTCTGTGCTTGTCATGGTACAGGAAGCATATGTGTGATCATCTCTGTGCTTGTCATGGCACAGGAAGCATATGTGTGATCATCTCTGTGCTTGTCATGGTACAGGAAGCATATGTGTGATCATCTCTGTGCTTATCATGGTACAGGAAGCATATGTGTGATCATCTCTGTGCTTATCATGGTACAGGAAGCATATGTGTGGAAGCATATGTGTGATCATCTCTGTGCTTATCATGGTACAGGAAGCATATGTGTGATCATCTCTGTGCTTGTCATGGTACAGGAAGCATATGTGTGATCATCTCTGTGCTTATCATGGTACAGGAAGCATATGTGTGATCATCTCTGTGCTTATCATGGTACAGGAAGCATATGTGTGATCATCTCTGTGCTTATCATGGTACAGGAAGCATATGTGTGATCATCTCTGTGCTTGTCATGGTACAGGAAGCATATGTGTGATCATCTCTGTGCTTGTCATGGTACAGGAAGCATATGTGTGATCATCTCTGTGCTTGTCATGGTACAGGAAGCATATGTGTGATCATCTCTGTGCTTATCATGGTACAGGAAGCATATGTGTGATCATCTCTGTGCTTATCATGGTACAGGAAGCATATGTGTGATCATCTCTGTGCTTATCATGGTACAGGAAGCATATGTGTGATCATCTCTGTGCTTATCATGGTACAGGAAGCATATGTGTGATCATCTCTGTGCTTATCATGGTACAGGAAGCATATGTGTGATCATCTCTGTGCTTATCATGGTACAGGAAGCATATGTGTGATCATCTCTGTGCTTATCATGGTACAGGAAGCATATGTGTGATCATCTCTGTGCTTATCATGGTACAGGAAGCATATGTGTGATCATCTCTGTGCTTATCATGGTACAGGAAGCGAATGTGTGATCATCTCTGTGCTTATCATGGTACAGGAAGCATATGTGTGATCATCTCTGTGCTTATCATGGTACAGGAAGCATATGTGTGATCATCTCTGTGCTTATCATGGTACAGGAAGCATATGTGTGATCATCTCTGTGCTTGTCATGGTACAGGATGCATATGTGTGATCATCTCTGTGCTTGTCATGGTACAGGAAGCATATGTGTGATCATCTCTGTGCTTATCATGGTACAGGAAGCATATGTGTGATCATCTCTGTGCTTATCATGGTACAGGAAGCATATGTGTGATCATCTCTGTGCTTATCATGGTACAGGAAGCATATGTGTGATCATCTCTGTGCTTATCATGGTACAGGAAGCATATGTGTGATCATCTCTGTGCTTATCATGGTACAGGAAGCATATGTGTGATCATCTCTGTGCTTATCATGGTACAGGAAGCATATGTGTGATCATCTCTGTGCTTATCATGGTACAGGAAGCATATGTGTGATCATCTCTGTGCTTATCATGGTACAGAAGCATATGTGTGATCATCTCTGTGCTTGTCATGGTACAGGAAGCATATGTGTGATCATCTCTGTGCTTATCATGGTACAGGAAGCATATGTGTGATCATCTCTGTGCTTATCATGGTACAGGAAGCATATGTGTGATCATCTCTGTGCTTGTCATGGTACAGGAAGCATATGTGTGATCATCTCTGTGCTTATCATGGTACAGGAAGCATATGTGTGATCATCTCTGTGCTTATCATGGTACAGGAAGCATATGTGTGATCATCTCTGTGCTTGTCATGGTACAGGAAGCATATGTGTGATCATCTCTGTGCTTGTCATGGTACAGGAAGCATATGTGTGATCATCTCTGTGCTTGTCATGGTACAGGAAGCATATGTGTGATCATCTCTGTGCTTGTCATGGTACAGGAAGCATATGTGTGATCATCTCTGTGCTTGTCATGGTACAGGAAGCATATGTGTGATCATCTCTGTGCTTGTCATGGTACAGGAAGCATATGTGTGATCATCTCTGTGCTTGTCATGGTACAGGAAGCATATGTGTGATCATCTCTGTGCTTGTCATGGTAAAGGAAGCATATGTGTGATCATCTCTGTGCTTATCATGGTACAGGAAGCATATGTGTGATCATCTCTGTGCTTATCATGGTACAGGAAGCATATGTGTGATCATCTCTGTGCTTGTCATGGTACAGGAAGCATATGTGTGATCATCTCTGTGCTTGTCATGGTACAGGAAGCATATGTGTGATCATCTCTGTGCTTGTCATGGTACAGGAAGCATATGTGTGATCATCTCTGTGCTTATCATGGTACAGGAAGCATATGTGTGATCATCTCTGTGCTTGTCATGGTACAGGAAGCATATGTGTGATCATCTCTGTGCTTATCATGGTACAGGAAGCATATGTGTGATCATCTCTGTGCTTGTCATGGTACAGGAAGCATATGTGTGATCATCTCTGTGCTTATCATGGTACAGGAAGCATATGTGTGATCATCTCTGTGCTTATCATGGTACAGGAAGCATATGTGTGATCATCTCTGTGCTTATCATGGTACAGGAAGCATATGTGTGATCATCTCTGTGCTTATCATGGTACAGGAAGCATATGTGTGATCATCTCTGTGCTTATCATGGTACAGGAAGCATATGTGTGATCATCTCTGTGCTTATCATGGTACAGGAAGCATATGTGTGATCATCTCTGTGCTTATCATGGTACAGGAAGCATATGTGTGATCATCTCTGTGCTTATCATGGTACAGGAAGCATATGTGTGATCATCTCTGTGCTTATCATGGTACAGGAAGCATATGTGTGATCATCTCTGTGCTTATCATGGTACAGGAAGCATATGTGTGATCATCTCTGTGCTTATCATGGTACAGGAAGCAAATGTGTGATCATCTCTGTGCTTATCATGGTACAGGAAGCATATGTGTGATCATCTCTGTGCTTATCATGGTACAGGAAGCATATGTGTGATCATCTCTGTGCTTATCATGGTACAGGAAGCATATGTGTGATCATCTCTGTGCTTATCATGGTACAGGAAGCATATGTGTGATCATCTCTGTGCTTATCATGGTACAGGAAGCATATGTGTGATCATCTCTGTGCTTATCATGGTACAGGAAGCATATGTGTGATCATCTCTGTGCTTGTCATGGTACAGGAAGCATATGTGTGATCATCTCTGTGCTTATCATGGTACTGGAAGCATATGTGTGATCATCTCTGTGCTTATCATGGTACAGGAAGCATATGTGTGATCATCTCTGTGCTTATCATGGTACAGGAAGCATATGTGTGATCATCTCTGTGCATTATACGCTTTAATAGTTTCGTCAGCATCTTAGTGATCCTCGTTAACCGTACTATTTTTGTAGTACTCGTACCAACATTGAGATCCTCAATGCTCATAGTACGCTCTTCGTACTTCAGAAAATAGTTTGAGATGTTCGCTGTTCATCGTACGCTCTTCTTAGTTCCGAAAGCAGTTTGATATTCTTACTGTTCATTGTACGCTTTTCTTAGTTCCGAAAGCAGTGTGATATTCTTACTGTTCATTGTACGCTTTTCTTAGTTCCGAAAGCAGTGTGATATTCTTACTGTTCATTGTACGCTTTTCGTAGTTCAGAAAACAGCTGAGATCCTCGCTGTTCATCGTATACGTTGCATATTTAAGAAAGCAGCTTTTAAGAGCCTCGTTATGTTCAGACATTTTGTTAATTGATGATTGATTATGATACGAGTAAGATCCTTTTTAATATCATATTCATTTCCTCGTGATTTCAGGGGAAATCGGTGTACATGACATTTATAACATAATTTTGGTCAATTCGTGGAGATGGTATGTTACATGTAGCGACAGGAGCGAATCTAGAAATCGTTGCGAGTGGTGTGGGGGTGGTTGGAGGATCAGGATTCTAACTCAGGCCCTCATCCCAATCTCCCCCGAGTGGAATATGAAACAACAACTGTTTCAAGGCGGTACTTTTTATATCGGTTTTTAACTCCAAACCATTCTGTTTTTCAGATTTTTTCATATTGGAGCGTCGTTATTTGTAATGCGTGTTTTGAATTAGGCTTTATCTCTCACATTCTAGTAATAAACTTTCTTCGTTTTAGTTATACATTGAATTGATTATGACAGAACATTCTTTTCATTACAGGAACCTTGATGTTACGATGTAGTTTTCAACTCCATTGAAGATTACATCTTTTCAATGCCGTCTACTTAATGGTATAATATATTTTCCTGTTTGCTTGAGTTGCACGATTTCTATAAGTTTATTCCATATGTATACCAATGACAGCACATAAGAGAGCCAGGAAAAATGGATATTTGTCCAACGTTCAGTCACTGAGTTATGTCTTATATTCTTTTTTCTGTCTTCTTTGATATTCAACATGTCTAGATGTTTAGAAATAATGTATAGAACAATTGGAGAGTGCATACAGTTAGGAATAGGCATCCAGTCTTGTACAAAGCTCTGACCGTTATCAGTGCTTGTCATTTTCCTTGCCTAACTTTCAACTCAATCATAACACCATCCTAAATTACCTATGTTAATTCGTCATGGAAACTATGTAGTATATCGTGCGTTCTCTTCACAACCCAGTGAAGTTTTTGAATACAGGTGAATGTAGAAACGTAAGGTGTGAAGCCTTAATCCTATTTTAATAAAGGAAGTAGTCATTTTTTTCCCGCTCGGGTCTTTATTGTCAATCACGCTGGAAATTGTAATCCTGTATAAAGTGATCCAAGATGAATTTATTCAACTCCAGTACTATTACTTTAATTCAATCAAATTCGAGATCATCATGGGATAATAGCAAATCTCGAAATGAACCGAGTTACTTTATACCAGAAAGATTTGGCATACACAGAAAATATACTTTTGAAATATAAAATATAATCTGATAAAGGTTACATTCAATTTCATTGGTGTTGTAGCTCGGACTTGATGAGTGGGATTTACTTTGTACTGGGAAAATCGGCATTAGAGTAAATAATAAGGTTCACAAGGAAGCTGTCGGACATCAGGCTATAAAAAAAACACAAATTGATTGCACCTTATTTTCTGTTCATCCGGAGGAGAGATAAAATAAATCAAAGTTAGTCAGTTCTTTGTATTATAGCACATTTAAGAAAATGTACCATTTATGCCAGTCCCAAAGTTTTGTACAACATCATAGTACTGCCAGCTTCATGCGGATGAACCGTATTAGTCGAACTAATTTTATTTTGTAATACTGATTTAAATTTAGTCATTTTCATTTGCAATCGAATTAGATATCCAAATAATCGCCAACAAAATATTATTTTTTAACTTAGGACTGATATCATTATAAGATTATCCCTGCAATAACAAATTCCTTATATTGCAATCAATGTCCTTTTACAGATTTCACAAATGCGGTATTGTTCGAAAATTCAGTTTTAATGATAAATATGAATTATGCCTTGTTGTTTTGTTGTGTTTATTCCAATATTGTCTACGTCGTGACCCAGAAAAAAATTAACAAACTATGCCAACGCGATATCACTTTCTTACATACTTTAACATTCTGAATTAGTTATTTTAAATATTTCTGTCTTGCACAATACATTTATTTCTCGAATTCGTCACACAGGCATGCACTTATCCTTATGAAGATAATGTACATGATCAGACGTGTGACGTAGACGGCAGGTGGTAAAATATTAAACACCATCTGTCACGCGTTCATACCGCATGCGCTTTTGTAGGTTCGCGACTCAACAGTTTGATTTCGTGGCAAATCTCGTCTAACATATTGTTATTCCGTTCATTTTTATTTTTATTTGATGATGCAGTTTGATGAATGACTGCACAAAAAGTGAAATTAGAAGAGATTTAAAAACCTGTATAGTTTCGCAACTCCGAACATACTTTTACATCTATATTTAATTACTAACGGCAGTAAATGCATACGCTTTAGCTATGGATCTAATGCGATTTGGTAGTCTTTTCTTCCTAGCAAATAGGCTTTAAACTGCCAGAATCAAGCATCCTTAAATACATTCGTTTACTTAAATCAAATTCTATTTTATGCCGAGGCGCTCAGTATAGAACAGTAGAATGACATCTGAAATCCCTGATTCATTACCATTTCAACGATAGCAGTCAGTCACAGTCGAGGGACAAAGTACTCAGATTTCACGTGTCACACACCGTCATGTAGATTAGTTTACATTTATCTTACTTATATTTATGTAAACATGTCAATTTTAAGCTCGATACTAGTGTTAATCTATTATTAAATGGAATACTACACTCATTTAAAGGCACATAAATAAGAACGAGATCTCGTTAACGTGTGATTTTGGACACGGGCAGTTTGAAGCGCCAATGATGATTGCTTGTAATTTTACGCCTGTTAAAAATGACAATCGCGTATCGTCCAGTCAACCTATATCAGTACTGTTACAGGGTACAAACGTAACGTCACGAGGCTAAGACAAACAATGTAAACGCGTCTCATCTTATTTTGTTCAAGTAGTTTCAGGAAAGAAAATGTCAAAATTCACGCAAATCGACGTGAAATCATTAATTAAAACCAGCAATGCGTGAAAACAACATCTACAAATATCGTGAAAATAGTCAGTTAACGGTCACAGGTACTTGATAGCATTGACCATGAATAAGAATCAATTTAACGCCCATCAAACATAATTTCTAGTATGTTCTTAGCTTTCAACAGTAAGGTCATTGTATATAGCTGTATCGGATGTTCTTTATATAAAAATGGAGAGCGCATATCTTTTTTTGTTTGCCTCAGCAATAATGTACACAATTAAACGTTGAAATTCCTGCAAACAAGCATGACATTGCATATAACAGTAGTCACTTTTTCATGAAGTAAGCAAAATGTATAGCCTTAGTTTCATTATACTACTAACGCTACTACTAGAATTACCTTACTACCACTACTACAATATTCGAAAGGAGACTGGGAAGGAGCTCATATGAAACTTTGAAGATGGCAAGCTGAGGCATTGATATTTAATAGGTTCAATTGTTTATGTCGTTTCTATATTTTAATGAAAAGTCGTTCGATAATAAGATAAGATCTAAATTAAAATATAAAGTAAAAAAAAATTAAACATAAACGGACACACACACACACACACACACACACACACACACACACATATATATATATATATATATATATATATATATATATATATATAACCTAATATACAGCAACATCTACAACTATTAACTGCGCCATGCATTATTAATAATAAAAATTAAATGACACATTTAAAGAGTAATTTGTTCCATTTACTAATAATATGAGAATTTACAAGAATATATATATATATATATCTTAATTGTTAATACACATCTAATAAAATGTCATTTTCTACAGACATTTTCTAATTAAAATATAAAAATATATGTACTTCAAAATCATGTTTATCCTTTAAAAGTGACATGAAAATATAATTAAGTAATATTGCTTTTACAGCAGAACATTAAAAAGTAAAGGGATCGCTTTTTCTGAGTGTTCGTTACAGTAAGCATTTCTACAATGGAATATTGCTTACATTTAATTTTAAATAATCTTACTGTGGGTATAGACAGTTTGATGAATCAGTTTGAACTGAAAACTCGGGTAACCATGTAACCTTCGTAATTCGGAATTTAAAATGTAATTTTATATGTTTTTCAAATATATATTCTGAAAAGGTTTTGTAACTTGTTCATGTCTTATTAAAAGATTTGTTTTTGATTCAGATGATTTCTAATCTGGAATGTTATTTATAGCATTTCTCCATAGCCTAGATCTAACATGTAGATGTCCATATCTTGGCATATCATATATAAATCCATAACATTGGTATATCATATAGAAATCCATAACATTGGTATATCATATAGAAATCCATAACATTGGTATATCATATAGAAATCCATAACGTTGGTATATCATATACAATTCTATAACCTTGGTATATCATACAGAATTCCATAACCTTGGTATATCATACACAATTCCATAACCTTGGTATATCATACACAATTCCATAACCTTGGTATATCATATACAATTCCATAACCTTGGTATATCATACACAATTCCATAACCTTGGTATATCATATAGAATTCCATAACCTTGGTATATCATGCACAATTCCATATCCTTGGTATATCATATAGAATTCCATAACTTTGGTATATCATACCATAACCTTGGTATATCATATACAATTCCATATCTTGGTATATCATGTAGAAATCCATATCTTAGTATATCATATAGAAATCCATAACCTTGGTATATCATATACAATTCCATAACCTTGGTATATCATACACAATTCTATAACCTGGTATATCATATAGAATTCCATAACCTTGGTATATCATACACAATTCCATAACCTTGGTATATCATATACAGGTCCATAACCTTGGTATATCATATAGAATTCCATAACATTGGTATATCATACACAATTCCATAACCTTGGTATATCATATAGAATTCCATAACCTTGGTATATAATACACAATTCCATAACCTTGGTATATCATATACAATTCCATATCTCGGTATATCATATAGAAATCCATATCTTAGTATATCATATACAATTCCATAACCTTGGTATATCATACACAATTCCATAACCTTGGTATATCATATACAATTCCATAACCTTGGTATATCATACACAATTCCATAACCTTGGTATATCATACACAATTCCATAACCTTGGTATATCATATACAATTCCATAAAATTGGTATATCTTTTACAATTCCATAACCTTGGTATATCATACACAATTCCATAACCTTGGTATATCATACACAATTCCATAACCTTGGTATATCATACACAATTCCATAACCTTGGTATATCATATACAATTCCATAACCTTGGTATATCATATACAATTCCATAACCTTGATATATCATACAGAATTCCATAACCTTGGTATATCATATAGAAATCCATATCTTAGTATATCATATAGAATCCATAACCTTGGTATATCATATACAATTCCATAACATTGGTATATCATACAGAATTCCATAACCTTGGTATATCATATACAATTCCATAACCTTGGTATATCATACAGAATTCCATAACCTTAATATATATTACACAATTCCATAACCTTGGTATATCATATACAATTCCATAACCTTGGTATATCATATACAATTCCATAACCTTGGTATATCATACAGAATTCCATAACATTGGTATATCATACACAATTCCATAACCTTGGTATATCATATACAATTCCATAACCTTGGTATATCATATACAATTCCATAACATTGGTATATCATACACAATTCCATAACCTTGGTATATCATATACAATTCCATAACCTTGGTATATCATACACAATTCCATAACCTTGGTATATCATACACAATTCCATAACCTTGGTATATCATATACAATTCCATAACCTTGGTATATCATATACAATTCCATAACCTTGGTATATCATACAGAATTCCATAACCTTGGTATATCATACACAATTCCATAACCTTAGTATATCATATAGAATCCATAACCTTGGTATATCATATACAATTCCATAACATTGGTATATCATACACAATTCCATAACCTTGGTATATCATATACAATTCCATAACCTTGGTATATCATACACAATTCCATAACCTTTTTATATCATACACAATTCCATAACCTTGGTATATCATACACAATTCCATAACCTTGGTATATCATATACAATTCCATAACCTTGGTATATCATATACAATTCCATAACCTTGGTATATCATACAGAATTCCATAACCTTGGTATATCATACACAATTCCATAACCTTGGTATATCATACAGAATTCCATAACCTTGGTATATCATACACAATTCCATAACCTTGGTATATCATACACAATTCCATAACCTTGGTATATCATACATAATTCCATAACCTTGGTATATCATACACAATTCCATAACCTTGGTATATCATACACAATTCCATAACCTTGGTATATCATATACAATTCCATAGTTTTGGCATATCATATACAATATGATAACCTTCGTATATCATATACAATTCCATAACCTCGGTATATCATACACAATTCCATAACCTTGGTATATCATACACAATTCCATAACCTTGGTATATCATATACAATTCCATAACCTTGGTATATTATACACAATTCCATAACCTTGGTATATCATACACAATCCCATATCCTTGGTAAATCACGTTGAATTCTATCACCTGGGTATATCATACACAATTCCATAACCTTGGTATATCATACACAATTCCATAACCTTGGTATATCATACACAATTCCATAACCTTGGTATATCATATACAATTCCATAGTTTTGGCATATCATATACAATTCCATAACTTTGGTATATCATATACAATCCCATATCCTTGGTAAATAACGTTGAATTCTATCACCTGGGTATATCATACACAATTCCATAACATTGGTATATCAGACCCAATTCCATAATCTTGGTATATCATATACAATTCCATAACCTTGGAATATCATACAGAATTCCATAACCTTGGTATATCATATACAATTCCATAACCTTGGTATATCATACACAATTCCATAACCTTGGTATATCCATAGTTTTGGTATATCATATAGATTTAAATACCCATGGTATATCATATTTAATTTTATACCCTTGTTATATCATGTATAATTCCATACCCTTGTTATAGCATATATAATTCCATAGTTAACCTTGGTATATCATATAGAATTCCATACTTTTGTTATATCATAATGAATTCTATAATCTATTTACATCATCTATAATTCCATACCATTAACATATCATATAGAATTGTATAACCGTGGTATATAATAGAGAATTCAATATCCTTGATAGAGCATACTGAATTACATAACATTGTTTTATCATATAGTTTTCCATACCCTTGGTATATTGTACAGAATTCCATACGTTTGATATATCATGTAGATTTCCATGCCATTGGTATATCATGTAGATTTCCATACCATTGATATATCATATAAAATTCCATACCCTTGTTATATCATACAGAATTCCATATCTTGGTACAGCATATAGAATACTCTATCCTTGGTATATTACGTAGATTTCCCTATCCTTGATATATCATATTAAATTCCATGCCCTTGATATATCATATAAAATTTCATACCCTTGTTATACAGAATTCCATATCTTGGTATAGCATATATAATTCCATACGTTTGGTATATCATTTATAATTCCTTATCCATGGTATATAATATTAAATTTTCTACCCTTGTATATCATATTGAATTCCATGCCATTGGTATATCATATATAGTTCCATGACATTGGAATATCATATGAAATTCCGTACCCTTGTTATATCATATAGAATTTTACACCTTTGGTACAACATACATAACTCCAAATCCTTGGTATTTCATATAGAATTCCAGACGCTTTATGTCTCACATATAATTCTATACCCTCGGTCTAGCTCATATAATTTCATGCCCTTGGTATAGCATATATAATTTTATACCCTTGGTATATATTATATATAATGTTATAACCTTGGTATAGCATATATAATTTTATACCCTTGGTATATATTATATATAATGTTATAACCTTGGTATAACATTTATAATTTTATACCCTTGGTATATTATATACAATTGTAAACCCTTGGTATATTACATAATTCCATATCTTGGTATATTATATAGAATTCCATGCCTTTGGTATATCATATAGAATTCCATAAACTTGGTACATCATACAAAATTTCATAACCTTGGTATATCATACAGAATTCCTTACCCTTGGTATATCATATAGAATTTTATACCCTTGGTATATCGTATAAAATTCCATAACCTTGGTATTTCATATAGAATTCCAAAACCTTGGTATATCATATAAAAATCCGTACCCTTGGTATATCATATAGAATTTTACACCTTTGGTACAACATACATAACTTCAAATCCTTGGTATTTCATATAGAATTCCAGACGCTTTATGTCTCACATATAATTCTATTCCCTCGGTCTAGCTCATATAATTTCATACCCTTGGTAAAGCATATTTAGTTTTATACCCTTGGTATATTATATATAATTTTATAACCTTGGTATAACATTTATAATTTTATACCCTTGGTATATATTATATATAATGTTATAACCTTGGTATAGCATATATAATTTCATACCCTTGGTAAAGCATATTTAATTTTATACCCTTGGTATATTATATACAATTGTAAACCCTTAGTATAGCATATATAATTTTATAGCATAGAGAATTTCATACATTTGAGCGAAAGAAGTATTAACATTTTTCTCAACGTCTATGGGAATGCGAAAACTGCAATTAACATTGACTAGATCAATAATAAAGTAAACAGATTCTCACACCTGCATTAGCTTCTACGACAAATTTCTGCGACTTTTTGAAGGCAATAGTTCCGTGAACTAAACAAGTCATAAAGTAATTAATTACCGGTAGTTCCGCATGGAATGTTTAGGACCGTTCCTCGTTTAATAGTAGGCTTTTAATGTAAATACATAGACATGATATTTGAATTGGGAAATCAAAAATCAATAAACATTAATGGAGTCAGGAAACCGTGATAATAACCTAATGAAGGATCTTTGTTGATGTGGGGTATTTCTGAATCAAAATGTGTCTTTAGGCTGATAGATGTCTTAATGTGCAAACTTTTCTCTTTGTGCTCGATTAATTCTTTTATGTTGTGTCAATATTTGCTTCATTTACTAATTAATGATACAATGGGTTTTCTCATAGCTTCAGCTTTTAACACGTTTAAAATGGTAAAATATAAAAAAATGTGTATATATTTGTAACAAACGTGTAGTTGACATGGGAATAATTTGTTCAAGCAAGTTCCAGGATAGAGTTAGATCTCGCCATCTAATTTACACAGATTGTGTTATGTGTCCCTTGCACAGAATTTTTAAAAAAGAACACGCCCTAGATAAAGTGTTGGAAAGTCTTTAGCATTTGCATAATCTTGACATAATAAATCACACGCATGACGGTAATCATTCTGATTCATTAACTTTTCAGGTAAATTACATCTGTACATTTTAAGATCAGACCATGCCAGCAAGAAAGCAATATTCAAACTAAGCATAATCTTTCTTTATTTTAATATTTTGTTTAAAAATCTGCTGCAATACAAAGACACGGTACGTTTTGATTCAGAATCTAGCGTAAAGCATTTGTTTGTGTATTAAAGAATATAATCAAGTCTGTCATTATATTCAACCTCGGATGTTAATACAAATTTGTATGTAAGAAACTGGTCTGAATATCATGTCAAACTGGAAAATTATCTTCTTTAAATAGATTTCAAGAATCCTTACTTCAAAGACGACCATTAAAAAGATATGAACATGTTAAATTCTGATATTTGTTGTCATTAATTCATTTCATTAATTAATCAGTGCTTCAATGTTTTTTTTTTTAAAAACCCACAATAATTCCTTTATTGTATAGGGTAGTGAAAAAACAACTGCAAAGAAATTTAGGATCAAGCGAACTTTTATCGGTCGTTGACATGGCTATCAAAAGTGTAATTGTGTAGAGTCTAGTGTCATCGCAACTAGTATACTAATAAAGTGATCGGGTTGATACTGTCACGCCATCAGACAATATTTTGTCTATTTTTATTGTGTTAGTATGACACCTGTCTGTTTGTCGCGTTAGAATTGGGTATTTGTTAATGTTTGAATGGAAAATATTACTTGTTCGAGGCTGAACGGTGCATGGGTTAAAAACCTGTGTAACGTGCACTTGGAAAACTCGACATTTGCTGCTTAATCAGTTTCATGTGCATTCTATGTACACATATTGTATTTACATACCATATACGTTTGTCATTATTGTCATTCAACGGTATTTTTTTCCTGTTTAATATCGATTATCAGTCTTATACCAATAAAAGAGTATGTCATCAAAATCCATTGCAACCACTTCGATGTTCGGAAGCGCACGTGTTAATAGTCAAGGGATAATCCTGTAACCCCTCCCCCCCACACACAAACAGGTGTGAAAACTTCCATTCCCCACGAAAATGACGATATATTAATTGTATTTCAAATTTATTTTATCAATCGTGCTTTAGTTTATTTTCCATACCAATAATTTGATAAATTGCTAAATATTTTATTTATCTCGTTTTAGAATGAATTCACAATAGAAAGAGGTAAGAATTCAACAAATGGCTAAACATTCCAATGCTGATGGTTTCTCATTTTGTTACTTTCATTAAATATAATGAATACGTAACCGTCTTTCCTCAATTTGTTTAGAGTGAATATCTGTTTTATTCGGTCTCTATAAATTGTTAGTTTATTTAAATGCACGTTTCTTTAATCAGTCCCATTAAACATCTCGCCCATGTTTGTCATGTCCAGAAACAACCTCGTTAGACTCCTTTTGAAAATCAATACGTTGGACAAATCAAACAGGTGCTTTTTGCACATCAAACAAAATACGTTTACAGATTCTATTGGGGCCCCGAGTAACCGATCGTTCTAAAGCGCTCTCCGTTACGGATCACTGCCATTTTGCCTCTGTCTGCGTGGGTTCGAGTCTCAGATTCAACCAATGTGGGTATATGAGAAAGCTTGCCATTAGCTTCTCATGGGTCAGTGGTTATTTCCGGGGATTTTCTCGGGTTTTTCTTCCTCGACCATTGATACTGGCCGCCATGTAGCCTATCGTGTGCTGAAATATGGCGTTAAAACCTACAACAACAACATCAACAAGAACAACAACAACAGATTATATCTGATGGAAAATAACATCTAAATTAAAACTATTGCATAATTTTAAGAGACTCAAGTTACCACTTGCCAAACTCACAATTATACACCTTTCTGAATATGGCATTTCCCGAATTCAATAAACGACTAATAAATCTTAAAACTAAATAACACAGATATACTAGTACATGTATTCGTATTGGAAACCATGCATGTGTGCAATTTTTGTGCATGTAACATGCATGACGTATGCTTATTAACCACAAACGTATGTTTAACAACGCCTTTGTGTTGTCGGCGGATCAAGTGATTGGATTTCAGTAATATCGGCTTGTTTAGTACTCCATTCATTTTTATATTAATTTTGTAAATGGACAATATCAATGACTCTGAAGAGTGAAACATTGAACGTTGTATCGAAGTCGCCAAGTCACTATTTGCTTTCAAATATGTGCATACTGTTTAAGTTAATCAACTTCGCACGCAGAGATGTCACCCGTATAGAGAATTTGTCAGAATCGCTACTTGGCTTCACATTGGGGTTTGATACTGGTCTAAAAGGCTTACCTTCCATTTCCTTTGAATGCATCAACTTGGTCTGGGCGCGTGTAAAGACCGACATAACTACACAGTTACTGCACTGAACTGGATAACGATTACGTGATTGGTCCCGATTCCAATATTCATTTATCTTATATAATTTCTCTCATAGATGTTGCTGATCGAAACCATTTTGGACAAAAAAGTTTCTTATTGTTAACCTTTGGGCACCCAATGATATTTTGCATTCCCGGTTAAGCGATCTAATAAGTACGGATGAATACTTTTTGTCATATGCGATCATTGTAAATGCTTTTGGCATTTTACAGAAATTGGGGGAGAAGTTAGCTTTTCAAGAGAGACATTAAACATGATTTTAAACTACTGGTTAACAAATACTCACTTTTGCCTTTTAACCTGCTTAAGTAGAAGAACGAGTACTATTTTTTCATTCGCTTAGTCGTTTTGGTAGCAGATCTGGTCCAAAAATAGTTTTGATTCCTTCACGGAGGCCCTATATTGGTCACAACAAAACACTTATACTATTGAGTTTGGGTTGCATTTGTTGGATGATATTTTCATTAATGGCCCACATGAAGGAATGCCTAAGAGATTGATCGCAATTTTGACGTTGGTGTTCAATACACTGTGCGTTCGGCTATCTCCTATTAAAAAACTGTTTGATCTACTTACAGTTCTGGAAGACTTTGGCACTATCAACAATGAAATTGGTCTTCCCTTTGAAAACTCGACTCATATAAAAACATTTTACAGTCATTTTCCTATAGGACACAAAACATGAATCGCGAAGCTCTTTGGACATCTAAATTTGGCTTGCAATGTGATTTATCCTGGAAGAGCATTCCTCTGATATTCGTTAGCATTATCATCTACTGTGAACGTTTGCCATCACCATGTCAAATAGTTCTGATTTAAATTATGTGATACTTTTGTTCTTCGGATTGAAATGGAATTTCCTGCTTCATGAACGAAGATGTTACTCTAGCAGCAGATGTAGAATTCTACACTGATGCAAACTAGTCTGAATTTGGGAGCTGTTTTAATGGGAAATGTTTCCAATGAACTCTTCCACCATATTTTGGGCCTACCTGATTCTTCCAGTTCAGTTTTTCTGTGTGAACTGTATCATATTGCTATTGTTGCTCTATTGTAGGAGGCGCAATGGACTCGAAAAAGATTATAGTTAACTATGATAATTCATCTACTGTTGATGAAATTAATAACGGCAGCTCATTGATTTCATTTATCATGAAATTTGTTCCCCGAGATGTTTGTTGTGCAGCTGCATGTCAGTTTTCATCAACATATCCGACTTACTCTAGGTTCAAAAACTTGATTTCTGTCTCTTTCACGTTTTTAGATGGACAAATTACGACATCTGGTACCATATGCTGATGTCCGGTCAACAGACTGCTCCCCTCGGTTTCCGAGTTGACACAGTTTTGAAAACATAGAATGATAGTTTGCGGGCTTCTTTACTTTATCCTGCTACAAGGTTTGCCTACAGAACGGTGTTACACTCATGTTGAATTTCCTAATAATGTCCGGTGTCATTAGCAATCAGTATTGTATATTGTTATCCATTACTGAAGAATCACTCGTCTGTGTTGTTACTTATTTCCATGCCCCTCTCCATTTGCCATGGACCACAGTAAAGCTGTATTTGGCTGGGGTCCGTCATTACTGTGTACAGGCTCGATTCCGTAACCCCATCCAAAATAACACACTTACTACAGTGTTTTAATTCGGGGAATTAAAAGAACTCAAATAATAAACACTAACTTCAGACTACTCGTTACATTTCATATCTTGTGCGACATATGGAGTATGTTTGATTCTGAAGCCTTTTCAACCCTTTTGGACTTATCACGGAAATTTATACGTCTGACTGCTTTTTCAGATTGTTGTACTGTGACGAGTTAACCATCAAATCAGATGTGTACCATCATCATGTAATTGACATCACCTAAGAGAGTGACATTTTCTGAGGACAAATCTAGGTTTACTCTTTTTCTGTCATCTTCCAAAATATATCCATTTCGATTGGGGGTGCACATTTCAATTTACAAAAATGATCTCGTGTATCCAGTTTATTGTATGGAACAGTACTTGCAAGTGCAGGGAGTGAGGACAATTTCCAGTGCTCTTCTCAATGTTCTACACTTTGTGAATTTCTTAAGACGCCCTTTTAGGAGGGAATGTTTCATATCTTGGGAATTTAATGTCATATCTTTATATATATATATATATATATATATATATATATATATATATATATATATATATATATATATATATATATATATACATACATACACACGTTATATGAAGATGGAGCCATACCAGATCAAAAATACATAATCGAGTATGTATTCATATGACCCTGAAAGAAGTTGGATACTGCAATGGATCACAATTAATACTATAGTATATACAGAATGGTAAAGTTGAAAATCCTTAAATTAAATGTCACCGTAGACAATTAAAAAATACGAGTTCAGTTTAGCAGCTAGAGAAATTGCAGACTTGCAACAAGGTCTCGAAATTACGTTTACTTTGACATATTTGAGTGATCTTTGTTTTATTTTTCTGTTGACACGCGTTCCCTTTCAAATGGCAATACATATATTTATGAGTTAGACTCGTGAGTTGTTAGGACGCCGAGAATATAAAAACCGTGTTACCTTTTATCTGGTCTGACAGTGTTGGGATGTCAAAAGATTCCAGATCATGGCGAGACATACATGTGTAAGTAGGAGCGTTCTTGTAAAAATTATATGACAAAGCTGTATACTGGACTGAAATGGAAAGGGGTCAACAGGGGTCAACACTCTATCTCAAAAGCTTAATATTTTATGACAGTACAAAAATAACACCGATGACCATAAAAGTGTTGTATTATATATTAATTGCAATTAGTAAAATAGGTGACATCATCATAATTATCTTCATTCCCATTAGAATCGATGGTCACTTCCACCACATCCCACCCCTACGTCTTTGGCTGCCGCCTCTGACATACAGCGGCTCATTATATTGTACCATGAAGTAGTTTCCAAATATGAATAAATCGAAAATAACAATGACCTTAATCCAAATATTATATTAGAGCTCTTTAGCTAGGGATCTGTGTATTAAAAACAGCTGATTAAAATTCTCCAAGTATTTGTATGTACAACGTTCTTCTTGTTAGACTTGGGCTTACTAACTATTTTGTTCCATTTCAATGATACTTTTGCAATGTTACAGTTTGAATACTAGGAGTCAAGGATCGGAAACAGGTGGTCATGGAAGCAGGGACTGTCACTACAGGAAGCTCCGTGCCATAGGGGTGTTAATACGTAAACATACCTACTTTAATCTACAAAATTGTTTAAAGGAAAAAAGACAGTTTAGAAAAAAGCTAGAATTCTGAATAACAACCTTGACTTTTGAAATGGGATCTTCCATTTGCTAGTCAATAGAAATTCTAGTTCGTAAAAAGCTGAATAAAATCAAACATGCAACACAGAATGACGAATGGCACATAGATTTACCGAGAAAGTGAAAGGGAGCAAAGGGAAGGTTGCAAGGGGAAGGGGAAGGGGGATGTGGATATATTGAGGGACAGGGTATTCTAACTATAGCTGTTCATATTTCAGAGGTGCTAATTATGTAATCTGTGCAGCAAATAACACTACCAATGTAGTACAGCCATTATAAAGAAAAGTATACACTACATCTAGCAAGGTGGCAGGAAAGAATTTCAAGGGATTCCAGAGATTTCAACCAATTTCCGTGCGACGATGTACATTCTAGTTAACCCTCCATTTTAGCTACTCAGGGGCACCTATAAACGACAAGAGTGCTGATTCTGCAAACAAGAATTGGACTATCATCACATCAGGACCCCAACTAAGACTTTTCTAATATAGTTTACTCTCTCTACATGCACTAAGGGAAACAATTCCATTAAAGAATGTTCTTGATTGTAAGGGTTAAATCCCTTCTAAATCTGGCAGATTGCTAGAAGGTATCAAGTGAAAATAATTAAAAAATGATGTCATAGAGACCACTTCATCCAAATGGATTTAATATATATTTTCCATTGTTAATGCATTGCGTTAACGTCAGAATTAGTTCATGGTCAAGGACATATGAAAACCAATATCAGGTCAAGGACTTATCGAATCAAAAGCAGGAAAACGGTATATATGAACCAATAGCATGACAAGGGTTTATCTGAACCAATAGCAGGACAAGGGTATATCTGAAACTATAGCAGGACAAGGGTATATCTGAACCAAAATCAGTAACCTAAATGTGAGTTATCTAATATGTATTAATCTGAACTATGTTAAATATATTCCGTTCCGTCACAATGTGTGTGTGTGTGTGTGTGTGTGTGTGTGTGTGATTTACGGTTAAAATGTATGCATACCTATAAAGATATTATTATACGCAGTGCTAAACCTGGGCTGTAATTTACAAGACGCCCACTCCACCGAAATACAAACAAAACAAACGCAAAACAACAACATCAAAATACAAACAAGCAAACAACAGCAAAAAATGATAACCAAACTGCCTGACGATGTTTCGTGCAGATGTCTTTTCTTGGTATCGAAATATAAAGGATCTCAAACGGGTAATGATTTAATATTGAATTTATGAGTTGAATAATGTCCAGCCGTTTAGAGCATGGCGAGCAAAAGTTCTACTTTATTTAAGGAGTTTCATAAATTTAAATAGTTTAAAGAGAACAAAGTCAATAACCATTAACATTTAAAAGTATTTTAAAAACAAACATTTGTAGACTTGAGCAAATTCTATATATTTTTGAACTACATGACATAATAAGAAACATTAGCTGATTTGAGTTATTTTACTGTTGTGGTTTGGATACATTTCTATCATTTGGGAGACTGGCCTATTTCCACATTATTTTCGAAACAGAGGTTAGTTTCCTGCCACGCTGGTCATTGGGTGGGGTCCTTATTACAGGTATCCCCTTTGTCACCCAGTCCTCTATCCATTGACCGATACGATAAATTGAAATGAGTGCATGTGGGATTAAGTTGGCACTGTTCCGACCGATGTAACTTTTTCCCCGAATGCCCCATGAGGAATCGATTAAAAAATGGCCTCCGAAATATTGACACTACTAATATTAAAAAATTTCTAGAAGGTGGGGTGATGACAAATCCAAAGGTCGCAGCCATTCAGTAAAGAAAATACTGCGCAGGAAGTTCGTGAGCTTATTTGGACCAATCGGAATCACTTAAAGTGATTTGTTAACATGTTGACGTATCAAAAATATTAAACTCTACACACTATATGTAAAGCGTGCCAACTATGTGATGAATAGATTGTATTGCTCATCAGACAAATCATCGCATAAAAACAGACATTATGTAGCAATTTAAAATAGTTTATCATGTATTGCTTTTTTGGAAAGGACATATTTATTTTCAAATCATTACCTACAAGCAGGTACCTATTTTCGAGGCCGTACATGTTCCCGGCATTCTTTATAGAAGTAAAAATTGACAGTACATTCATTTAGCATTAGGGCATATTATTACCGAATATATGCGAATTGGTAGCATTAAACTGCAAACGTGCTTTCCAAAAATATAATTAGAACCAGTGACTTGCACAATTACCATCAGCAACAGTATTTACTCTTTCTAAAGCTGTTTCCGCAGAGACAATAAAGTAAACGAATTAAAGTTAAAATCACAGCATCACTGGAATAGTAACGTAGTATATTCAAAATAAGTGACACGCAAGTTTAAAATTATCATTACCACGATGCTGCATAACATATTTTAAACTTCAGAACCTGGAGTCAACATGTTGGTATTTAAATCTGCAACACTTATTTGTTCGATCCACATACAGCTATCGTTTTGTGAACTTGTTATGATCTTTTAATTTCATATTTTTATTTCAACATATAGCAATGTTGGGGTGTTACAAACCGATGGAATGCTATTTAGGCACCTAGATGTAGGTGTTGAAAATAATGAGATTAAAAATTAAAGGATTGAAATGACTTCATGAAATATCTAAAATAATACACTGAAGTCAAGAGATTCAGCAATCATTTAAAATAGTGATTAAGATGGTGAAATATATATGCTAGAAAATGTTTATAATAATAATAATAATAATAATAATAATAATAATAATTAGTATTATTATTATCAATACACATTATTAATTAATACTCATTATTATTATTATTATTAGTAGTAGTAGTAGTAGTAGTAGTAGTAGTAGTAGTAGTATACACGAGGGTTTATAACATCGAATTTGTGGCAATTTATAAATTGGCATTTTATGTGGAAGTCAAATGCCAAAAGAAAACGAAAGAAGATGCTTATGATGTTTACCTGATGCACTCGGTGGCTCCCATAAGACTCAGTACTGTATGAAAATGGGCTCTACCACAAACTCCACGACAAATATGGCGGATCACATGCGCACACCAGTCTTAAAGCATGTATTGAATGCATATTGTTGAGTTTTTTTTAAAGTTTTTTTTTGGTTTCACTCCATTTTTCAGCACAAGATAGGCTATACATGGCGGCCAGTGGTGGAGGAAGAACCCGGAAAACCCCAGAAAGAACCACCTACCGACGAGAAGCTACTGGAAAGCGTTCTCACATACCCCCATCGGCCGAATCCGAGACTCGAAACCACGCAGACAGAGGTAAGATGGCAGTGATCCGTAACGGAGAGCGCTTTAGACCTCTCGGCCACTCGGAGCCACTTGTTGAGTTGTATTTCGATTCGAAAGTGAATTTTACGGTTCTGGTGGCCAAATGGTTAGATCTACCGCCTCGGATGCAGGAGAGTCGCCGATTAGAGAACTTGGCCAAATCATATTATAGACTAACAAAACATGGTACACCAGTAGTCGCAGCTGCCTCACTTGGCGCTCAGCATTAAGAGGTTAGTATTAGGACTGGTCGGGTTGGTGTCCGGATAATGTGACTGGGTGGGACATGATGCTACATGTCTGCGGCAGGATAATAATAATAATAATAATAATAATAATAATAATAATAATAATAATAATAATAATGAGGACTTTGTATAGCGTCTAATCTTACGAAGCTCTAAGCACTTTACACCATCAGTAATGATATGACTACAGAACAACAAATGACAAAAACAATGAAATTGGAAAACATAAAAACATGCTGAAAACATATAAGATACAAAACATGATTAGGTCGCTAAGTTTGTCCCTGCAGTCGAAACAGGTGAGTCTTAAGAGCACTCTTAAAAGGGACCACTGTGTCTTTGTGTCTAATTTCAATAGGCAATTCGTTCCACGTCGCCGGGCCCTGGTGTGCAAACGAACGTTGTCCATATGACTTTGTTTTCACCTTGGAAACAATGAGTATACGATTATCAGAAGAAGAGCGTAAGGATCTAGCTGGTGTATACACATGAGTGAGGCTGGATAGGTATGTTGGACTGGAGTCTGTCATTGAAACATAGCACATAGAGCAAATTTTGTGTTTGATTCTGTATCGAATTGATAGCCAGTGTAGGGTACAGAGCAGTGGTGAGGTGTGCTCTGATCGAGGTACTCTAAAGATGATCCGTGCAGCTGTGTTTTGAACTTTTTGAAGTTTCTGGAGTAAATATTGTGACGAACCAGACAGAATTGAGTTACAATAGTCCAGTCTTGAAAGTACTAATGAACACACAAGTGTTTTAGTGGCATCAACTGAAAGATATTTACGAATAGAACTGACGCGTCTCAATTCAAGATATGCAGCTTTGCATATGTTCATGATATGTTGGTGCAATGTGAGAGTACTGTCTAGAGTAACGCCTAGGTTCCGTACCGACTGTGAGAATTTAATGTTGGTGCTGCTGATATTTATTGTCTGAGGTAAAGGATGTGAATGAGAAAGTCTTTGTGTTGTGATCAGAATAGCCTCAGTTTTATCATCATTCATCTGCAGCTTGTTACATGTCATCCACGATTTCACATCAGAAATGCACTTCTCTACTCCATGGATGGTAGCAGCAACTTCAGTTGGGTGGCTAGACTTGTATATTTGGGTCTCATCAGCATACAATTGGTGCAACACTGGGTAATGATCTATGACACTTGAGAGCGGCTGAGTATACAGAATGAAGAGAACAGGTCCAAGATCAGATCCCTGTGGAACACCACAACATACGTCAACTTGGCTTTAATGTAGTCCATTTGCAGATATAATTTGTGTCCGTTTAATTAAGTAGAACTTGAACCACTGTAAGGCTATATTCTGAATGCCAAATACATGCTGGAGACGGTGAAGTAATATATCATGGTCTATTGTGTCAAATGCTGTTGATAAATCCAGGAGAGTGAGGACTGTAATCTTTTTACTATCCAAAGCAGAGAGAATGTCACTAAATACTTTCAGAAGAGTAGTTTCCGTACTGTGGCAAGGGCGATATGCAGACTGTACATTGCTAAAAAGACTGTTTGAATTCAAATGAGATACAAGTTGAGTTAGAACAACCTTTTCTAAGATATTCGAGATGAATGGGATACTAGAAACTGGGCGGTAGTTCTTTAAATCGTTATAGTCCAGTGTTGGTTTCTTCAGCAGTGGCTTTACGATGGCAGTTTTGAAAAATGATGGGAATTCCCCTGATGAGAGAGAGATATTAATAACATCAGTTAGTGAAGGCAATATTGGGTCTAAGCACTCAAGCAGCAGTGATGTCGGAATTGCATCAAGTTCACACGACTTTGGTGCACTTTTCATCACGATTGCCGTACTAAATCAATAGAAACAGGTTTAAATGATCCTAACGGTTGTCGCTGAAATTCATCATCATAACTGTATGGTCACGAAATCAGTTGAAATTGTGCTGTCAAGCAAATCTCTAATGGTTTGTACTTTGTCATCGAAGAAATTTGCAAATTGGTTTGGTAGGTCTAGTGGAGAGAAGGTTGATGGAAGTGGTGAACATTTGTTCCTTGACATTAGTTTGTTAGTTATCTCGAAGAGCTCTTTGCAGCTGGAACTCTCCGTGATCTTTGTACTGTAGTGGGATGATTTGGCTAAATGGACTACGTTTGTGACGTTCTTCTTAGCGGCTTCGTAGATTTCTTTATGAATAGTAGTCTGGTGAAAAGCCAAAGCCTCTCTGCTTTTCGGCGGTGTCTTTTAGCAGTGCGAAGCTGGTCTATAACACTGCTATACCATGGAAAACACTTTTTTTTTGATACTCCGCATTTGGTGGCTGGGGCATGTTTTTCAAGCAATGAACTCAGGCAGTTATCAAGTTGTTCCGCTGTTGGATGCCCTAATGCTAGACATCACCTTAACTGCCACACTGCAGACATCGTCGCGATATGAATAAAACTTTTAAAGCTTCATTAAACCCCCCCCCCCAAAAAAAAAAAAAAAAAACATTGTGAATTTCACTGTGTTAGCACGCAAGCTCAGTTCGAATAATTTTCTGTATGAACTGAGAAGCATGCCAACATCTACAGATTGCGAGCCACAACATAAAAACTCAAAATCAAATATACCCGACAAGTAATAAATCTGATGTGATTAGGAAAAGGATTTTTTTAACAAAGCGTTGCCACACACTGTATCAAATATGTATTGTGCACCTGCCATGTATGCAATACGTTCACAAGGAAATGATATGTAAAAAATAAAAAAGCTAGCAAGAAGACAATTTCATCCTGAGGCTGAATCAGAAATCACAAAGTCAACATGTGTAGGCAGTACGCAAGTTCGATCGTGGAGCCTATGTAAAAAGTTGCTTTGGAAATTATAACCTCTCCACTCTGGGTGGTAAGTGGTTAGGTTCCAAATGAAGTATATACTGACTTATTTTAGCGGGGCTTTTTTTTTAAATATCTAAATATGCATGTAGTATTACACTGTATTCTTTTTTCTTTAAATCGCTAAAACGTCGCACTCATTTGATGCGAAATTAAGAAAAAAATCAGGCTTACTGTGTTTTAAACTCACAGCTAGGAGGAGACCATTCTGGTACAGAAGCAAAAATGACTAAGTTATATTTGGTAGATATACAACGGAACGGAGGCTGAATACCGGAGCATATTTTATTGCGTTTGTGTTTTGGATATTTATGCAAGATATATATTTCACTACTTGTCTAAAACAGATTTCAAGGGAATAATTTCAATATATCAATTAATAATAATTTAAAGTACCGAATTAATCCTTGTATAATTCATTCATTACAATATACGTATGATATATAAACTAAAATCGATTTTGCGTCATCTGTGTTTTTAGTTTTCAATAATCGGCGCATTCGGAAGAGATCTGCATTCACCATGCGGAAGCTGTGTGGTCCAAGTGTTTGACTGTGCATGTCTGTTGAGCTTTAGCTCCGGATAATTCTTTGATCTTTTGTGTCGTCTGGTCTGAACAGAGTCATCGATGTTCGCCGAATCGGATTTCTTTGGTGATCGAACTGACAGTTCATCTTTCCATGGCAGTACCTTTTTACCACTGAAATGCAAAACTAAGCGAGATGTTTACTTTGTAGACGTTCATATATCACAATTAAGGAATTGTATAGCAATTAAAGCATTTGCATTATATATTTGCAAAATATTGTAACATAGCTAATTAACGAAAAAACAATTAGACTTACATTAATGGTTTTGTTTACCCTTCATTTGTTTGGTATTATGATTTTAAAAAATCAAATTTTAAGTAAATCGATTTTGAATATTAATAGAAGCTTTTGGGATGAATTCGCGTTGACACGGCATGCAAGTAGAAGCCTGAAGTTTAGACTGGTTTCCGAAAATTTGTTCAGGGTATGACTTAGACGAAAAATATCAGCACACCGGTCTAAATTTCGATGCAGATTCAGCACAAAGTTGTGTTGAAAAAATATTGCTTTGAAAAGAAATTTAAACATTTTTCAACACAGATATTGGAAAAGCCTAATTGTTCCTCAAAGATTGCTCAATATTTATTTCTTATATTTGTTTCTTGTATTTATTAAGTTTTTATAAATGCGTTGAAAATGACTATAAATCTTAGAAAATGCTTTTCACACGATCTTATAAATCGGCGATGAAAATGCATACATATATTTTCTCTTATGTTCTTCGTGTTTCTTTTTTCTTCCTATCTCAACTGTTAGGATAATTCACCCATACGAGATATGGACGAAATATATTCATCATGGTTGCCACCTAAACAATGCCGATTTGAGCTACAATTCGTGATATACTCCCAAAGGCTCATGAATATGTATATTCTATTGAATTTCGATTGTATGCGTGCGAGTACAGTTTTCCACAAATCGGGAACACTGTAACAACATTTGGCGTTGCGAGTGTCAGTTATAATGCACCCCCACCCCCATAGTGGTATTGCCAATTCCAATATTAAAGGTGTTAACAGAATGTGATGGATATTAGTACAACATTTTTTGGTGAATGGAAGCGTGATATATTCATAATTAGTGTTGTACGAAATTCGAAATTTGTTAAAAACACATTTCAGCTGCAGCAACAGGACAGATAAGTTGTTTCCGTTAATTGTTTTTCATTGCTGTTGATGTTGTTGTTGTTTTTGTTGTAGGGTTTAACGCCATTTTTCAGCACACGATAGGCTATACATGGCGGCCAGTAAGCATTGTTGAAGGAAGAACCCGGGAAAACCCACGAATAGAACCACCGACCCACGAGAAGCTACTGGCAAGTATTTTACATATAACTACATTAGCCGAATCTTAGACTCGAACCCTCGCAGACAGAGGTGAGATGGCAGTGATCCGTAACGGAGAGCACTTTAGACCACTCGGACACTCGGGGCTCAATTGCCTCTCGTAATGTGCAAGATAGCTAGTCGGGTTTATTTTAAGAGTACATGTTAATTAACCTTTTTGACGATAGCATGTTAAATAGCCTATTGTAATAGTACATGTTAATTGACATATTCGACGATAACATGTTAAATAGCCTATTGTAATAGTACATGTTAATTGACATATTCGACGATAACATGTTAAATAGCCTATTGTAATAGTACATGTTAATTGACATATTCGACGATAACATGTTAAATAGCCTATTGTAATAGTACATGTTAATTGACATATTCGACGATAACATATTAAATAGCCTATTGTAATAGTACATGTTAACTGACATATTCTATGAGTACATGCTAACTGGTAGATTCTAAGACTACATATTAATTGGCCTATTCTAAGAGTGTATATTAACTGGACTTGCCTAAGAGACAGTGTATATATTAATTTCGTCACATCTGATAAAATGTGTTTCAGAAACTGTAATGCATATTCTACGTATAGTAAATAAATTCGAAGGCAATAGTGAACTTTGATGATCCGAGAATTTTCGACTGTCCATGGCTTAGGCACTTTTTACGAAATATAGCTTCACATCATCCAACTCAGTGGCAACACATATGTATATTGCCGTCAAGTGATGTCACTACATGTTTTGGTATACTATATCCGGTCAGAGAAAATACATTGACCGAAACATGCACTGACATCCATGACTTCCTGTTTGAAAAGAATCAAATAGAATTTATCAACTTATACTTACTGCTCATAGCTATTTATAAAGAGTGTGATGACATTTAGAACCTATTTCTTTTGACAGGATAATAAATAAATAAATAAATAAATAAATAAATAAATAAATAAATAAATAAATAAATAAATAAATTTTAAAAAATGGCAGGCAGAGAGATGTACCTTCGTAAGTAGCAAACTAAGCAGAAGGTTAGGCTGATGGTCACAACCACAGCGAAAAGCACCAAGAAGATAATCACGGGCGTACTGATGTCATTTCCGTCTCTCCCTGAATGAAGAAAATTACCTTGCCTAATATGTTTATCTGGAACATCCACATATGAAGATGCACATTAGATATATTTTAGAAGGTACATTACTGTCAAGAGATTTTTAAAATTTGCTCGGTCGGTTATATTAAAATATCTTTAGATCTAAAGATTGATAGAAATTGCTGTTCGACATGGATACATCTATACATACGCTAACTATTGTACAACGAATGCATCACGATTTTTTTCTTCATAACATATTATATTTTTATTTATTTATTTATTTATTTATTTATTTATTTATTTATTTATTTATTTATTTATTTATTTATTTATTTATTATGATAAAACAGCAATATGTTAATCTAAGCTACAACTGCATACATATTCTCGGCATACTACACGTGCAGTCTTGTAAAACATGCAATATAACTTGAATAATATCACTCTTTTCGTACCATGTTGTTAATATAAGTTTAATGATTGTTTTACAAGATGGGACTATTGATTACATATATCGGTTTCTTCACTATTCACGTCACAGTTTGATTAAAAATGATAAACCATTGGTAGGCATAGCATATATTTCTATGCAGGCTTAGAAACTATTTGCTTGTTTTTGTGTGTGATGTTGTGTTGTGTGAATATCAATTACCGTGCTGACATCTGTCTCCATGATAACCGTCTTGGCATTTACATCCAGACATTCCACTAAGGTCTACACACGATCCACCATTTTGGCAGTCACCTGAACAAACTGCTGCAAAACGATATTAAAGTAAACTTTCATACAAACATCATACACTGCAAACTCTAAATGATCCAATACTTAATGCTTTGGCAGTGTAGCGATGTGAAATACATTGTGGACGTCAGCTTTAAGGTGACAGCGTTACAGTGGCCAGTTCCACTAGTTAAGGGGACATAACCTAGTGACTAGTATCACTGCCAAAGCTAATGTAGCCTATTGCCAAGTCTTAGGTCTAACTGGACAGTTTTTTTTTGTTGTTGTGGTAAATATTCATCATACGATGACATATTGCAAACAAATGATAATAATACTACTGAATGATACAAATAAAAAATAACTTATGAGTTATGTTGAAAGGATGCTTGTAATATTCTGACTGAGATATAAAGGTTTATTATTTATGCAACTGGTGGCTTTTATACTGAACCAACACTGCCACCAACCGATCTTTTTTACATTCATTTTTGACAAGAAAGAGCTATTTTGAATACTTTCCTGTGACAAGGCAGCAGAGAAAATTAGTATGTGCCTTATGCATGAATAAAGTTCACTAGTACTGTAACAAATTGCAAACCTTTCATCTTCTTCTACCATCTAGATGTTTAGATATTTACCTATATAGCAGACACATGTAAATACGTAAACGAAGTCGGCTGCTCATTTGCATCCCAAGCTACGCATTTGATCTTCAGTGTTTGTCTAATCGTGACAAGCAGTCACTAACAAGTCAACCCATTTCCCAGCCTAACTCAAATTAAATGTAAATCACATTACAGTTTTAGTTTAGTGTGAATTTAAAAATGCTTTGATTGTGATAATTAAGCTTATGCCTTCTACCTTTAACATTTAAGTGTCAAAATACGAAACTATCCAGTGAGACCTTAAGCTTATTAAAATCATATATCCATAGCCCTGCTGCGTCATTTACTAGACACCTATACGAAACCATGTTATGTTGACCTTATGAAAACCATTCAAATCAGAGCGAGCACATTTATGAGTAATACTCATCTTGCGGAACATGTCAGTAACGATTATCCTCCTTAACACGAAATTTTAACTTAAAAAGAGGACTGTGAACTCCAAAGGTTATCAAAACATCAACTGTTATCGGTGATCTGTCAAATTTCCACTAGGACTGTTTCACTTTGTAAGGATTATCAAGATTGTAACATGTGTATGTTAGACCCTAGGGTTAATAAGTTCGCGCCGAGAATATGTATGAAGATCAGTTTAGCAAACAATGAGGTGTCAAGTCAGTTATTTGACATGTCATAGAATTCGTGCCTGACCTTATTTTGGGAAGCCAGTTACGTCAGAATTGTCATCACATAGTTCACAGGTAAGTGGTGGAATTCTGTGTTCGGATCAAAGGAACATCAAGTGGGGATCGTTAATCCACCTTGACAGACTGTTGAAGGAGGCAGTGTCTGATAATGATATGAATCAACATCCAGTCGGAATTAAACAAGGCATGGTCAACATTAGAATCGCAAGTTTAGTTCTATTATCTGGGAAACTAAACGTCGGTAGTTGAAAATCCATCTTGCGGGAATTATTAGGGAAGATAAGCTATTCCAACGTCATTCGAAATTGGCAGGAAACTTGTTATTCTGTGAATTATAAGGAGCTTCAGTACAGGAAGCTTTTAGGGACCAGAAGAACTGTATGAGACAGAGGGAATTACCTCAGTGCAGTTTGTCTGAGACAAAACAAAGGAAAGAACGGAGGCAGACGTTAGGCGGTCTGGAGGGAATTTTATTACCAGTCCAGACAGAGATCATACAGATGAGTAGGAACTCAGGACAGGAGGAAAATCTATCACACTAAGTCAGGTGATGAAATAGGTCGTCAATCGGTTGAGTGAAAGACGAGTGATAGGGTTTTAATTTGAATTTATTTTTGAGAGATGACTGTTATTGAATGATATTAAATTGTTATTATTTGAATTTTATATTTTGTGTATTCATTAATTTAACTGTCGGCACCGCTGCCTGGGGCTCAGAGTTTTGCATCTCTCGATTGCTACTTCCATTTCTAACAAAACGGGACAGTGTGGGTCTTCTGTGAATAGCTGAATACTATTTGGAGCACCCCACCCAACCTATATAAAGGGAAACATATACAGACCGTGGAAGTCCGGTTAGAATCAATTGTTCAAGCGCATTACGCTATTAGATCTACCGTTAACTCTTTTAGAGTCAATATAACTATGAAATATTCATAATGTGGAGAAGAAAAAAAAAACAAGTTGACATAGAACTAGAATAAATGTGTCTAAAGGTTTTGGAAGAGATCTTTGTACAGAGGTCGATTCAATTTTTTAAATTGTTTAAAATGGAAGTCACGTTTTATAGGATATTTGCATACTTTGGACAGCTTTGAAAGACTTTACTGAAATATGGCTTCTGAATAATTCTGTGAAAATTTGTTGTTCAATTTAACTTGTACAGGGACTACTGTATGGACGACTATCGATGCATTTAAATACTGGGGCATTCTATAACATTTCATGCTCATATATCATGCTGAACTATGAACATATATGTTTGTATGGTATATGCATAACGTATCCTTATAAAGAAGGATGACCTTCTTTATAAGGATCATCTTCAGATACATACGTTTAAGCCATCTCCAGTTACGCAAGTATACATAGGTTTCTATTAACTGTGTGATAAACTTGAATTACTTACGTATGGTGCAGGAACCGGCACCAGCGTCCTTCCATCCCGGACAACATTCTTCGATCTCGTGATATCGAGTGATATAACGTTCGGCAGGTGTATAGCATGTGTGAACTCTAGAACGAGATGCAAAGTCAAAGCATCAAGACGTGATATGTTCTTTACCTACAATACTGATTTGTTTCACACTTGCCTTATACATATATTGACTTCTGTTTCGAAACTTCAAAGTAGAATCGATCTCTTAAGCTATCGATTGTATTCCCGTATACATACAACATTTATATTCAGAAGAGCAGTACATGGATTAAACTACCTTTCTGTAAGGGAGCACACGTTTGTAGCGATAATTTCGCTGTACATTCTGGCTGGGTCAGTGTGAAACTTTAACGTTAAGTTTGACGTATGGGGTAGTCTCGCAATACATTGTTGAATGTTGCGGATGGTATCTACCTTGTTTGGGGGCATGAATTTGATTTTAATTAGGACTCGCGTAGGTAACGGTTAAGAAGCTAGATAGAGTGCAGTACTAATAGCGCTATCTTCCAATCCGTCTTGAATATAAAAACGTGCTTCCCTCCCCCTTACAAATAGCGGATGTGACTTCATTTGGGACACTGTGTACACACCGGCATTGTAGATAATCAATTATGGAGAACTCGCCATATAGAGAACTCCACCTGGGAAAAGGGTCATATATACTAATTCTTAGATGTCGCCACATGGTTTTAAAGGCTTTATTTATTGTTGCTTTTCTTCAACTAAATAACTTATTAAATCTATAAAATGTGTACCTTTTCAACTTTTCAAATTAGAAATATTTTAAATGGAAAAAAATAGGGCGGGTGTAAGCATTATGTGACGTCTGCAGTTTTATGTATAAGGGCTCGAACCTAATCAACATGAGACGGCTTTATGGCATGGACCTCTATAACCTAAAATCGACTGAATTGCTGAATTGGTGCTGACTGTCAATTAGCCAAACGGGTCATAGAATCATCTCTTTAACTGAACAATTTAATTTGATTTTTCACTGAGATTTGCTAATCATTGATGAATGATACTTGAACTCGATAATAAAAAAACCCCATTGACGCCTACTATTTCATCTTATTTGTTAGTGTTCGTAATTTTGTTATTTCGTTTCAGTTTCCCTTCCAAAACCTTCTAGAGGTGCAGGTATTGAGTTTGATTCCTTGTACAGGAGAGCCAATATCTGATAATAAGATACATAATTCGTGTATTCAAATAATGCGGTAACCACCACGTAGCAACATCTTTGTTGATAACAGTGTAGTTCTAAGGTATACATTTCATCTTTTAAATAATTTATTTATTTAAAAGATAAATATTAAATATGTTTTCTGGATATACCGTTGATAATGTAGGCAAAGCGTTTTATGAGTTGACTGTGCTTGAATGTTTAAATTATGGCGCCTGTTAGTGATGACAGTGATGTGGATGACATTCCCGAAGTAGAATATTCCATTAATATCCAACCTTACAAGATATATTCGTGTGACAAAGATGAACATAACTCGTCAGGTTCTGATAATGTTGATGCTCTTGGGTCTTTTGAGAAACATTTAAAGTCGAAATGTGTCTGGCAAAATCTGGAGTGTTGAGTTAGCATAAAGCCTTCTCTGTTTAATTTGATCATCGATACAGATCTCCTTTTAGGGTCCTTTGGAAATGTGGGGAAAAAAAACAACAATATTATGTCTGGAACGACTATGATTCACACAATTTATAAGTGCGTATTGAACCATCTTGTTTACACTTGACACTTTGCTGCACAAACTTAATATACCTCTTATACTTTAATAGTCTCAAATGACGTCACATCCTGTTTGTATGGAAGGGAGCTAACAAATTCGCGGCAGGGTCTTTCCGTTTGATCTCGGAAAACAGGATAGTAGTTTTTATGACATGTAAGTGCAAATACAATAGATGCAAATAAAACAAATAGTCGGTATATATTATATACACAAACTACTAAATATCCTTCTATTTACAATAAAATTATGCAGGTCCGGGTTTTTATCCCCTTTAAGGTTGGGTACAAAAACACCTTGGTCAATCCTCTTCTCAATAACGATAGCTTAACACCATACCATAAGGGGAGTTCACTCATCGTCACATTCCCCTGACATCTCCATGAGAAAAATATAGAACAACAGTTTGTTTGTTTGATTAGGATTTTTAACGCAGCCTTAACACTTTTTCAGTCATATCGCTACGATGTCTGCTGCGAGGCAGTTTATAGTGATGTCTAGCACTGGGGAATCATTCCGCAGACATGTAGCACGATGTCCCACCCAGTCACATTATCTTGACACCAGGCCGACCAGTCCTAACACTAACCTCTTAATGCTGAGCGTCAAGCAAGGCAGCTGTTAGTACCATTTTTGTAAGTCTTTGGTATGACTCGGCCGGGGGTCGAACCCACGACCTCCCGCTTCCGCGGCGGACGCTCTAACCACTAGGTCACCGGAGCGGTTTAGAACAATAGTAAAATATAAATGAAATAGAGAAAGAAAATATATATTTCACAAATAGTTGCATTGGTATTAATATTAATATTAATATTTGCATATGTACATTTGTATATGTATAATTCCATAGATGGGCAATGTATTAGATAAAGTTGCTTGTAATCTTCGAATATATATTCTTTTCTGTTCCCTTTATTTGCCTTCAGAGTGATCAACATCAGATAATCTCGCAACCATAAATATTTTTGATGAAATACTGCGTGATGTAACTATATGAGTGAAATCTACTTTAGTATATTTACTTACTATATTACTACCTGAACTGATTCAAAACCTGATTTGATTGTGAAACCTGCTTTCGATAATGATAATGATAACATGATAGTTTGTATGGACCAAGGATCAAATGCATTTGGTAATTGCTTGCTTGATTTTTGTAATCCAACTAGATTGAGAAACAGGTTATGGTAGGATTTTAGGGATTGGCAAATATACCTACACAGGCCCTTGTGGACGTAATGTGTGTCATATATTATATTTTAGTTTTTGATAGTACTGCTACATTACTCGCTGTGTTGTATGCCTATAATAATGCAGCTGATTCTTTTCATTCACCATTAGAATTAATTTTGAAATGTGGTTAGAGTGTCCGAGTAGGAGATTGCAGGGTAGAAACCCGAGTCATATCAAAGACTTATAAACTGCCACACTGCAGACATAGCATATATATTATTGAAACATTGTTAAAGCTACGTTAAAATCCCCGTTTCCACCCCCACCCTCACATAGCCGGCATAATTTGTCTCTTCCTTCTTTCTTTCTTTCCTTTTTACAGCAGATGGATGTGCGAATGATCTTTATGACATTATCCACAACCCCCACCACAACACCACGGCTGAAGCTGTAGCAGCCGAGTCATTTGATATTTTGGTGGCACAATTATGTAGCATATTTTTCTGGATTTGTCCCCTAAAATCTTATTATTTCATTTTTCCATCGCGCAGTACCAGCTAGCCGTTTCCTGTTTTCTTTATTGTCTTTGTCCCATCTACTGCACGTGAGAGTTGACCAGTTGTTGTTGTTTATAATAATAATAATAATAATAATAATAATAATAATAATAATAATAATAATATCATTAATTAATATTATTATTATTATTATTATTATTATTAGCAGCAGCAGCAGCAGCAGCAGTAGTAATAGCTCATGTTGTTGATGAATTACTAGTAGTAGTGGTCGTGTTTTTTGTCGTGTAAAAGTAGTAGTAGTATTTGTTTGTTTTGTAAATGTAGTAGTAGTAGTAGTAGTAGTAGTCAGATAATTGGAGCCTAGCCACTTCTTTCAGATAAGATATTGTCATAGCTCATTCATGTTTCCTAAGGTCTTTTCATACCGTACCTTTTATATAAATATGTCTATATTATAACATAAAACATCGATATTAAAATCATATTTTACTGTAGTTACTAAAACATGTATTAGAATCATTACCCGTATTTGGTTTTAAAAAAGATTTAGCTCATAAACAACTCTGTGTGTGTGTGTGTGTGTGTGTGTGTGTGTGTGTGTGTGTTCGTAGTATCCTCAGTGTCAGTTGAAGATTTATAAATATTTTTTCCTTAAGGACAGCTATCCTCTTATGCACTCATCCATCGGTCTATTTTACCTGTATTTGTACACCGTCTCCAGTCCATGTGCTATTTTACTTGTATTTTATTCACCGCCTACAGTCCATGTGTTATTTTACCTGTATTATGTACACCGCCTCCAGTCCATGTGTTATTTTACCTGTATTATGTACACCGCCTCTAGTCTATGTGCTGCTTTACCTGTATTTTGCGCACTGCCTCCAGTCCATGTGCTGTTTTATCTGTATTTTGTACACCTCCTCGATTTACCTATTTTGGTATACTGCCTACAGTCCATGTGCTATTTACCTGTATTTAGTACACCGCCTTCAGTCCAGGTGCTATTTTACCTGTATTTAGTACACCGCCTCCAGTCCATGTGTCCGCAACTGGTAGTATATCTCTCAGGACAGATAAATGCTCGAGTATAGCTCAGCAGCTGCTCCTCTGCTTTTTGTCGTGTGCATACATGCCTAAAGGAAAAAATACAAAAGTCAGATTTGCCGCTTTTAGTATTCGTTTAATCATTATCTATCTGTCCATCCATCCATCCATCCATCCATCCATCTATCTATCTATCTATCTATCTATCTATCTATCTATCTATCTATCTATCTATCTATCTATCTATCATTTCCGAGATTTCTTCATCGAGGCTTGAAACAGATATTGCAATGAAATGATTATATTAATCATTATCTATCTGTCCATCCATCCATCCATCCATCCATCCATCCATCCATCCATCTATCTATCTATCTATCTATCTATCTATCTATCTATCTATCTATCTATCTATCTATCTATCATTTCCGAGATTTCTTCATCGAGGCTTGAAACAGATATTGCAATGAAATGATTATATTGTGATTGGAACTGAATGTTACCACTTTCTTTCGTCCTAAACATTTGATTTGGACTGCTCAAGTGGCCTTGTAGTAAGAGCGTCAGACTCGGATGCGGGAGGTCGTGGGTTTGAATCACGGCCGAGTCACACCAAAAACTTATGAAAATGGTACTAACAGCTGCCTCGTTTGGCGCTCAGCATTTAGAGGTTAGTGTGTTAGCACTGGCCGGTCTGGTGTCAAGATAATGTGACTAGATGGGACATCGTAGCGATATGACTACGTTAAACATCCAACTCTCTCTCTCTCTCTCTCTCTCTCTCTCTCTCTCTCTCTCTCTCTCTCTCTCTGCACACACACACACACAAAACCTCACCCCCCACATACATACATACATACATACATACATACATACATACATACATACATACATACATACATACATACATACGCACATATCTAAGGATTTTGTTGGAAATATACACATGTAATAGTAAAGCAAAATCCCAACAGCTACAAACATACAGCGTGGAGAGGCCCTACGCTATAGGAATCTGTTTAGGCCCTATTTGGTATGTGTTAACAGAGAAAAGGAACTATGTAACAACTGAATTAGATTATTCTTTTGCTAATTAATATAGTGTAAATGATATAATTTATATAAACTACATTGCAAAGATAACACTAGCGAACATAATATGCAAAATAATCACAGGTTCAAATAGTACTTAAATATAAATTATAATAAAACTGTAACAAATTAATACAAACTATGAAATTTTGAAAGGTCCCTTTAGACTGTGAGGCCCTAAACTGAAGCTTGTTTAGCTTCTGCCTAAATCTGGTCATGTTAGGAGGTGAATTAGGCCGAAACCTAATACCTTATTGCTGTATCTTCCATTATTATTATGTGCAAACTTTGTAACACAGTTCAGTTACTTTTATAAAATTTTATTAAAACTAAGAACTTAAATATGACTTACCCAGTCAACGCTAAACATCCGGATACAAGTAAGCACATCAAATGAACTTTCCTTAACATCTGAACAGCTTTCGGTTTTGTCAAAGCATAAAATGAATCAAACTGAAAAAAGGCGAACACGATCTGGTTCTTGAGTTTTAGACAGATATTCCAGTTGGTCAGCATGAACTGATCTTAAGTTCCAACAATTTTTAATTACGTTAACCTGTAATCATTGTGTTTAGATCAGGGGCTACCTAACGACATTCGAAATCAATGTATCCTCCGTGTTTATCAATTCGGGAACAATGCTGTCTTTCTTATACTATTCCTTTTGTAAGGTGGATACTATTGTACAGTTTAACCAGAACAAATCTAATGCCTTGCCAACTCTAGCAGAATTATTTTAATCTCAAGCGAACAAACATGTAGAGTGGACACACGTTAAAACTTTATCATGGAAACGGTGCAAAAGCTGGGTTGTTGGTAGTCTTATGAATAATCTATCCCATAATGCAAACTTTACAGATAAATGCTATTACCGATTTGTTTGTTTGATTGACAGACTAGAAATACGAAGATCTACATTAATACAATGGATATCTGATTTATTTTGAGTTAATCTTCGTGTATACAAAACCTGTTCTTTACAAATATGATACAGTTTTACACATATGATACAGTTTTACACATATGATACAGGTTTACACATATGATACAGTTTTACATTTCAGTTAAAGTGCAATTGTGTAAAGTTAATGATTACGCATTTAACCAGAGACTGAGCAGTCACTTGATTGATCGGCACAAGCCAAACCTAGTTCTAAGGTTATAAGTCTACAAAGATCTGATAAACTACAGTTTTGAATCACTGCCGATGTTAAAATCAGAATGAAATAAATAAAATACACCGCACAATCGACTGCAGAGCAATATACTTGTGGAATATAAAATAGCGTTCCTTGTACCTGCATCATTTTCACCCATTCTATCTTAAATACATGTCTGCACGTGAAATATGACAGTAAGTAAACATACAGAAAAGCTGTTCACTCTTTCAGGGACGATTGATTAGGAAATAAATGCAGAATATAGCAAAACAATTGTAATTAGCAATGATTAATTTCATGTTAACTTCAAAGACGTTGTAAAGATAAAGACAATAATATCTGTTCCCTTTTTTGTCTGAATCCATTAAAGGATGGTCAAAAGTTAAAAAAATCACTGGCACTCACAAACAGAGAGTGGCAACTGTGTGTGTGCTACATTTGTGAAAATGTTTGTCTTGCATCTGATTTCTCTCGAGCTACTTGACATTTAAAGCATTCTCTTGATGGCTATGAGCAATAGAATGTTGAAGCCAATTATCAATTATTGTTGGTGTATGTTGGTTTGGGGACCAATCAATTATTGTTGGTGTATGTTGGTTTGGGGACCAATCAATTATTGTTGGTGTATGTTGGTTTGGGGACCAATCAATTATTGTTGGTGTATGTTGGTTTGGGGACCAATCAATTATTGTTGGTGTGAGTTGGTTTGGGGACCAATCAATTATTGTTGGTGTATGTTGGTTTGGGGACACGTGTTGCTTTTTAAAGCATTTTTTGTTAAGTCCCCATATAGCTTGAAACAAATATTTTTTCTCTGACAATAAGAAAATAATAATAATATACATTATATTAGTATAAAATACTTATCTTGCAGGAAAAAGACATTTAAAATATCATCCTTGTTGGAAAGAAATCACTCTTCTTTCAAAACCTAAACGGTTTGTCTTAAAGGTCTTAAGACAAACCTTGTCCTCAGGCTAGCTTTGTACACTGCCCTTCCCTCCCCCCACGATGCTCCGTACACGAGGCCAGGCACGCATCGTTGAAAATGTCCGATGACAGCGGAGAAATTCAAGAGGCTGCAGTAATACACAAATGCTTTGGTAATAAAGAAATAACATCCAATCAGTTATTTTCAGCTGTATGTTTCACGACCGACGTTTACTTTGTATTAGTCCAAGTGTATCAATCAAAGAAGTACTGAGTGTTTGTTTAAAGTGTGACTGTACATGTTGCTACAATTTTCATGCCTTAAGCATGACTTTGAGGAGGAGTTGGGTTATCAGAGATTTTAGCGAAATCGGTCGGTTGTACTTTTTGCGCAATCGAATTGTTTTGCCGTAATTTTACATTTAGTTTCAGTGTACATTTCTGTGTCATAACGAAACGGTGTTTTGAAATGCAGATCTATTCTTTGAGCATGCATTTCATGTAATGCTAATAACAATAATAGCCATACCCAGTTTTCCCGTCGTAACTAGAACATCGTAACTAGCAAAATATTATTTTGTTCAAACAATATGGACGGAATGGACACACTGTACAGCTCGAAAACTTGCATTGCATAAATAGGCATTTACTACATTACCAAGTTAATCCCACCCACCCTGACCCCATTATCTCTTCAATTCATACATTTTAAAATACAAGTTTGCTGCATGACAGGTAGTCACTATCTTCGAAAATATTGAAACTTTCATTTACATATAGCATTCCTGACACAGTTAAAGCACAAACATACAACTGCGCAATCCCTCACCGTTCAACTTTCACCCTACCCCCACCCCAATTCCCACCGAATGGCTGAGTACTACAGTACTAGGCAGTGTCACTTTAAACAAACATTAAGTACTTATTTAATTGTCATTTTCTTTAAACATGTAAACATAGTGACTGTGCTTTATAGTGTCATTTAGTACAACATGACACATGCGCACACATTATACATGAATGTTTTAATTTATCATATTATTTGTCAGTATTCATTTATCACATGATGTGTCAGTATTCCTCTATCACATTATGTGTCAGTATTCATTTATCACATTATATGTCAGTATTTACACTTGGGTGTAAGTTAAATTACACGTAGTCATTATAGCAGGCTAAAGATATCCCCTTTGCATAAATAATCTCCATCTGGACCAGAGTGAAAGATGGACTGGTTTAATCTCCATGTGTTAATAATTAGCAAAAACAGTTTATTATCAACTTTTCGTAAATCTCTTTTCTCTGTTTCTCTCTACTGTAATGCATAGTTTATTGTTTCATTTTTTTTTCTTCTTCATTTATTGTTTCATTTATTATTTCATTTATTGTGGCTCTTGTCGTTATTCATTTGTTTTCTGGAATCGACAGTTTCCCCAACATATTGAGTGGTACAGATCCTCCATCTTATAAAATAGATTACGTTTTGGACGGTATGATATACTACCTTCTGATTGATAGAGTAGCTTGCTACGTTTTGGACGGTATGATATACTACCTTCTGATTGATAGAGTAGCTTGCTACGTTTTGGACGGTATAATATACTACCTTCTGATTGATAGAGTAGCTTGCTACGTTTTGGACGGTATGATATACTACCTTCTGATTGATAGAGTAGCTTGCTACGTTTTGGACGGTATGATATACTACCTTCTGATTGATAGAGAGCTTGCTACGTTTTGGACAGTATGATATACTACCTTCTGATTGATAGAGTAGCCTGCTCTTACCGTCGAACTTTCGAACACTTTAGTCTCTGACATATGTATGCAAATTTCCCAATGCTTTTCATTGCAGCTGTATATGCTTGAATCTGTTTGAAGTTACTTTTGAAAGTACCCAAAGGTTCTTCAAATTTTTCTGGTACGCAACAGCATGAACATCTTGGATATGCCATCCAGACGTATAAAGGATTTTGTCTGATGTCAATGCTTCCAATGAATTTGGTGTAAATTTGTGGCATCGGGATGGAAAGTAATAACGAATGAGATGCATTGTTTTCATTCCTTTTCTTGTAGTTGGTGTTTTGTATTTAATTAGGGTTTCTCTGTCGAGGAGACACGTTTTGGTAGATTATTTGGTGTAGCTATTTATTTAACCCCTCCTTCTAAGGTTCCCTTGAGTTCTCCGAGACGCTTTTAAAACATCGCAGGATTATAGTATGTGCGTTTTTCGTCCGAACGCACATGTCATAAGGAAGATTATGTAGTACGTGTTAGGGTCGCAACTGTTTGGGAGTATATACTTGTGAGAGTCAGTTAATTTCAACAGGTCACCTTCTATTTCCTTCTCCAGGAATGTAGATTGTGTATCAGACAAAATGTTTGACCTGTTTTATAACTCTCACGTACATTTAATCGTGTGATAAAAGTTATTGACGAATTCAAGAAATATTTTGAAATTGTTCCCCGTTTTGATACAGTTGGATTCTATCTATCAATGAATCTGCACTAATTTAGAGGTATATAGTGTCAATCATTGAGGGGCTTTTGCACCAGTTGTCCCATGATAATTTGGCATGCAATGTGCCGTTAAATGCCCACTTCGCCATGCGCCACCCCCATCCCCCGCTTCAACCATCCACGACATATGTGGACTACTCTGAACCTTTTCCGGACAGGACAGGACACTGTGGTGTCAATCTTGTCCGATGGGGCGAAGTCTCGACTCTTCCTGTAGCTTTGGAGCTCTACAGACAATGTCACACATTGTAAACAACTGCCCAATCCTTAAGTTCCTCAATGGACTGTGTCTTGCTGATGATGACGTTGTTAAATGGCTGAAAATGCAAAGCACGCAATAAATAAATAATGCCTAGTTTAGTTCCGTTAATTTGCATGAAGTTGTGGTGGTTAAATACAAACCAGTTAAACTTAACAATATGTGTTTAAATTTTGAGGAAATGGAATGTGAATCAGGTCGAGCATGTAATGTGTCTGTAAAGGTTTCTTTAACTAGGTTGGGGTTGGGTGCTCCCAATAATAATATATTAAATAATTAAAGAAGATCCACCCTCGATCGTTTTTGTCAGATATTGAAGTAGTGATAAAGACATGCAAGGCACTGAGCCCCCAGTCAACGATGCCGACAGTTCAATAAATGAATACACAGGTGAAATTCAGATTAACAGCAATTTAATAACATTCAGCAACAGATCGTCATTTCTAAAATAAATTCAAATGTAACGCACTATCTCTCGTGTTTCACTCGAACAAGTACGGCTTATTTCATTTTCTAACTTAGTGTGATAGATTTTCCTCCTGCCCTGTGTACCTGCTCATCTGTATTATGCTTCTCTGGACACACATATACATACTGCACATTATTAAAGTACAATTACTTTGCCGTAATATATTACAACAACAGAGCAAATAGTCACTGCCCTGTTCTGAAGCTCCTTTGTTTTTCCCAAAATAAAACGTTTCCCGCCAATATCGAATGAAGTCAGGGTAGCTTAACTTCCCTTATAATTCCATCAAAATGGTTTAGCGACTACTAACGTTTAGTTCTCAAAATAATAGATTTAAGCTTGCGATTCTAATGGTGGCCACACGTTGCTGAACTCCGAGTGGATGTTGATTCACCTCTGAACCATATAATTAGCAAACACTGTCCAATTCCCGGCAGTTTGTCAAGGGTGAATTTACGACCCCCCCCCACTTGATGTTCCTTTGATACGAATACAGGAATTCATCACTTACCTCTGAAACATGTTATGGCTATGTTACTAAACTGGCTTGGCCAAGAAAAGCACCAGTCACGAGTTCCTATTACGATGTAAAAAAATTGGCTTGATACCTCATTATTCCCAGAACTGACCTTCGTACATTATTATGCGCAATTATTATCATCAAGGTCTAGCATATGCATGATGTAATCTGGATATTTGAGGAAGTTATACTTTCTTTAATTCGGATGTTGGTTTTAATTCGGATGTTGGACTGTTCCAGAAAGATGGCCGCCATCGCTTAACTGCTCGAGATAGGCTCTTCTGATTTTGTGCTATATTTATGATATTTGTGCTTGTTCTCTATCATCGTCTACATTATTGTGTTTCGTCATGCATTGGCTGTTCCGTTCGTATGTGTTAATTCATCTCCATGTTTTGGAAACGAGAACAATTTTGAATTTTTCTCAGCTGTTTTGTCCCAATGTTAAGACGTCATTTGTTTTTGAATAAACCGCCGTCACGTGACCGCTTACAATACGACGGACCCTCATTAATTGGATTAAATGACCACACCTTGGTTCTAGATACTACATTGTGCTCAAGACTAAACGAACTTGGAATACATTCATCATTTCTTAAATGTAAACGGAAGCGAAAAAAGAAGCGTTCTTTCAAAGCTGGCCGGCGTAGAACAGGGAGAAGAATTCCAGTTATGTTATCTCCCTTTCGCCCATAACGGATAAACAACTTAAAAATTCTGCCGTTAATTTTAATAACCTGGTTAAAATTCTTCTTAAATCGTCAACCGTTGTGTCAACTGTCCCAGTGATTCCACTACGTACTGCATTATTCAACGCTCAATCAGTAGGATCACCGGAAAAACGCACAGAAATTGTTAATTTTATCAACGACCAGAATATTGACGTCTTCTTCCTGACAGAAATTTGGTTACATTGCACAGGTGATGAATGTCAGTGTGCGGATTTAACACCCAGCGATTATTCCATCAAGTTTTTCCCCCGCAACTCTCGCGGAGGTGGAATTGCTGTAATTACAAAGAATTCCATGATCAAATACCTTAAGTACAACTCAACTTTCAATTACTGCCACACATCGTTTGAACTAGTGCAAACAACGCTCACACTGGAACAAAGGTCACTCCATTTTTTCTGTCTCTACCGTCCTCCTCCTAGCAGAAAAAACAAACTGACTGAATCTCTCTTTTTGGAGCAGTTTCCAAATCTTCTAGAGTATGGAAATTCGATTGGTGGTAACCTAATTATTCTTGGAGATTTCAACTTTCATTTTGACTGTCCTGGTAAACCATACATGTCAAAACTCCTAGATTCCATTCATGTTTTCAATCTTAAACAGTTTGTTAACCAACCTACCCATAAACATGGTCACATTTTAGACTGGTTTCTTTATAGGCCTGATGATAATAGTGTAATGACCATGTTTAGAGTCACTGACTCGGAAACAATGTTCAGTCTTTGCTTCTATTAAGTTGTTTTTATAAATATTGTACATATGAATATGAATTATAATGTTCATTTACAAAGCATATAAATGATGTATATCTATAATGTATATGGTCTGTCAAGCTAACAGTCAATCCTGGCAACGTATTTTAAAATGTGTAACCTAATTTCGAGGTAAAGCTTATTTCGGTAAATCGTCTTTGAAGGTCTGTCATAAAGTGTTTTCAGAGCGTACTATTTAGCTTATCTGATACACATATTATGCTCTTATACTATTACTATTTGTAATTTATGTAAAATACCTACAAAATCATGATGGGAAAAGTCCACGTATATCACTGTATCACGATGTCCGCCATTTTGGATTTGCATGAGTTCGTATTTCGAAACTCTATATGCTGGTATTTGTGATTATTCTCTCTAATGACAGTAGGGTACTACTAATAAAGTAATTTGCATGTTTTAGTCATAACATCATTGCAATACCTTTGTATCGATGTATGCAATTCATGTTTTGATGTGACAATAGCTGTCGTCTGCATAAAGTGTAGAACCCGCGTCTATATGAATCGATTCAATTATTCAAGACTTAAGTTATCATCATAAAGTTTGATTTCAGATAAACATGAGCTCATAAACTATTCGTATTTGTTTCATATTCAAGGCCTACTGCATTCAATTACTTATTATAATGTAATTTATGTGTTTTGATAGGGTATATCATACAAAACTGTATGGCATACCATACAAAACTGTATTGTTTACAATGCAATGCATGGCACACCATACAAGACACTGATTGGTTACATGGATTACCATGCATTCTGCGATTGGCTAAATTGTCTCACGTGGTGTCTGGGGGAAGGTTATAAATAGGGGAGTGCTGTCATTGTAGAGCAGACAAATGACGAGTACAGTCGGCGCCAGAATTCAAAGTGTCAGAGCAAAACGTCGAGTGAGTACCTTTGGATATTTAAGAATAGCATATTACAACATTGAATGAACAAGAATAATAGATTTGTTCCATGAAAAAAATAGATTGTAATAGTTGTCTCCCACCACACCTGACAGCCCTCCCCCCTCCCATACAGTCTGTTATATTATAATTACAGAATCTGGTTGTTCACTATAACTATAGGTAATTCCTATTTATTTATTTAAGTTTAGAATTCATTAAACATTATCAAACTGTTCTTGCTTTTATGTTGATTATATAAGCCCTCTTTCATCGCCCCAACCCCAACTTTTTGACCGTCTATAACACGTCTCTCTCTTTTCCTATGTACAAATATATGTAGCACCCATAAGGACCAAAAATGGGGTCTTACAATTTGGTGTCAGAAGTGGGATTTCAAATGTCAAATTGAAATCTGTCCCATGATACGAACCCTATCCCCCCCCCCAATTTTTTTTTGTCAAGTGTGGTGGTCAAAGTAGTGGAAAAAAAAAGTTGAACGCAGACACTCCTGTTGACTGACACCTACAATGTCTGAGTCCCCAGATCCTGAAATCCAATTTTGCCTGAATAGAAATGACGAAGTCCATGGTGATGTAATCGATGATGATCAATGTGCATATGATGAGCATGGTTCAAGTCAAATTCACAGTGACGAAGAAGGGACAATTTATACAGGACAGAACCAAAATCACTCCCATCATCCAAGACGTGGTGCCAATAATGCTGGTACTATTCCCATCCGATTATTCCCAAACTATGGCCCTACCTTAAAGCTTGAGCCATGTAATGGTAAAGAATGCTGGGAAGAGTACATATCCCATTTTGAAAATTGTGCAGAGCTGTACAACTGGACCAAACGTGACAAAGTTCTCTTTCTTGCTGCCAGTTTGCGAGGTCAAGCTAGAACATTTTATATGAGTTTGACAAATGAGGAAAAACGTTTATATGACACCCTTGTTGCTAGACTTAGTCAAAGATTTGGTAGCTCTAGACATCAAAACAGGTGGTTGGCAAAACTTGAAATGAGAAAACGGCAACCTGGTGAACTTATTGCAGCACTGGGGGATGACATTAGGCAAATAGCGCAGAAAGCGTATTGCAATTTAGACTCTAAAGCACAGGAAACTCTTGCCCTGAACCAGTTCTATAAGATATTACCAATTGAAATGAAGTGCCGATGTATTGACAAAAATTCTGAGACAGTAGCTGATACAGTAGATGTTGTCGAGAGATATGAAGCAATACTGGGAGATGAATATGAGAAGAAAAAAGCAAATGTTAGAGCAGTTGGTTCAAATGAAATTGAACACCAAGGTTCTAATGACAATGGCAGAATTGGGGTAATGCTGCAAAGAATAGAAAAACGAATAGAGTTGTTAGAAAAAGGAAACACTCCTTTGAACAATGTAAAAGATTGGAAAATCCAAATACAGAGCAAACCTGCACCAAGAAACGAGAAGAGGAGAACATGTTTTGTATGTAACTCCCCAGGTCACTTCTTCAGAAACTGTCCAACCTTCATCCAATGTAAAACTTGTACTACTACTGGACATGATGATGGAAAGAATGAAGTTCCAAGTCAAGGAAATAAGAGTTAATCTTCAGCAGATAACCAGGGAAACGACAGACCGTTGATTCAATAGGCCTGGGGTCAGCGGGTAGTAATAGTCCAAAACCTTACGTAGCTCAAGAAAAACAAAAGGTCAGAACAGGACACACTTGGGAGACCAGCAGTCAATGGGACAACGGATTTTATACAAATGGCATGATTGATGGAACTGAAGTCGTTTTCCTTATTGATAGTGGCTCTACAGCATCCCTTCCTTCTTTCATACAGCACATATAAAAAATTGCATGGAGAAAAGAAGTATAAGCTTACACCACTTGAAACGAAAGTAAATGATGTTAATGGAAATGAAATTCACAACTATGTATCCATAAGCGTTGCCATTCATTTCAATGGGATATCCTACGCACAAAAAGTTATAGTATGTGAAGTGAGTCAAGATGGTATCCTGGGTCATGACTTTTTATTAAACTATGTGAACTAAATCAATTACAAACAATTCTTGCTTCACACAGACAAGTTTGACATAAGATGTTGGATGGTAGGTAAAGTACATGTCACATCCATAATACAAGTACGAAAAACTACAACAGTACCTGCTAACTCTGCATTATGGCTACCAGTAAGCATACCTGGGTCAGAGCACATGACAAAGTTTGGATATGTGGAGCCAATATTTCACAACAAAATCAAGTGCACCATGGTTCCTGGCGTGATTGATACTTAAGCCAAGGAGATGGTTGTAAACTTTGTGAATTGCAGTGATGCTGATGTTACGCTGCAAGCAAACTTACCTATTGGTGTATGTGAACCATATGAGGATGTATCCAACTCTGAAAGAGTTGCCAGTATTGATACAAACAAAGAGAATGTGTCTGAGATGTGTAAAGACAAGCTACCAGAGTACCTAAAAGATCTCTTTAAAAGGAGTTCGACTCATCTTGATCACCTACAAAAAGAAGCCCTCAAAACACTGCTCATAAGATACCGATATGTATTTGCAAAGTCATCGGCTGAGCTCGGTCGGACAGATAGAGTGCAACATCACATCAATATTGGTCATTCCATTCCTATAAGGCAGCCGCCACGACGCCAACCAATTGGAAAACGTGCAGTAGAGCAGGAAGAAATTCTGAAGATGTTAGATCGCAGGGTTATAGAGCCTTCCAATAGTGTTTGGGCATCGCCAATAGTTATAGTAACTAAGAAGGATGGTAGCATAAGATTTTGCGTTGATTATCGCAAACTCAATGATGTGACGGTAAAGGACGCATACCCACTTCCAAGAGTTGATGAATGTTTGGATGCGTTATCTGGTGCCAAATGGTTTTGCTCCATGGATTTGAACTCTGGCTTCTGGCAGGTGGAGATGTCTTCTAAAGACAAAGAGAAAACTGCTTTTGCGACAAGTTTAGGACTGTACCAATTTACAGTAATGCCATTTGGCCTTTGTAATTCCCCGAGTACATTTCAGCGCTTGATGGAAAACATTCTACGAGGCCTACAGTGGATAGAATGTCTAGTATACATGGATGACATAATCTCGCCAAGTAGTACCTTTGAACAAGGTCTTGACAGACAGGAGAACATATTCAAGAGACTTCAAGATGCAAATCTGAAACTAAAACCATCCAAATGCATTTTTTCCCAGATGCAAATAAAATTCCTGGGTCATGTCGTTTCTGGAGAAGGAGTGTCCACTGACCCCGAGAAGATTGTATCTGTGCAAGACTGGCCTATCCCAATAAATGCAAAGGAAGTCCGTAGTTTCCTAGGTCTTTGTTCCTATTACAGGCGCTTTGTGAAAGGATTTGCACACATTGCAAGACCACTACATAAGGTATGCGAAAAAGGCGCTCGTTTCGTTTGGACTGACGAGTGTCAATCAGCATTTGATAATCTTAAACAAGCCCTGATCGCCTCACCATTGCTGGCTTACCCCATCCCTGGAATAGGATTCATACTGGATACTGATGCAAGTGATAAAGCTGTGGGAGCAGTGCTCTCACAGATGCAGGAAGGCTCAGAACGTGTTGTCGCATACATGAGTAAAGCTATGAACATCCATGAACAATCTTATTGTACTACAAGAAAGGAACTTTTAGCCGTTATCACAGCACTGAAAACATTTCATTCCTACCTATATGGACAGGACATTTTGCTCCGAACAGACAATGCTGCAGTGAGTTGGGTAAGAAACCTCAAGAAACCAACTGGTCAAGTTGCCAGGTGGCTTCAAGAGCTTGAAACTTACAATTTTAAGGTAGCGCATAGAGCTGGAAGACAACACTCCAATGCTGATGCTTTGTCGAGAAGGCCATGTCGTGTCTGTCAGAAACAAGAACAAGGTAATCTTGAAAGTAATAATGATGAAGACTGTGAAGCTCCACAACTTGCAGAACAAATCGTCAATGCCGATTTGGTAAGGGTGTTAACACGGAGTCAGGGTGCTATCCAAGGGGATGATATTGCACAAAGCCAAGCAGTACTTGAAAGTTGGACACCTGACATCATACGTAGTCTTCAGTTACAAGATCAAGACATTTATGCTATTCTAATTGCTATCGAGGAAAAGTCTGAAAGACTGAAGTGGGATGCCATATCTGATAAAACGTCAACACTAAAAACACTCTGGCGACAATGGGATAGATTAACAGTCATTAAGGGCATGCTTTACCGCAAATTCTTTCAAAATGATGAGAATCAACCCACATTGCAACTGATAGTTCCAAATAAACGAAGGCTTGATGTCCTAAAGTACTTTCATGATGTACCAACTGCAGGGCATTTAGGAGCTAAGAAGACCCTAGAACGAATAAAGCAGTCCTTTTACTGGCCAGGCATGAAAGAGTTTGTCATGGACTAGTGTCGTACTTGTGATAAGTGCGCAGCTAGAAAGCCATCCAGAAAGATCAATAGGGCTCCTTTAGGACAATACTTAGTTGGCGAGCCCATGGAAAAGATTGCTCTAGACGTACTTGGACCCCTTCCTCTGACTGAAAGTGGCAAAAGGTTTATCCTGGTTGTTTGTGACTGCTTTACCAAGTGGAGCGAGGCTTTCGCCATTCCAGACCAAGAGTCAAGCACCATCATTAAAACATTTGTAAATGAATTTGTGTGTCGTTTTGGCACACCATTACAGATCTTGACAGATCAAGGTCAAAACTTTCAGTCAAAGATATTTCAAGAAATGTGCGACTTTCTAAAAATAGATAAAACAAGAACTACTAGTATGAGGCTACAGGCCAATGGAACAGTTGAGAGATTTAATAGGACTTTACAAGAAATGCTGACCATGTATGCTGAAAAGGATCAGAAGCACTGGGATACTTACCTGTCCCAAGTAATGATGGCCTATCGAGCTTCAATAAACTCCACAACAGGAAAAACACCAAATATGATGATGTTGGAAAGAAACATCACCTTACCAATGGAAGCAGTTGTTGGGAGACCATACCCATCTCAATTCAGTGATGATGAAGTAGACCCAGACAATTATCTGGAACGACTGCGCGGCAACATGGAGAGTGCCCATAATATTGCTCGAGAAAATCTTAGAAAGAACTCTGATTATCAGAAAAGGCATTATGACTTGCATGCAAAGAAACGTTCCTTTACAGCAGGACAGCCAGTTTGGATCTATGATGCGTCCAAAAGAGTTGGTGTATGCCATAAACTTACCTCAAAATGGAAAGGCCCATTTGTTGTTGTCAAGAAGATTAATGTTGTTACTTATCTTATTAAGAGGTCACCAAAACAGCTCTCCAAAGTATGCCATATTGACAGACTCCTGCCTTAGCAGGGTAGAAATCCACCTACTTGGTTTACTAAAGATGAATAAAACTTCAAAGTTTGACTCATCTTTGCATATGACAGTTATATACACTTGAATTCTTCTCAAAGATTTTTTTTTCAACAAAAAAAATAATTATTATTTACATATATAAACAGTTTTAGTTGCAATAACTATAGGGTGTGTGGTATATAATCCTTTTCCTTTCAGTAGGAAGTATATGAACCTTCAGTGGTAACCTTCAAGGAATAATATATATACGTCTCAAATGAGAATTGATGAGCACTGTAGTGAGCCTTTATTGACAGATGGTGATCCGGGATGGGCCATGTCAGATTTTACAACTGTGGATTCAAAACGGCAGACCTTAGATGTATTAGTAAGTTCGAGCTATGTAAGTCTGATACATGGTGATCCAGGATGGACCAAGTCAAAGAAAAGATGAATCCTATAGTATAAGATGGTAAGGAATCTGGCCTGATCAACCACGTTCCCTCCCATGTGGCGTAAATGAGTTCAAAAGAGCGTATAAGATAATCCTTGTTTGAACATGACTAATGAGAAAGAAAGGGTAAAAAGACGAACTAAATGCCTGCTTATACCACTTACCTGACAAAAACTTCTTAACCGAGCATATTCCATGTCAGCAGAGTTGACATGGATGGAATCAGAAAATTATAGCATTGTTACCCTTATGTGCTGTGTAGATCCTGATTAGTCCTTTCATCCCCCACCTCCCTTCTAAACCTGTGATTGATATAGCTATAATCTATGCCGGAAGAAAGTGTAATGCTAGCAACGAACAATGAATGATTTTCGTTTCTTTACAGAATGCTGGAGACTTGTTGGCTATGCAACAAATCTTATAACAGCAAGAGAGAGCTGAAAAACCACATGATTCCAGCCCCACATGGTCGGTTGGTGGTTATCTGCCCATGGTGTTATCACGAGGAGCAGACATTCAAACGCGTCATTGATCTTAAGAATCACTGCAAGAGGCATCATTTTGACCATACTAATGAAGTGCCTGAAGAGTTCTTCAGTGAGAACAATGCGTTTTGGTTATCACTATATCCTCAAGACTACAAGCGCCTTATCAGATCGACCAGGTGGCATGACCCACTAGCCATAAGAGCCAGAGTTATAGTGCTAGAGTGGGTGAGGAAGATCACTAGATCCACCCGAAGCAAGAGTGAATGGTTACAAGGTTGGGAAGCAGAAGGTAGACAGAAGTCACCCCAATCCACACCCATGTGTACAAACCAGGACCAGCAGAGTAATCCCGTGACGAATAGATTTGACAGTGCCACCCCCTTATCCGAGTCACAATTCCAGCCTGATTATGATGATGATTATGCTATTATCACTGCGTATAGCCCTACTAAACCAGACATGGGGAAAATGATCATATGTGAGATTTCTTTAGTCCCACAGAATATAAATGCAATAGTTCAGCAGGCCCTCACAAAATACAGAGCATTATTGAAGGACCAAGTACTATACAATCCTAACGAAATGGCCGCCATTGCCAGAAGAATGGTAACTTTGAAGCCAAATCTTTCATCTGCCCCTGATGGCCAGTTTCTTCCACTTTCTGACTAGACTCTGACTTCCCGCAAGAAAGAGATTGCTGATGCACTTGGTGTGTTACCAGAATATATCATATCTATTTCCCGTGCAATCTCTGCTGACTGGAAACCAGCCAAACGGGCAAGGCTCAGGGAAATAGAAGAACCGTCTTTACCAGAGTCTGCAATGGTCTTGCAGCCAGGACCAGAACCAACATTACCAGCAGCATTAGTCTCTGTGCCATCCTCACAGATGTCATCAGAGTTGTCTCCTGTCCGCAATCAATGTTCTAAAATATCTAAAACAGATGGATTCAAACCCCAAAAGAAAATATTTACAAACCAAGCCAGAGCAGTCGCCCTGCTATCTCGGGGATGCATGCCGCTATATCCGCCATCCAGAAGGGACTGGAGCTCTGTGCCTGAAGAAGATATCAACTTTGCAATTGGCCAGACATCTATCAAGTGGCCACCGAAAGGATGGGAGGGAATGACTCCGGACAGAAAACTGCTGCTATGGGAATATGCGGCTATGTCATTATCATCTGCAAAGACCAGTCTCCAGTTTCCATTCCAAGAAAGGTTAGATCTATTAGACACCTTTAATTTCCTGGCCCTACCTGGAACTGCAACGTATTATTTGAGGAAAAAGGACCAATGCTTGGCAAAAAGTAGATACTATACATATGAAGTCTTATGGCAAGTACCCAAGGAAGGTGGAGAAGAACCCCCAATGAAACATTGGTTGTCCATACTGGAACAAGGGACAGAACATCGCGACAAGGATTATGATTCATTAATACAAAAGACTGATGGGTCAACCTGCGCCTAGATGCTGACTAGATGTTTTCTTTAAAAGGCTAAATACTCTGAATCTGATTTTCTGAGAAAAAGAAAATTCAGGAGAATTTTGTAACTTGGCGGAGAAGAGTGTAATGACCATGTTTAGAGTCACTGACTCGGAAACAATGTTCAGTATTTGCTTCTATTAAGTTGTTTTTATAAATATGGTACATATGAATATGAATTATAATGTTCATTTACAAAGCATATAAACGATGTATATCTATAATGTATATGGTCTGTCAAGCTAACAGTCAATCCTGGCAACGTATCTTAACATGTGTAACCTAATTTCGAGGTAGAGGTTATTTCGGTAAATCGTCTTTGAAGGTCTGTCATAAAGTGTTTTCAGAGCGTACTATTTAGCTTATCTGATACACATATTATGCTCTTATACTATTACTATTTGTAATTTATGTAAAATACCTACAAAATCATGATGGGAAAAGTCCACATATATCACTGTATCACGATGTCCGCCATTTTGGATTTGCATGAGTTCGTATTTCGAAACTCTATATGCTGGTATTTGTGATTATTCTCTCTAATGACAATAGGGTACTGCTAATAAAGTAATTTGCATGTTTTAGTCATAACATCATTGCATTACCTTTGTATCGATGTATGCAATTCATGTTTTGATGTGACAATAGCTGTCGTCTGCATAAAGTGTAGAACCCGCGTCTATATGAATCGATTCATATATGGATTTGCATGAGTTCGTATTTCGAAACTCTATATGCTGGTATTTGTGATTATTCTCTCTAATGACAATAGGGTACTGCTAATAAAGTAATTTGCATGTTTTAGTCATAACATCATTGCAATACCTTTGTATCGATGTATGCAATTCATGTTTTGATGTGACAATAGCTGTCGTCTGCATAAAGTGTAGAACCCGCGTCTATATGAATCGATTCAATTATTCAAGACTTAAGTTATCATCATAAAGTTTGATTTCACATAAACATGAGCTCATAAACTATTCGTATTTGTTTCATAGACAAGCCCTACTGCATTCAATTACTTATTATAATGTAATTTATGTGTTTTGATATGATATACCATACAAAACTGTATGGCATACCATACAAAACTGTATTGTTTACAAAGCAATGCATGGCACACCATACAAGACACTGATTGGTTACATGGATTACCATGCATTCTGCGATTGGCTAAATTGTCTCACGTGGTGTCTGGGGGAAGACTATAAATAGGGGAGTGCTGTCATTGTAGAGCAGACAACTGACGAGTACAGTCGGTGCCAGAATTCAAAGTGTCAGAGCAAAACGTCGAGTGAGTACCTTTGGATATTTAAGAATAGCATATTACAACATAGAATGAACAAGACTAATAGATTCTTCTTCTTCTTCTTTCTTTATGTCCTTCCGCGCAGTGGGGCGCATAGGGCAACAAGCTTCCTCCAGTCATCTCGATCGGCAGCCTTAACCTCCGCTGCGTCTAAGTTGATATTGACGGCTCGCAGATCTTCTATAAATGTCCGTCGCCATGTCTTTCTCGGTCGTCCAATGCCTCGTTTCCCACGTGCTGGCGTCCACCACATCGCAGTCTTTGCGTGGCGCGTCTCGGCCATTCTCAGAACATGTCCCGCAAAACGTAATCTTCTTTCTGCGACCACTTCTCCCAGGCTTCGGGTGTTTGCTCTTCTGAGGATTTCCTCGTTAGTGATGTGGTCGTGGTAGGTGACACGAAAAATACGTCGCAGACATCGCTGTTGGAATACGTTCAGCCTGCTGACCAGCTTCTTCGTGCCTTTCCATGTCTCGCAGGCGTAAATGGCGGATGGGATCACGATAGTGTTGAAGAGGCGAAGTTTGGTGTTTGTGTGAATCGACCGACGTGTCCAAATTGGGAGAAGACGTTGGAATACGGCCGCCGCTTTGCCAATTCGACATTTGACGTCTGCATCAGCTCCACCTTCCTTGTCGATGGTGCTTCCCAAGCAGGTGAACTGCTCGACTTGGCCGATGGTCTGGCCGCCTACGCTGACCCGCACAGGTGTCTTCGGTTGACCGCCAGTGTCTTCGACTTTTCGGTGCTAATTCTTAATCCAACTTTAGCCGCCTCCACCTCCAGGTTGGTGGTCATTTCCTGAAGAGATCTCGCATTCTCTGCCAGTAGCGCAATGTCGTCAGCAAAATCCAGATCTGTCAGGCGTGCCTTATCCTTCCACGTGATGCCATATTTCGGATGGTCCATCGCCTTTCTCATGACAAAATCTATTGCCAGAATAATAGAATAATAGATTTGTTCCATGAAAAAAAATAGATTGTAACAGTTGTCTCCCACCACATCTGACAGCCCTCCCCCCTCCCATACAGTCTGTTATATTATAATTACAGAATCTGGTTGTTCACTATAACTATAGGTAATTCCTATTTATTTATTTAAGTTTAGAATTCATTAAACATTATCAAACTGTTCTCGCTTTTATGTTGATTATATAAGCCCTCTTTCATCGCCCCAACCCCAACCTTTTGACAGTCTATAAAACGTCTCTCTCTTTTCCTATGTACAAATATATGTAGCACCCTTAAGGACCAAAAAGGGGTCTTACAATATTCTGCAATCCACCATTGTATCCCACGAACTTGCATCGGATCACCTCTCCATTGTATGCCATCTTGACGTATCAGTCCCTAACCCTCCACCTCTAATTGCTACTAAGAGAAACCTCCGTATGATAAATAGAACCAAATTCATGTATGACATCCAAGAAAACCTAACAACTTTCTTACATCCAACAGCGGAACAACTTGATAACTGCCTGCGTTCATTGCTTGAAAAATATGCCCCATCCACCAAATGCAGAGTATCAATAAAAAAAGCGTTCTCCATGGTATAGCAGTGTTAGGGACCAGCTTCGCACTTCTAAAAGATATCGCCGAAAAGCAGAGAGGCTTTGGCTTTCCACCAGACTCACTATTCATAAACAAATCTACGAAGCCGCTAAGAAGAACGTCACAAACATAGTCCATTTAGCCAAATCATCCCACTATAGTAATAAGGACTCCGGAGAGTTCCAGCTTCAAAGAGCTCTTCGAGATAACTAACAAACTAATGTCAAGGAATAAATGTACACCACATCCAACAACCTTCTCTCCACTAGACCTACCAAACCAATTTGCAAATTTCTTCGATGACAAAGTACAAATAATTAGAGATTCGCTTGACAGCACAATTTCAACTGATTTGTCACCATACAGTTATGATGCAGAATTTCAGCGACAACCGTTTGGAGCATTTGAACCTGTTTCTATTGATTTAGTACGGACAATCGTGATGAAAAGTGCACCAAAGTCTTGTGAACTTGATCCAATTCCGACATCACTGCTGCTTGAGTGCTTAGAACCAATATTGCCTTCATTAACTGATGTTATTAGTATCTCTCTCTCATCAGGGGAATTCCCATCATTTTTCAGAACTGCCATCGTAAAGCCACTGCTGAAGAAATCAACACCGGACCATAACAATTTAAAGAACTACCGCCCAGTTTCTAGTATCCCATTCATATAAATTTTTTTAGAAAAGGTTGTTCTAACTCAACTTGTATCTCATTTGAATTCAAACAGTCTTTTTAGCAATGTACAGTCTGCATATCGCCCTTGCCACAGTACGGAAACTATTCTTCTGAAAGTATTTAGTGACATTCTCTTTGCTTTGGATAGTGGAAAGATTACAGTCCTCACTCTCCTGGATTTAGCTGCAGCATTTGACACAATAGACCATGATATATTACTTCACCATCTCCAGCATGTATTTGGGATTCAGAATATAGCCTTACAGTGGTTCAAGTCCTACTTAGTCAACAGGACACAAATTACACCCACCAATTGTATGCTGATGACACCCAAATATACAAGTCTAGCCACCCAACTGAAGTTGACGCTTCCATACATGGAGTAGAGAAGTGCATTTCTGATGCACTGGTCCTAAACCAGTCATATCATTATTGATGGTGTAAAGCGCTTAGAGCGCTTAGAGCTTCGAAAGATTAGGCGCTAAATAAAGTCCTTATTATTATTATTATTATTATTATTATTATTATTATTATTATTATTATTATTATTATTATTATTATTATATGAGAGTGCTATCTGGATGGACAGCAGTTATTCCACGATAGGCGAAAGGCGTTCATTAATGAATTCGGAATATAAAGAGAGTTCAGGAATTAAGTAACATTTACAAATGCATGATTGAGACACTGTGGTATAGCTCTCCATCAAAACGCTTCTTGTTTCATAAGCATACAGTATGTCATAGTATGAAATAGACTTTGATGAATGAGCATAGTTTCATAGCTCTGTGTTGAGTGAAATGTATTGGGTGTTTTGACTCACCGCTTCTCACAATGAAAGAGGACGAATACACGTCGATATAGATCAATATTATGTGACATCATGGATATGTTTTGAATAACGTTACGCATATGTTTTGTCTCTTGTGATAAGAAAATTTCTGTGCTGTTCATTTGTTCGATGAATATTGAACGTGTATTTAAAATCATGAAATTTTTAAAAGGAAAATGTATTTTCTTTCCTGGCTATGCTTAGACTGTTCTGAAACTCTGAAACGTGTATTATCTGCTGAAACACTCCATGATAAAATGAGCCTGAAATATAATGGGACAACTCGGAATTGGACTAATTCACTGGCTTGAAACACACACACACACACACACACACACACACACACACACACACACACACACCGATTTCTTCGAATCATGTTTTCGAGGTGGGTCAATGAAGATCCGAAAATTAATCAAGATCCCAATTGTTGTTCGGTTTCAGATTTGAAACACGGGCGGTACTGAATAATCATGTTTTGTATTCTCGATTTTGTAATTTGCACTTGAATAATAAAATATAGTAAAACGCGGCGTAAAAGTTTACCTTTACGGCAAGAAGAAAATATGGCCATTTAAGTATTTTCTTCACTTGCGGATATTTATTTTTTTCTGGTTCAATTTAAGCGATTTTGAAGCTCGAGATGTACTAATAGTAAAGATGATTAAGTTTGACGGAAACGTTTTTGCGATCTTACTCTGAGATAGCTCATTTGTTAAAAGATTCTCCAGCTATCATAATTCCGCAATATGGTACTTTTTAGAAACCATTAATTCAGAGACTTTGATCCAAAGAAAATAATTTCTTTCATAAAGATATGCGATTATTATATTGGAACTGCCACAAAATGTCATTTTTTTTTTGTTTTACCTATGTCTTAAACTTTTATTTTAACACAAAATTATCGAATAAATGTATTTTCTGGACCAGAAAAATTATGTTGATAGGTTCAAAAGTATTTAACAGCTAAAAAAAGTGAATGTTATGTATTTAAATGCAATAAATATTGACCGAATATCAACTTGAAAAATGTATGCTGTGAAAAGTCTAAATTACAGCGTCCTTTAGAGACACAGGATTTCCATCGGGGGTGATTGTTTGTATTGATACATCCCTCTCCAATCAAAACTGCTCCGAAGTTGGCAAGTTTTGTTTACCCATAACACCATAACACACACACACACACACACACACACACACACACACACACTTTCTTTTACTTTCAAGAATCTTGCAGAAATGTTTCGTTGTTTGCTATTTTATTTGAGGAGTTCAACTTTTTTAAAAAAAAAATTGTCATCTGAGTTTATCAATATTTTCTTTCCAACACAAATTAAGAAATACCGAGGTCAAAAGAATCAGTACACGCCATGTGGGTAGCAGTCATCTCTCTCTCTCTCTCTCTCTCTCTCTCTCTCTCTCTCTCTCTCTCTCTCTCTCTCACACACACACACACACAAATTAACACTACAACACAAATCCCCTTTCATCATGCACCAATACTATTTACATAGAGAAATGTATCTAGCAACAATTGTCATATGTAGTCCAGCTTTATCACGACTGAGGGTGAACATTTTAAACATCTATTATTAATGTTTTCATTACTGTTAGCAACAGAAAACGATCTGAATTTACTTATGATTTCCCATTGCATCTTCCAATTTAATCTGCATTATTTTCATATCTGTGGCTGATGTTTTACGTCTTTTTAGCTGTTTTCCGAACATGGAATCATATGAAACATTGGCATTAGTTGCAATCATTACTTTTATTTCAATCACAAAGAACTGTTTATAAATTGAATAAAGCAGTGTGTATTTACGCTAAAGGCAATCTCTTGTAGCTACTTCTAGATTATTAATAATAGTTCAATAATGTATTATGATTACAGTGTGAGAATTCTTCCCCGGGGTTTTATTTTACATTTCGAAGGAATGTTTGAACTAATACTACACAAGCAATCGGCATAGATGCTGTAATGAGTTTGTTCCGTCAATGTAAGATCAATGCGGATTCCTTTTACTGCCACGTTAAATTAGCGGTAGGCTATGGTATATATGATGTGAACGGATAAGCGACGAGTTTAGTTTTCTAGGAACACATAGGGTTAACTTTCTTGTACTGGCAAGATTTGGAATTGAAAATTCCACGGGGAAATTTCTTTGTGAAAGTTCTGTAAATACTATTCATTTTAAAGCTGACTCCGTGTTGAGACTGACGACGCGTTACTTCAGCATGAATAGTTCTACTTCTGTATCAATTAATGATTACCTGTTAATATAAATTCAATTGGATGCCAATACTCACAGAAATATATCGTGCTGTGACAATTGCGCCAAACTTTGTAATTCCCTCATGATTACTTTTTGGAGCATTATTCATCCCAAAACATAGAATTGTCTCAAATTCTACCTTAGGTCAGATTTTTTAATGCCGTAGAGAGAGCTAAAGTTGGATTTAGTTCGTAATGTTTCAGATGTTAAAGCATAGAGTATACGTACATTCTTAAGAAATGATTGTCTTAATTATATTGTTGACCTCAACATTGACATTTGAATGGTCACTGGAATCTACCTGCACTCACATTCGGATGCCATCATTATCTTTGGAGACCATGGGCAAGATTTTGATAAATCATTCCTTTTTAAACCTAAGTTTGCCGCTTGTGTCACTTTGTGCTAGACGTTGTTTACGTCAGAGACGTTGCATATCTATCAATTACGTCAAAGGGGATGATCTTTGTATTCTAAACTGGGCCAGTCATATGATAGCTCCTGGAGATTTCGTTCATGGGACAAGTGACGTTGTATACTACGCAATCACGGAATGGGATGAGGTAGTTACACTTTTGTAAATATCTTTAATCTGAAAATAAGGTTGTTTCATAGCTGAAGAGTTTTAGCATTTTAAAGTCGATATACGACAGGAACCGTATACTCGTATTCGGATTTAACTTTTGAATCTGAAAAAAACCCAGTTATTATAAGTTAAGAAAATTGCTCTTTCAAAGAGCTATAACCATTAAGCGATGCTGCTTTCATATGCAAATGGTATTAAGTATATACTGGCTATTTAAAAAGACCTTCTATATCTTAGATATTGTGCAAAGAACTTTTAATATTCTCTTTATTTTGGTGTACCATTAATGGTTGTAATATGGGTTATAGAGAATGCAGCATGGCCTTAAACCAGATGTGCATCTTTAAAAAACTTCTAGCTCCGCTTGGTCATTTTCACTTTCTGGACTTGTCAAAAAAGTGCCGATAACATTTGACATTTTTTTTATTTGACAATTCATTGCACTTTCCGAAGTTGGTAGTTTCTAGTCTTGCAATACAAACCATTTTCTCTATTTATTAGGTGCTAAAGATAGTGTACTTTAGACTCATAAAGTCTGATTTTATTTGCACAAGAGGGCAGTCATTAGCATTGTACTTAGATCATGTATAATTGCCACAAGTACATTATTCGAAGAAATGTCAGCCACATTACAGCAAAGTGTCATAGAGGTATGCAAACATTCACCCCACTATTCATGTTTAAAATGCAAACAACTTCATCTTACATAGGTCACTTTCTCAATAGTACATGATAACTGTAAGCGCGCATATCTATCTATCTATCTATCTATCTATCTATCTATCTATCTATCTATCTATCTATCTCTCTCTCTCTCTCTCTCTCTCTCTCTCTCTCTCTCTCATATATATTTAAGACCATTAATTTCATGTGATGGAATAATACTTGGCATTTGTTAATAGGTCATTGACTGTATTTGAGAGAGAGAGAGAGAGAGAGAGAGAGAGAGAGAGAGAGAGAGAGAGAGAGAGAGAGAGAGAGAGAGAGAGAGACTTGTCTTTTTAAAGTATTTTTAACATATAGTCATATCGCTCCTATATCTGTTGTGTGGCAGTTTGTAGTGATATCTAGCACTGGGGCGTCACTTTCATATATATGTAGCATCATGTCAAATTATCCAGCTACTAGGCTGTTTAACTTCTTAATGATGCGCACCAAGCGAAGCAGCTCCTAGTACCTTTCTTAAATATATTTTTGGTATGACTCGGCCAGAGTTCGAACCCGCGACCTCCCGCATCTGAGGCGGACGTTCTAATCACTTATGTCACATGAGCGGTCAACAGATAAGTGGAGTCATTGCATTACTTCCCAAATGGAATATAGGTTTAGGACCAGTAAGTGACCCCCTTCTTGCATGCTATTTACTTCCTTGCAAATTTCTAGGCAAATATCAAAGACAAACATTAACTAAATACATCAGATTTTATACAGAAAGCTAATTAATGTATTGTTTGTTCTAACTCTGTTTTTGCGTTTTCATTTAATAAAAGAAATCATTGATGCATCAAACTTAAAGCGAGGGAATTTAAGCATATGCTTTTCCTTTAAAGAGCACAATAATGACTTAGATCAACTATAAAGATACTTAAGTGTTTCAATTACCTTTTGTCTGGTTCGTGCTTTCACTTAATTCATATTTCTCACTCGTTTCAGTATAGACACCGGTCAGTGAATGGTTACGCACTCAATATTCAAGAAGCTAACCATGCCGTGTTTGTAGTGCTTTACTATCTCTTCATTTAAATCATCGTTTGTGTTTAAATAAAACGTATCTCTTATATTAATTTAATCTATACGAATGAAATTAAAAGCTCAACAACGAAATAAGAAAAGAAGCAGGTTAACAATTTTCACAACAGATTGTGAATAGCCGAGAAAGGGTTTGAACTACGTTTTGTAGCGGCCACAGAGGGCAGGGGTGTGAAGAGATCATTCACTCAAACAATACACAGTTGGCCTGTAATTGATCTTAGCTCCATTGGAAAAGCACGTTTGTGTTTTTGAATGTGATATAACTAAAGATATGTACTGTATGTACGCTTTAACATTGGTATATTACTCACTGTATAAATTTGTCATTAGAAGGAAACTCGAGCAAACCTCGTTTATTTTTAATGAAGAATGTATAATTTTTAAATTCAGTTATAGCTTAACCCAGTTTGTGATTATGTGTTGTACCACAGTAATTTATACCATAATATATTATCATTATTATATCTATAAAAATTAAATAGCACCTGTTCTGATCAAAATAAAGATCTATATACCAAGGACCTTCATGTCATTGTAATTTTATAATGATTAATTGTACATGAGATATAAGGTCCAATTATTTATTTCGAAGTAAAGGTAGAGGACAATGTTCTGCTGGCTGACCATAGCAGGGAGGTCCAGCTAATACATATTGGGGGGGGGGGGGGGGATGATACGGCGCCTAAGCAAATCGAAATCTTGGCCGCATTACAAGCCCAAGATCTAGACATGAGCAAAATTGCATCGCTCCAAAATGCCGGACCAAAAAGGGTTATGTTATACCCAGTAAACCAGGATGTGCCACTATTGAATTGCGAGACTTTCAAGGTCAAGGGAAAGAACGCGCACGTACATGAAGCGCCCCCCTTCGAGAGGGAAATCGGTCCCAAATTAGTGGAAGTGCCCTTCCATGGCCTACCTCCACAAATTGAGACGGATGAACTAGAAAACAAATTGTACAATAGGTTCGAAGTTAGAAGCCATGGAAACAGACAGGCAAACTATTGGAGTTATAACAACATTACAACAGGGGTAAGGGTTGTCAAAACCACGAAGGAAGAGGCCAAAATGATACCGGCATTTTTTTACTGTATGGGTTTTAGACTGCGCATTTGGTACAGAGATTGTGAAAGGGATAGGAAGTGCCCAAAATGTGGGGAGTTGGGACACGGCCGGTGGGACTGCAAAGGGCAGCCAGCACAAAAGAAAGGGAAAAACATACGCGAACGCAGCGGCAGGAAACCTTGAGAGAACTAAACCAGATAAACCAAGAGAACAAGTGGAAGAGGAAGCCAAAGAGAGAATCCCAGAAAGATTGGAGAAATGGGTCGATATTCTCACCCCAAATAAAACGGGGATCAAGACTCCAATGAGAATAATACCCCAGTTTGCGACCCACAACCCATTTGAAGCACTTCCAAATGAGGAACCCTCAGATCTAATCAACCAACTGGAAAACACGAGGCCTATAGAACCGTCCACCCCTAAAAGAACTGTAAGGAAAACTAAAAAAAGGAAAGCTGTGAATCTATCTACCTCGTTGGATAAAACACCTAAGAAGGGAGTGCAGAAAGAACAGGGGCCATTATCCCAGTAATGGGAAGAGCGAGGAACAGGAAAGAAGAGGGAGGGAAAGAAGACACCCCCCCCCCCCCAAAGAAATAGCCCAAGATAACGTCCCTAAAAATGCCCATGATGCACCAGAGAAAGTAGAAGAAAAATATACGCAAGCACAATAGATGCCCTAAATGAAACAACCCCTGAGGAAATGGTCTTAGGGGATAAATCCACTGATACACCCTATACGTCACAGGTTACCAGTGACTTTGAAATCTTAAACAGTACAGTTAAATCAGCTAAAGATGACCCGGGATCCCCTTAAAAGGGGGGAGCATTAGGGTCCTAACAAAATCACTAGCCATTAACCATATAACCACTAGAATAAGCGGCCACAGGGAGGAAACACAAATGGAAAAACAAAACTTCTGCTTGATGTCCTTAAATATAAATGGTTTCAATAAGGAAAAAGTACAAAAACTGGCACAAATAGGGGACTTTGGCCTACTGCTTATACAAGAAACATATAACGTACTTACGGACGAAATAAAAGAACAATTAGAAAGAGAGATGGACTGTGTAATCATTACTAATAACTATGTTGGAAGGGATAAAGGAGGAGGGGTAGCAACATTCATCAAAAAAAAAAAGGGTCTGTAAATGGGAAAGGATAGATGAGGGGGTATTCTTTAAGGGTAGATTAATACATTTAAAAGTGGGAAACAATAGTTATTTAAATATATATATATATATATATATATATATATATATATATATATATATATATATATATATATATATATATATATATATATATATATATATATATATATATATATATATATATATGCCAGTAAAAACAAATCTGCTGAAAATAGCGGACAACTGACTTACAACGATATAAATAATAAGGACATAATGGAACACACCATGAAATCCTTAAACCTGATATTTACAGACGTTTAAATATGCCAAGGGTGGAATACACTTACACATATCAAAACAATAAGGGAAGTAGATTAGACAAATTCTGGGGCACATCTTTAGGAACAAATAAATATATAAAAGCAGGGATAATAGACTATCATATTTCGGACCATAAACTAATTTATGTGGAAATTGGGATAAAAAAAAAGAACTAAATGGGGGAGTGGATAATGGAAATTAAACAATAGAATATTAGAAAATGAGGGATTTATAAAAGAGATTAGAAGGGAGATAGAAGATTTTAAAAATAAAGGGAATACAAATATTAAAGACGAATGTGATAAATTAAAAGTTAAATTCCGGGAAATAGAGATGTATCATTCAAAAATAAGGGCTAGGAAATTTAAATTAAAAATAGAGGCTTTAGGAAATTTGATAAATACAACAATAATCCAGAGCATCAAAACAACACTAGTTGCAAGATTAGCGAATTTACAAAATGAACAACACAAGGGAAGAGACATTAAAGCAGGTATCTTTACAAACCTATATGAAAACGCAGAAGGGTTATATAAAAAGGGAGGAACTAAGAAGGGGAGGGGAAAGAACATTAGAATCTCTAAACACAGGGAGGGAAGTACTAACGGAAAAAACTCAAAAATTAAATTACATAATGAGTTACTACAAGGACCTATATGCTTCAAAGAGAATATCAGACGAAGATATAGAAACGTACCTACGAGAGACAAATTGTGAGAAAATTACCTAAGAACATAGAAACAAATGTGAGGAATTTATCTCACAAGACGAAATAATAGCGACAATAGGGAAATTATCGAAAAACAAATCACCAGGGAGAGATGGACTCTCAGCAGAATTCTATCAAAAATTGTGTGGGGAGTTGTCGCCTATTCTTGAATGGTTATATAATAATATTGCACTAAGGAATACTGACATGTCCAACACAATGAGGGAGGGAATGATAACATTAATATACATAGGGAAGGGTAATAGGAATGAAATTAAAAATTGGAAACCCATCTCACTCTTAAACATCGATTATAAAATTATAAGCAAAATACTAGCAGAAAGGGTCAAAGAGTGTCTTGACCAAATCATAAATATAAACCAAACTAGCGGGCCTAAGGGGAAGGATATACAAAACAATATTTTAAACATTAAAACTATTATAGAACATATAAATATGACAGGGAAAAATAGTGCTATGATACTAATTGACCAGGAAAAAGCTTTTGATAGACTTTGGGGGGGGGGGGGGGTGCAAGGTCTGGGCCTGACGTCCCGCTTGCCAAAGGGAAGTGAAGTGTCTCTCATAGCCTCTCCTTTCCAGGTGCAGTGATCGCTGCAGGACCACTGTCTTGCTCTGATGGACAGGAGGTTACTTGCATATAGCCTCTCCTACACTATTGTGTCCAAAACAGCACCTTCACGCGGGGCCCCTTGTTTTCATAGAGCCTGTTGTGTGGCGCGACCGAGTGCTCGGCGGTATAACTGGGAGGGCAGACTGGGCTCATTAGCCTTGGCGGGCAGCCAGCCTAAGAGAAGGGAAACTCTGACTCCAAACCCGGGTAGATGAAGCTCGTTAGCCTGGTCAAAGCAATTTTTCTAGGAGAAGAAAACTTTGATTGAAAACCAATGGTTCCACTGCCTTGTGGATATCTTCGGAAGAAGGAAAGGCTACGGGAGTAAACCCAGACAGAAAATCCGGAGTGGAGCCCCCAAGGCGGCTGGATGTCGACTACAACTTCCTTCCGGCAGCTCTTGCATCCAAACTGGTGCCAAATGCCATGCTCAGCATTCCTTTGGACCCAACCAGCAAGGACGAGAGGGGGATCCTGAAAACTGGGCAACCCAGGATCTCCATATTCCACGCCCAGGCTTGCGCCCCGGAGAGGTCACTCCAGTCTCGCTACTAAGTGAGGAAACAACACGGAAGCTGACAGTTTACGGGTTATAAGTCCCACCCAAAGGGCGCCACGGGTCAGCTTTGACGGTGGGAGGGATCATCGTATCCCACTGGCCAACTACCGTCCGCCTCAAGCCGGGCAGTCCCCGGTCAATAAGGTGTTGACCCACCATCGTCTGCCTGCTCCAGTGGGTGTCTGGAGCTCAGTGTGTTGCTTAACATGACAAGCAGACGAAAACTCCACACCAGACAAAAATAAAAAGAAACGAATAAAGAAGACTCCAGCTCTTCGATTTGCAAGCTGGAATGTGCGCACTATGTGTACAGGCATCTCCGATGACCTCAGAGAAGTGGATGACACCAGGAAAATGGCCATCATCGATAGAGAACTCACCAAGCTAAATATCAGCATAACTGCCCTCCAGGAAACTAGACTAGCCTCTAATGGCTGCCTCAGAGAGGAAAACTACACTTTCTTCTGGAAGGGTCGCGAACCTGAAGAGTCCCGTCAGCACGGAGTGGGCTTCGCCATCAAAAACAATCTTCTGGGCTTGGTTGAACCTCCCACAGGGCGCACTGAGCGTCTCTTGTCTATCCGCCGCACCACTACTGCAGTTCCTGTCAACATCATTAGTGTCTACGCCCCCACCCTCTCGTCTTCAGAAGACACCAAAGATCAGTTCTATGGGCAGCTGGATGAACAGATTAAAAGATGCCCCAAACACGAATCACTTTTTCTCCTCAGCGACTTCAATGCCAGAGTAGATGAGGATCATGAATCATGGCCTACCTGCCTCGGATATCATGGTACTGGAAAGACAAACGAAAACGGACAGAGACTGCTGGAGCTGTGCACCTACCATGGCCTGTGCATAACAAACAATTTTTTCAAGGGTAAGCCACAACACAAAGTGTCATGCAAACACCCCAGGTCCCATCACTGGCACCAACTTGACTTGGTCATCACCAGGCGCTCTGCCCTTAACAGCGTCCTCTCCACCAGAACCTACCACAGTGCAGACTGCGACTCCGACCATGCCCTCGTGAGCAGCAGGGTGAGACTACAGCCAAAAACACTACACCATTCAAAACCAAAAGGACACCCACGCATAAACACCGCACAAATGTCGGTTCCTTCCAAGGTACAGGAGTATGTGTCCGCCCTGGACAAGGCTCTCCAGGACCTGCCAGAGCACGATGCCACAGCCAAGTGGAACGCCATGAAGGGTACCATCTACAAAACAGACATGTCCACGTTTGGCAAAAAGGAACGACCCAGTCATGGCTGGTTTAACACACACCTAACAAGGATGGAACCACTAATCGAGGTGAAACGAAAAGCCTTTGTAGCGTACAAAAAATACCCCAATGAACGGACGCATGCTGCTCTTAAACGTGCTCGAAGCAACACCTAACGCATCGCTAGACAGTGAGCGAACGAGTACTGGCAACAACTGTGTGAAGGAATCCAGCGCAGTGCCGAGACCGGAAACATAAAAGGTATGTACAGTGGCATCAAGAAGGCTCTAGGCCCTACAGTGAAAGGGGTCGCTCCCCTGAAATCCATGATGGGAGAAAAGATCACAAACCGTGGGCAACAGATGGCCAGATGGGTGGAGCACTACTTAGAGCTATACTCCCGTGAAACGGTAGTCACTGAAGCAGCCCTCAGCAGCATAAAGAATCTTCCCATCATGGAGGAGCTCGATGAAGTGTCAACCTTAGAAGAGCTCAGCAAAGAAATTGACTCCCTCCCAAATATCAAAGCACCAGGTAGTGACAGCATCCCGCCTGAAGCTATCAAATGTGGGAAACCAACACTGCTCCAACCATTGCACGAACTACTTTGCCTCTGCTGGGAGGAAGGAGCAGTCCACCAAGACATGCGTGATGCCACGATTGTGACCCTTTATAAAAACAAGGGCGACCGCAGTGACTGCAATGATTACAGAGGGATCTAGCTTCTGAGCATCGTTGGTAAAGTGTATGCCCGCATCATACTAAACAGGCTGCAGTTACTGGCAGACCGTGTGTACCCAGAATCCAAGTGCGGCTTCAGAGCAGGCAGGTCGACAACAGACATGATCTTCTCTTTACAAGAACTTCAAGAGAAGAGCAGAGAGCAAGGTCAACCACTCTACATGATGTTCATCGACCTCACCAAGGCCTTTGACTTAGTCAGCAGAAAGGGCCTTTTTGAAGTTCTCAGTAAGATCGGTTGCCCTTCAAAACTCCGCAGCATGATAATCTCCTTCAAAACTCGGCAGCATGATAATCTCTTTCCATGCAGATATGAAGGGAACAGTCCTGTATGATGGATCTTCCTCAACCTCTTTCCCAGTTAACAGCGGTGTGAAGCAGGGCTGCGTTCTGGCACCAACCCTATTCGGGATCTTCTTCTCCTTTCTTCTGTCCTACGCCTTTGACTCGTCCACTGATGGCATATATATACAAACCAGGTCCGATGGGAGGCTATTCAACCTGGCACGACTGCGCTCAAAGACGAAAGTGAGGGCTGTGCTCATCAGGGAGATGCTTTTGCAAAATATTAAAGAAGAAGTGAAAATGCTGCAGCATGCGGATGATTGTACAAACTTTATCCAAGATGGAAATTCCTACAAAGAACTAACAAAGGAATTCGTCGAATTTGGTAAAGTGTCGGGATCTAAGATAAATACCGACAAAACAGAAATTCTACTGATCGGAAACTGGAGAGGTAAAACACATGGGTTACCTCGTCCACTGATTAAAGACAGTATAAAAATGTTAGGTATAAATTTTGGAAAATATGACACACAGAGAAACTTAAAGGAAATCAGGGAAAGTATACAAACAAATATGCGGATCTGGGCGCCTGTGCCAATGTGCCTTATGGAACGGGCACAAGCTGCTAAAAACTATATTTATGTGCATCTTAATTATAAACTCAAAACAATAGACATAAAAATGCATTAATTAAGAAAATAGATAACGAAATTATCAAATATATATGGGGCTTTAAAATGCACTACACCAACAAAGAAACTTTATATAGGGAAGGGAAAAGAGGAGGCCTAGGCCTCCCTCACCCGACCCTAATTAAATACACCAACATTCTAAACAGGTTTAAGGACATTAAATCAGAGCCAAGAAATAGCTTGGCAGGGGCTCTATATTTATTATTTTGGTTTCTCTATGAAGCAGAGAAATGACATATATAGGAACAATAAAAAAGTTAAACTTCTAGAGGTGCCAAGAAAATTAAGATCAATAAAAGAATTACTTTTCAAATATAGAGATGCTAAAGACCTATGGGAAATTGACACTAAATCTACATACAAATGGCTCACACAACAGACAATAAATAAGGACAAAAATAATGTGGAACACAAACGCATAACTATCAACTGGGATAGGGCCTGGGGGAAACTGGGTCAAAATAGGATCGCAAAAAATGAAAAGTATCCTGTTCAAATACATGCATGATGCATGGTTGACAGGAGAAATAGCATTGAGAAGGCATATAATCGTATTGTCGCCTAAATGTCCACTGTGCAAAAATTATAGCTTTTCTAAACTACACATCTTTACCCAATGTTGTGTTACCAGAAATGAAAGGAACACGATAATTAAGTCCATTAACGAAAAACTATTGTACAATATAAAAAATGTATTATACTTATATGGAAATTTCTCAAGGATATTATTACAAGAAATAACTAGTTTTATAGTCATAGTTTTATAGTCATATTTTATAGGCGGACCTGTCTATAATATAGGAGAAAATATTAGATAGAAGGGAGGGACGGGGACCTCAAGAGAGGGAAGTACTAGCAAGGAAAGCACGGGGCTAAATCACATGGCGCTACGCGAAGTGGGCAGGCCCGTGTAAGAGCTGGGAAATAAACTCACTTAGAGGATTAAGCACGACCCATACAAATACATTTCACGCACTAGATAGGGTTACTTAAAGAAAATCACTTCATTATACCCCAATATAAGCATGCTATCATATAAAGTCACTGGTAACCAATACATATGAATACTCTATAGACTCGCATGAGTTTATACAGAAAGCCCGTTTTAAAGGGAATAAATAAATGATCACCTTTCGGTTTGGAATAGGAAATATCACTAAATAAATAAAGGGCGAAAAATGATCGAGGCGGGTGAAGTACAAAAAAAATAAAAAAATGTACTGATCCTGTCTCGATCCAAGCAGACCTATTACATAAATATGGAAGATTACAAAACATGGAACACTATAAAGCAACCATTAAAACAATACTATTAAACTTAATTTAATACACCATGTATTTGTACAAAATTTGAAATTCATAATTAAATTTTTAAAAAACACTTATAATACATTAAATTAAATAGAGACCGTTTAAGGGTCTCTATGTAATCTAAGAAAACTGGGAAATTCGATCAAAATAGGCTTATCTTTAAAAGACACACTGTATATATATATATATATATATATATATATATATATATATATATATATATATATATATATATATATATATATATATATATATATATATATATATATATATATAACATCACACAAATAGCACAACACAAATAGCACTCACAGGATACAGGAAACCCCTAGCCAGGGTTAACTTAAAGAACGGAGAGGACAGGAGACCCATGATGAGCCTTTTAGCTCGGGTAGCCTTGTCATAGAAAACACTAAGGACCAAAATATCTTCCTATTTTTCATATTATCCCGATGGAACAAAATTAAGGTTAGGGTAAAGTAAATGAAATTTTTCTTAAAAAACACAAAAACTACACATCAGGGGGTACACATCAACACACAAACACTTTTTTTTTAGTTTTTGTTTCAAATAGGAGGAGGGGACATCTGTCTGGTGTCCCCCCCCCACCCCAAAGAAAAAAGAAGTCAAATTATTGATATTTAATATGTGAATGTTTAACGATATTTAATAGAAATCAAATAACCTTTCCTATTACAGGCCTTAGCAGGAATTTGCAGGGGACACAACTGCCCAGAGGACATAATATGTGTCCCAAACTACTTAGATTCGAGGTACCTTTGTTCAACTATCTCCAAAGATGACGTAATTTTGTCAGGGTCATCTGCTCTTACTACAGTGTCCGGTTCTTGCCAAACAGTGCTCAGCTGCAAAGACTGCATACCAAACATGGGTGGGTGGAGATACTATATTTTATTACATGGAGCTACGCAATAGTTTGTAACGCGATTAGACAAGTTACACTGTAACATTTATATGTTATCCCATTTGATAAGTAAAAATAGCGACCAAATGGTTGTTTTTCTTGCGATTATATATATATATATATATATATATATATATATATATATATATATATATATATATGTGTGTGTGTGTGTGTGTGTGTGTGTGTGTGTGTGTGTGTGTGTGTGTGTAGAAGAGATCTACCACTCTGTACCTGTGAAAGGAAGAACAAAATGCTAGACTAAAAATTGGGATATAATTTTATTCAATCTGTATTTAAGCAAAATTGTTGATGTATTATTTTTTTTTAAAAGTTCAGCCTACTTAAGCATTTTTTCGAGGGATTAAAAACGTCAATCTAATAAGTACAATTTCGATTAAAATAAGATACCACTGAACGAAGCATTTATTCTAACATATCATTCAAAGGAATAGAAGGAAAATAAATAAACAAAAGAGATAAAATGGATGAAAACCTGGGATAAATTGATTGGGTGAATTAGGAATAGAAAAACATTTATGCCTCTAGTAAAATAAGTGGGCAATTTTAGATATATCTTACACAGTTTTGTAATTTTGCTCTGAATTCATGAGGTGCGTAATGGATGGATGGATGGATGGACAGATGGATGGACGGATAGAGAAAATATGGAAATATTGAAATTTAAGAATTGTAAAAGGAGCAGCAGAGGAGGCGAGCCGGACAACATTTTTAAACAAGTTTTCAAAGGATTAGGGCTTAAAACCCTATCAAAACAATGAAACAGGCAAAAAGTCAATGAAATCAGGCACAAAAAAATCAATGAAATCAGGCAATGAAAAAATCAATGAAATCAAAAACATGATCCTGAAAGGATTTTCAAAATGAGTAAAAACTCTTCAACCGAATATTTTATCAAGTCCGATACGATATCCTTTCAGATGAAAATCCTTTCAGGATGAAAGTCCTTAGGACTTTACAAACAGACTAATTTGTAAAAATTCATCTTGTAAATCAATCAGATTATTAGACTGGTCAGTGAGTTTGAAATTAATTCTGGTTAATGAATTATTATGACATCGCATATAGACTGGATTCACCGGAGACTCAATAATTAGAAACCCTGGAGGAGCTGTTGGCGCAAATGAATACAAAATATATCCTTACTGAGCTTGATTTGATCGTTCTAAATTTATTTGATAGGTTTCCTTCGATAACATCACATACTAAATTTATCGCTATCACCGATGAAATATTCACATTTTGAGGACCAATATGCCTGCCGCCAACATCTGGGTCATTATTGTGTGTCAAGATAGTTGTTTGTGGTTTTGTTGTTTTTTTCCACGCGTCATGAATTATTTTAAAACCAATATCGATGGCATCATTGAGAGATTTTTGTAGTCCTGATATATTATATCCTGGTATTTTGAATGAAGGAATATCTTTGACGGGGGTATTATGTTTATTTGCAAATAAATCTCTTGTTTCATGACTACTGTCACCTAATACCTCTTGAATAATTTGTGAATTAAATGTTTCCATGTCATTGATGATTTTGTTACATGTTTCTACAACGCTGATAAATTCATCTTGGGTGAGAGAACCGGATTTAAGGGATATTAACAACAACGAAATATCGTTATTGAACGCTGTGAAATTTTCAGTGATTTTATCCTGTTGAATTAAGTGGTATTTTCTCTTAGTGAAGGGATCTACAACTTCATGAAAAAAATTCAATTTGGTGTAATCGCTATAGCTTTTTACTGGATTATCAGTTTTTATCCTGTCGGTGATATAATCATTTTTTGTGGTTCTGGTAATTTAACGGTTTTCCACCCGGGTGGTAATTCAGGCCATCCTAGTACGGTCCTTATTGAGCTTTGATAGATATCTACGACGTAACCATCTGTGCTTATTTCAATGGCAGATGATAGTGTTGGTTCATGAACCGTTATAACGATTTTTGATTCTGCTCCAGTAATGGATTTTATTCTACGTTGCAATTCATTATTGATTTGTTCAATTTGGTATGATCCGGTTGGTATGGAAACAACGTTCCAGTCTGGGGTACCGTCGTCTTTATTCTTATTTGCAAACACCATTGAATTATTCGGTTGTTGACCACCAAATGATTTTGATCTGATATTAGGCCAACTGTGGTATACTCACAATTTTGCTAGCGCGATTTCCTTCACTGGGACCGGAGAGGGGAAATTCACACTGAATTCTGGATTCGTTGATGTTATTGAGATCATGCTTGTTTGTACTGGGTTTGTGTTCTCCATTATTTGTTGAAGTAATTCCATCTGTGTTGTCATTGTTATGATACTGTTGTTGTCGCTCTAATTTTGACATCGCAGAATCATATATATCTACCATCGCTGAAAACTCACTATCTGATATAATTGTATCATCGAGAGATGACGATATCAATGAGGATAATTGCGAGTATGCGGTTGATACAACATGAAATTGAATTATGTAGTCTTGTAGTTTGCGTTGGCTGCATGATGATATTTTTTTTGTTACTATCGAAATTATTCCAGCGATTGTTGTTGCCGCAGAAATGCAAATTGGAACAGCTATCGGAGCCATCATTGTCACTGAAGACAGTATAATACCAGCTCCGGTGATTACACCACTCACAGCATACACTGTAACATCAATTGCGGTAATTCTCCTGCGATATTTTTTAATTTTCATTGCATACTCCTCGGCAAGGGTTTTGAGTCTAGTTTGAAATTCTCTGACCTGATCATAACGATATTGCGATGATGAAATCATTTCATTTTTAAATCAGTTCACGATTTCAATTGAAACCGTTATTTACTTAAATCCGCTACGAATTCCACATACCATGTTGTTCAAACCCTAATCAAATTTTTATCAGTAGATGTTATCGTGAACTTTTCAGTTGTATCCTTGTCGATGATCGTTGAAATTGTATTGTTGACCCCGGATGAACTGGACGATGAAATATTAAATTGAGTCAATTGTGTCACTAGTGTTACTCGATAAATACCCTTAACGGTTGCAGTGATATCTAATTTGTTGTTTGTGGGTGTCCACGCAAATGATCCGTGTTGGATAGTGTATACTACGTTGTTGGTTTTCTCATGAGGAATTTTTGTTTTTTCAATGATTGTTATCATCCTCGAAAAATCATTTTTGATGGCTTCGATGAAAGTTTTCGTCTCATCGATGGATTTTTTAATATCAGGGAGTTTTATTTCAATTTTATCCAACGGGGTTCCAATAAATTTATCAATTATATTTCTACGGAATGAGGTAAACTGTTTTCCGTGTTCTTCACTTTTAGATTGAAGTGCTGTTAGTTCCAACACAGAATCGTTGATAGTTTTTAATTGATCTGTAATCGTCGAAAAAAGTACACCCGGTTTGAGTTTACCCTGATTGGAAAATAACGCGATAGTATTCTCGATTGCGTTTCGTTGTTTAACTAAAATATCATCCAACGACACATTACTAGTTTTCAATTTACCCTGACGATCTTGAAATACAACTATTTCATTAGGATCAACACTTGCTAAGTTCAACGTCTCAGCTATTTCATCTTCGATTATTTTTTTTATATCACCGGTTGCAGATATTTCCGCGGTTGGTTTTTTTCAGCGCTGATAGAGGTCTTCCCCAAATATCAATCATTGTTATTTTATACATCTCTCTCTAAAATCGTTTTTGACGACTTCGTCGTTGCCAGAGACTACTAGTGTATTCATTTACGACAATGTGTGGTGGTTTTCTAGATGCTGAAATAGCGTTAAGGACATTTAATACTTCACTGCCACATATTGGTGGGTCATTGATTTGTTGTGTTGGTAGCGTAGAATACCGAGTCTTCATAGGTACTTTTTTTATATAACGCATAAACTCTTTTGGCGGTGCTAATCCATATGAATCAAAATAGACGATTGCACGTGGATCAATCGCGTATGCAACCCAGTGAGTTCCAGGTCCGGTGCTGTTATCTAAATTAATAATACCGGTTTCAACATCATTGAGTTGTGCCGGTAATTGATCTTTCATAAAAACGCCTCTGAAGTTTTTTAATCGCTAGTTTTTTATCAGCATCCATTAAATCAAAATTGGACATAGATTTCTCAATTAATAAACCGTTCCTGGGATTCTCAGGCCTTTTCCGCTGAACCATGAATACGGGGTTCCTGGTAGTTTTAGATCCCTTCCCTTTTTTATATCCCTGTCCAGATGCCTTCTTTAGTGCCATTCCTGCTGCAGTGCCAACGGCTCCTAACGCCGCTGCTTTAGCCACAGCTGGGGCTGCTGCTGCAATCAAGGCCTGAATCGCAGCTAACAATGGAAATATACCACCTGATTTTATCATATTTTTGATAGCAGCCGCAGAAAGAGTAATCTGAACACCTTTTTTTGCTACAAGTGCATCATTGAAATGTTTTACTTGACGAGTTGTCAGCGATAATTTATTTGCACCACCAGTCATTTGATTGGGTTTCAACGTGACTGTGGTTCCACATTGCTTAGCTGATTTGGATTGCAATTTTTTTAATTGACCGGGTGTCAAAGACACATTGATATTACTATATGACATTATAGATAATATATTGATTCTAAATCGTTTACAATTTCAATGAAAAATCGTTCAAAGATTTTCTACTGGTGCATCTACCACTCTCATTCTTCCTCCAACACCTTCAAGTAGCATTGATTTATCACTGAGAATGACAGCGACCGCTCTATAATTAGCAATACCACCAGGACGAGTCACATTAGCTCTAAAGTGTATATCAACGACAGATTGTCTTGTTAAATCAAGATGTTCCAGTGAAAAGTAATAAATCGGATAGAGGCTTTTAAAATCCAATTGTGATATTTGCAAACCAGTATCCACATTTTGATCACGTGCCATAAATGACAACAACCTATGATACACGCGTGCAATATGATTTTGACCGTAATCAAGTTGTACATCTTCAGATGGTTCCTGCTGGCCGTTTATTCTCAGTGAGACGTCTTTAACACCTAATTGATCAAATATCATATGGCTGGAGAGTTGATTGCCAACTCGTGTGTTATCCTGTAACGCAATAAATATATGACGTGGTGCAGCCATGCCTTGTTTTAATGCTAGATTCCACGTGAATAACCCGTTCAGATTTGATTGTTTAACATCTGTACTTACCGTTAGCCAACTTAGTAATGATTTTCCTCCTTGGTCCATAAATGATAATAATCGTTCTTCTGCAGTAATTGATGGAGTCAACACTGGCATCCATAATGACAGTTTTGTTAAATTGACTTTACCGGCATCAGCATTGGGATTTGCAGCATCTGCTGGAATCCTCCAAATTGCGTCATTATCATCACTCTTTCGCACCAGTGCTACTGTATGCTTCGCTCCATAAATAACTTTTCGGACATTTCTACAGAATCCAAAAATATGATGCAGTGGAATTGCGCATGAAAATGATTTACGCCCCCTCCCCAACATTGATATACGTGTTGCAGCTCCTAGATTGAAATTAACATCGTTGTTTATAATCATATCCTCGGCATCAATATTAGCGGTGCCAGCATTATTCTTTGGTCGTCTTACAACAAATTGATTTCCTCCAGCGGTATTTTTAACATCTTTTGCAAACATCATAGAAGGTCCTGCTGATCTTGTATAATCATCAGAATATCTTGCTAGCTCGATTATTGTTGTAGCCACATCAACATCACGATCTATCGACTCAATTTCTTTTCCATCAATGAGATATCTAGCACTCTCAAATAGCGCCATGATACCATTATTGACAAACCCGACTTGAGTACCATCTGGATACGGTGCTGGTACAGCAGTAGTATCAGCAGCTGTTACAAGTTCTCCTTCTACTTCAATAAATGCTTCACAAGGCAAAAAGTATTTACTGGTATCATGGACTTGAAGTTCAATTCTTGATCGACTATTTGAGTCTATGGCATGATAGGCGTAATATTGATAATCGCGTACAGAATCATCCTTGCGCACTGGGGCGTCTATATCAAACGCTGGATCACGTGACTGTTTGAACATTTTATTCTATTTATCAGAGTCTAAATCGCGATTTTCCATTTCATCGTCGTAGTTTTTTAAAGCCACTTCCTGCTATCATATTTGCAATATTGCTTTGGTCACTTGGAGTCACCATCGACGCTAATTTTTCATCTACTACGTTATTTATACTTTTACTAACACTTGCAGGCATTTCCGCTGTAGACGGTAACGGTTTCTTTTTTCGTCTAACTAATGATGTTAATTTATTCTTTGCAGCTGAAAACGCTTTTCCGGCAAGATCTCCAACAGTACTAATACCCTTATCACGAATAACATCAATGGCTTTCATTCCTAATTGTTTAGCTAACGGCATCACTTTTGGAGCCATTCTTGAAAATAATCCTAAAATGGTATCACCGAAACCATCTCCGTAATATGCGCTATAAACTGGAAACCGTGAATTAACTACATAGACGGGGGTTGGTTTGTCATGATTGTAGTGTATGATCATCTTATTATAAAAACACTAGTGTTTTCAATTGCTAGCAATTTTTCAATTGTAAAACAATCACTAGTGATTTCAGACACTATGATACCCATTTTCCACTAACTCGCCAATGAAATCTCGATATGTTTTGATATCCATGATACCGCCTTGAAATAACCGTCTACAGATATCAGCTGCTTCATTAATTATTTCCGGTGAATTATTTCCAGCTCGGAAACCTCCTACAAGAACATCTAATCGTGATATATCATTGATAACACTATCAGGACATACCCTACTTGGGGTTCCTAATCTACTTCCGCTATAACCAGCTGCTTCATCCGGTTTTTCTTGTAAATAATCAAAAATATCATCATCATCATCATCATCATCATCATCATCATCATCATCATCATCATCATCATCAGGTGGTAGTTTTTTAGGCGAGAAAGATATTTTCTTTGCAGGTTGCTGTCGCTTTCTTTGCAATCTTGGCGTTTTTTGTTGTTGTTTAAACCCTTCATATTGTTTATACACTATACCCACCGCATTGATATATTCAATGTATGATGGACTATCTGTCTTAATTTGACTTTTTTTAGTTTTGATTTTGTAGAATATATCAGCCCAATGAGCGAAATTCTTAACATACTTATGATGTTCTGGTTTCAACCATTTTTTTCTGTTTTCATAAGACGTAACAACAAGCGAAGGAATTTCTGTTGTATCAGTCTTATCAATTTCTGCTAACCCTTCCTCATTAAATCTCACGCGTAAATCATCTACTGTTCTTTTTGATTCCATTTTTTGTACAGCCTGTTTTGTTTGTTCAGTTTTCGCTGCTATTTTTTCAAGTTCACCAATAACAGATTTTCAAGTCTCGGGAACATCTCCCTGTATAGCATGCTCTACCCCTTTCGTTGCTGTGGTTACTGGTTTAAACAATTCTTCAGACCCAAAAGCAAAATCAGTCTGAAGACTCTGTCGTTGTTGCAGTTTATTCCTGACAGAGTCACGAATTGGTATAAATCTCTTAATTGCATCTAATCGTTCACGAGCCAATCGGGTCGTTAATGCTTCATTGATCATTATTTGAAATCAGAAACAATTTTTCAATTGCAAAACAATTTTTCAACCCCGACCTAACACCATCGTGGAAGTGTTTTAAGGGCATTGTCATTGATGGGGAAAGTCACATAATTGCTATAAAAATATATAAAAATGTGACTTTCCCCACTTTTTTGACATGTCGGATGATTTTTAATACGATCATGGAAGTGTTTTAACAGCTCTATCATTCATGTTGAAAGTCACATAATTGTATATAAAATTTATAATACTGTAACTTTCAACATTCTTTTTTTGATCATCCATTAACGGTCCATCGATTTTTCATTCAGTGTGTGTGAAATATTTTGTATTTCTATGAAATATTTTTTATTCAGTGTGTGTGAAATATTTTTTATTCACTGATTTTAACACCACCATGGAAGTGTTATTTCATCCTATCAATGATGGCGAAAGTCACATAATTGCTATAAAAATATATAATACTGTGACTTTCGCCATTCTATTTTGATCATCCATTAATGGTCCATCACTGATTTTGTCATTTTCAATCAAAAAGTGCTTAAAAAATGAAAATCTTTTTGAGGGTCGATTTCAATCAAAAAATGATAATGGTCGGTCACAATCAAAAATGATAAGGGAGTCGGGCATTCAAAATTGTTCATTTTCTTGAATTAACGCCCGTAGGTTTCTAATTTTAGAGTTGACTTCTTTTTTCAATTCGTATTCGTTACCCAATTCTTTTCGTATCCCCTCTACGATAGTATACAACGGAACGAACACACTTATGTCACTGGAAAATGCAAGAGTATCTCTAATAGAATTCTGAATTTTTTTGATGAGTGCATATTTCTTTGGTAGCATATATTTATTGTTGTTAACTCCGTATTCTATATCCTGAAAATCCGACTTGATTTGATCAGGATTTAACCCATCTGATAGTTCAATATCATGACTTTTCAATTTTAAAATTTCAACTATGATGCTATTCATGTTTTCAGAATTCATATTCTATAACAATGACATATCTCTAATTGAAAAATATGGCGTATCAGACATAACTAAATTTAATTTTCTGTCCGGTATTTTTTGAAATAGCCGTCTTGGTTATCCCCTCTGCAACGAATCGTACTAAGGCTCTACAAATATTGAAATGCCTACCGGCTTCATATATTGATTGAAATATTTTTTCTTCGTTAGTTATTGTATTTAAAGATTTTACTGGTTTCGCTTTTTTTTAACAAATGCCAGTCTTTCCTCGTTTGGTATTCTCACTCTGTGTGATAGCTTGCAGATTTGATAAAGAATTGTTCCTTGGATTAGAATCCTTGTGATCAATAACAAAATCATCCTTGATCAATCCATTAAAATATTCAAATACAAAACGATGATTGCGATAAATTTTTCTTCCAGCGCAAAACACCAAATACCCCATACCATTATCCCTCCCAACTGGTTTCTTCAGTCTACGGTTTCTGACCATCACTGGATGCTTCATAATTTTTAATCAAGGGATGTGGTCTGAATTCTTGGTTCATATATACTATACTATTGTTTGTCTAATTCATGGTTTGGTTTAATGATGAATCTTTCAATATAGTCTTGGGGGGTTCTTATGATTTTATCCAAGACGTTATCAGGGTCAAAGACTTTTCCAGGGTCATAATTTCTGATTGATTGTCCATTTTTTATTCTGTTATCATAATAACGCTTCAACTCCCTGTATCGCTTACCACCACAATTCAGACATAACTGCGATTTTTCCCTGACCCCAACCCCACATCGAATACAGGGTAACGGACCAAGGCTTCCACGTCGAAAACTCTGCATATGATACCTACAGAACTCCTTTCTGCATGATTTGTTACACGGTGTTACTGATCCAATCATAAGCCATTTGCAGTGATTCATTATACATAAATCTTTCATTTAAATACCTGTTTTTAGTATAGCATGAGGGAGTTAAAGAGATTGCCTTCAAAAAATGCTAAATTCAATACTGATAAGGAATTTAAGAGATTATTGAAAATTAATCCTAAATTTAATCTCGATAAACCCAAAAAACGTCCAAGAGACGGAAACATGAAGGAGTTTAAGAGATTATTGAAAATTAATCCTAAATTTAATCTCGATAAACCCAAAAAACGTAACAAGAGATTATTGAAAATTAATCTCAAACGTCCAAGAGACGGAAACATGAAGGAGTTTAAGAGATTATTGAAAATTAATCCTAAATTTAATCTCGATAAACCCAAAAAAAACATTTACTAGACAGAAACATGAAGGAGTTTAAGAGATTATTGAAAATTAATCCTAAATTTAATCTCGATAAACCCAAAAAACGTAACAAGAGATTACCCTGGAAAGATGCTCAATTCAATCTTGATATAGTTTCTAATACACCAAAGAATAAAATTCTTGATAAAGCCATGATTAGTAAAATCAGAGACTGTTTTAATGAATTCAAGCATGATGGAGCATCTTATTGTTGGTCAACATTTCGAATTGATGGTGTTGTTGACGCTACCATGAATGATGAAAAAGCAGCAGTGATAATTTCACGTCTTGGGGAAGAAAGAAATTTTTTTCGAATAAAATTCCTTATCCGTGATGATGGAAAATGGATCATTAGGGATAAATTTGAACCCATTCTCAGGGACAAAAAAACTGTCACCGTGAATCAAGATTCCAAACCAGGAATTTTAACCGAAATTGATAAACCATACTACGGGATATATCCGCTCAATGAAAAACCTGATATTGCAAAACTAGCACCCATGAAATATTCGACAGGGCTCAATTGTGTAGCAGAACGAATAATGGAACACTTCACAAATGCGTCCCGGGGAAATAAACTAACTGATCTAAGACGAAGAAAAATAACCGAATGGGAATTAACGGTAAAAGAGAATGGGGCAACAATTCAGGATATAATTAAATTAGAAACATCATTGAGATTTCCAATATCGGTAAGGACAATCACCGGTGAAGTATTAAAAGAACCGAAATATCAATCAAAAAAAGGAAACCCAATTGAAATTATTGATCATAATGAACACGCGTGGTCATCTGCAGTAACAATATTCCCACGGGATAGAACCGCGAAATATCTATCCCAAACCGAAGAGTTTTTTTCAGAGCAGAAATTATTTGATGCTATTTACCATTTGAGTAAAAACGATCCTGTGTCAATGTGGCTATTTCATAGTACTTCAGACGAGGAATGTAGATTTGATTAGTTTGTAAGACCCAACGGAGAATTGTACCGTACTGAAGAGCTGCATAATCAAATGAAAAAACTAGCTAGTGAGTTTTCACTGGAAGGGGAAGACAACGATCAATTATTAGCAAACTGTTTTACACTACCATCAATTGCAGCACATTTTGCTAGGAAGAAAAACGCGTGGAAAACAACCCGAAGTGAGTTTTTATCAGATGTTAGATTGTCCTGTCTTGAATACAGCCTTGGAGGGTTATGGAATACAAAATACGACCCTGAAACCGTTATTTCCGTTGATATGATTGCGTGTTATCCAGGAAGTTTTCTTGGGTATGGAGAATGCGAGAAATATTTCAAACGATTTGGACACCCCACACACGAAATGACCCGTGTTACGATTAATGGACCACTGCCTGATTTTGATTTAACAGGATTCGCTTGTGTATTATCATTTGAAATGGCTACAGGACTTCATCCGTGTAGTTATCTTTGGATTGGTAAACACGTGTCTGAAAATTACTGGATGCCAATAGTTTTATTACGGTATATGCTTGATTGTAAGATGTTAAAATCATTAATTGTCAGTGAAGCAATTATATCCTATCGAGCACAGAAATCAGTCTGGTTACCACAACCTGATCTGGAAAAAATAATTAGCGAACAGCGAAAACTGTTTCCTGGTGGAAATTCTTCGAATTTCAGTGAACAAGAAATCATGGATTGGTCCAAACAGTTATTTGAAATCAGAAACAATGAAGCAAAAGATCTTGGACGAAGAATAATCGGTAAATTTACTCAGGGTGGTAAATACGATAATACAAGATATTCTTCACGATTGATTATAGACAACGCTGAATACGATTTTGTAATCGCGGATCTAACGAATAAAGGCCTATATGTCAATCGTAAAGACGCATTTCTGTCCGATGGAACCAAATTGGGTACAATTGTTACTTACAATGATGGATACAATCCGCAGTACACACATCTGAGAGCTTCTATGCTTGGTTATGCTTCTATTAATCTGTTTTCGATGATCAATAAATTTCCTAACACCACAGTTAGAGTTGCCACTGACTCATTTTACATAAACAGCAGAATGGCTGATTTTAAGGCTACTGGCAACGAGAATTGGGGGTCATGGAGAATTAAGAAGGAAATGCTTTATGATTATATTCAATCAGCAGATGTTACAATTGAAAATAATTATTTAGAAAGCAATCAGTGTTCAGAATTTTCTAATGCACCACCGATTTCTGATCCAATATACCGGTATAAAACAGTTTATTTAAACGGTTGTGGTGGGTCAGGAAAAACAACCCGGGCAATTGAATTATTTCGCGTTTCCAATCCAAACATGATTGTGCTAACACCAACTCACAGACTTGCAAGAGAAATGATACAGAGAGGGGTAAATGCCTGTACCTATCACAGTTTTTTCCGATGGAAGGGAGATAAATGGACTCCTGAGCGCATGGGAGAGAAACTTATTCCTGAAAATATCATTTAGGATGAAATAGACACAGTGTCAGAAGATGTATTAAAAATATTTCTTGAGTGGTTGTTATTGAAAAATACAAAAATCGTCATGTGCGGTGATCACGGACAACCACCACCATTTGTCGGTGCATCCCCACATGAATGGCTAAAGGGTTTTGTAGACTATTATGAAGAAATTGATACCGTTCATAGATCACTTGATGAAAAATTAAAAGAATTTAAGAAACTAATTAGATTACAACCGGATAGAATCCAGTGTGAGATAGCGCGTGAAATAATATCGGAAACTCCAATGAATGATTTCTGGGAAACATGGAGACCAAATGATTTGATAATTGCAAGTAGAAAAATAGTCAGGGACACACTTCAGATGAAGTTATTTGAATTGCATAAACAAAAATTTGCAACACTTTTAGTGCCTCTTTGTTATAGGCCATCGGATACACGAAAACAGAACATTGAAGTTGATATTCCAGGAAAAAGTGAAAAACAAATTCTGGTATTAGATGATATTGTGCTGGTTGATATCAATGTCGTTGAAGATGCATTGCGTGCTAATAAATCCCCGTGGATGCTAGGTTATGCAGCAACAATACATTCTTCACAGGGATTGACTATATCGGATACAATTGTTTGGATGGTAGATAATCGCATCGAATGGTCAAATTTAGTCTATCTTGCAGTATCCAGAGTACGAAAAATAAATCAACTTCGAAGAATTGTTTTAGATGATGACACCACAATAGATGATGCTAACATCGTTGATGTTAAAATTATTGATAAAAAACTCTCCGGTTACAAACAACAAGACAAAAAAAAAACAACGAGAATTTGATATTGATGCTGAATTAATAATCACTTTGAAGAAACAACAGAATAATCACTGCGCAAGTTGCAATTGTATAATGCGTTGGCAGTATTCGGATAAAGATCCTCGCCAAGTTACCGTAGACAGAAAAAATAACAGTCTCGGTCATGTCAGAAACAATGTGATGTTGACTTGTCTTGAGTGCAATAGACGCAACGGCGCTAGTTAAGCCCATGCGGTGGCAATTGAGTATCCTCGGGTATCACTTGTAATTGTTGTCTAGTAAAACCCCGCTGAGGGGCAGTTGAATCCAGTTTATAGACTGGAGGTCTACCCGTAGATCGTGTTACACTAGATATCTTGTGTGCAGTAACACTCCAAATAGGATCAGTAGCCCTTTTTCTGCCCCCTTCAAGCTCTCCTGGTTCGTATAAATACCTAACAGTGATATTACTACCAAGAGATGGTTCTTTGAAATCTTTTTGTGGTTTTTCAGGTATTGACTTCATTTTAATCGCATTGATAGGTTTCAAATTAATTGTTCAAGTAATCTCGTTATTCAGCGCAGTAATCACAGCTGGTAATCTTTTAACCCATTCACGGGATCTATTTTCTTGGATGAATTCTTTTGCGTATTGATATCCAAATAACCGCTCAGCAAGGGTTTATTAAACCGTTCTACAATTGCCTGATCACCATGTAGCGCAGTATGCCCCCGTCGTATTGTGACATTGTGATATTTCATTATTGATAACACTGCACCCTGAAATTCTTTGCCGGGATCAATTTGTAATAGATTTGGCCAGTGCAGAGGGCCCCTTCGATAAATCCTTTCAAATGCAGAAGCCAATTCAGTGGCCGATTTTGTTTTTAACGGTTCTGCTTCTTTGTATCGACTTGCAATATCAATTATGGTTAAAGCGTATTTGTAACCACCATCATGTTGCAGAAATAATATATCAGCCTGATGAGCTTCATTAGGAAAGGTCACATCAAAATGCGAGAAATTAATTTGTTCAGGCGGTGGTAGATAAATTTGCCATAGTGCCTGTTTAGATAACCAAAGACCCGCAGTGGTTTTTTTCACTTTTGCAGCGCTAGCGAGTTTATGGACTGCTAATTTACCCCTCCAGTATCCTCTTGGGGAATAATAAATAGATTCCATGTTGTTATTAATTACCAGCACCTAACATCAATTTGCTTTTCATAGCCGATTTTATCAAAAAGGAAGCCAATTTTTCTTTGAAGGATTTATCAGGAATGGCATTTAACGCATGAATTAATTTCACATCTGCTAGATGCCTGTGTTGCAAATTGCTGCTTTTATAAGCAACATCATGAAGGTGACAGGCCTTATCAATGGCGTTTATTGGTTCTTCACTGGGGTTGGGCTGATTTTGATTATTGAGTCTGATATGAAGTCTTGTTCCCGGTCCACAATAACTATACCCTGGAAGGTGTTTTTCTCCTGGATACTTTGCCCATGGGGTTCCAGTGAGTTTAGTTAGCTTGGCTGCGATATCACCTCCTCGTTTTTTTTTTTAAAGGTTCCTTGGGTTTAGAAACAAATCTAAATTTCTTTGTACTACATTATACGCATTTACCAGAAAGCGCTGATCGGTTATTTTTTGTTGTAATCGTCGTCAAGTCATCTGTGCCAGTACGTTTTTTTACACTTCACACAATATAGATCCATAATTTATATATAACATCATGAATGTAATTGATTATTCGGCTACCCGACGACGGGAACCTATTAAACACCATGAAATGTTACCGAATTCAATTAGAATGATTATAATCGGACCATCTGGAGGTGGAAAGACACAATTGTTACTTAATTTGATAACGAGATGGATGAAATGGGACAAATTGTATTTAATAGCCCCGAGTGTAGACGATCAGCGATGCTATGAAGTGCTCAAGGATTTTAACGAGAAAGCAAAAGAATTTGAAATCGATGATGATTTTATTGAATTTATTACTGATATTGATGAAGCCCCTTCCGTGGAAGACATCGATGGAAGTATTAACAATTTAGTCGTGTATGACGATATCATGTTAGATAATCAAAAGAATCCTGCTAGGATTTTTTTCCCGAGGCAGACATAAAAACACGGACGTGATATATGTCACTCAACGGTACACACAAATACCAAAAGTGATTCGCGATAATTGCAATCTGCTGTGTGTATTTAACGGAGTTGATACTCATACACTACGAAATATTTGGCAAACTTGGTGCTGCGGTGATATGAATCATAATCAATTTCGAAATTTCTTTAGTCATGCTCAGTCAAAACCACACGGATTTGTGACAATAAATTTAGCAGACCCGAGGACACGATATCGTATCGGACTTGATAAAATATTCGGTTGAAGAGTTTTTACTCATTTTGAAAACCCTTCAGGATCATGTTTTTGATTTCATTGATTTTTTCAATGCCTGATTTCATTGATTTTTTTGTCTGATTTCATTGATTTTTTGCCTGTTTCATTGTTTTGATAGGGTTTTAAGCCCTAATCCATTGAAAACTTGTTTAAAAATGTTGTCCGGCTCGCCTCCTCTGCTGCTAAAGGTAGTTAAAATGACATGTGGACAATTAGTTTGATAGAGATATCATTAATCAGGGTTGTAATTATACTTTAAAATCAAAAGTATGAATGATGGATGTAATTATACTTCAGAAACCGAAGTATAATCATGGATGTAATTATCCTTCAGAAACGAAAGTATTATTGATGGATGTAATTATACTTTGAAATCGAAAGGATGAATGATAGATGTAATTATGCTTCAGAAACGAAAGTATGAATCATGGATGGAATTATGTTTCAGAAACGAAAGTTTGAATGATGGATCAGAGGCGTAGCGATGATATTTTGCTCCAGGGGACGAACTATAAAATTGGCGCCCCAGCGATCTTGTGACCGATTTATTACCCTTGTTTACTTATTATAATGTAACGTTGCAAGCCTCATTTTGGCGCCCCTGTACCTTGGCGCCCGGGGACATATGTACCCCCCTGCCCCCCCCCCCCCCCTAGCTACGCCTCTGTGATGGATGGCATTAGTCTTCAAAAACAAAAGTATGAATGATGGATGGGTGGATTAAAAGACCAGTGGGAGAACTCATTCAAACTAAAGAAACTATAGACCTTTGAACAAAACTAGACAAATTTACAGCACTAGTCTAATATATGTACGAGATTTCTTGGAGATATCTAAACGATTTTGGAGTTTCTATCGGTGACCGAAGTGATAATCAATGACAATGATCAAACTTACCACAAAAACACCATCACGAGGCTGAATTATGTACCAATGTTCACATATAGTCTTTGAAAAATCCCTTCCTGCTTCGTTAAAACATCGTAACCTTGAGATAAAAACTCAGCTCTAATGTCGCAGTCTGAATACTCTGAAGTGACAATAGTATTACACCTTCTTTTCTTGCAGTTTAACAATGAAATGTTCATTTAATACCTGATCCCAGAGAAAATATTTTAAGGCGAGTAGTTCAGAAGTTTTATGAAAGGGGAGACCAGTTGGATGTATAAAAATATTAATTATAAAATAATAATAATAATAATAATAATAATAATAATAATAATAATAATAATAATAATAATAATAATAATAACGTTATTATAGTCCCTTTTTATAGCTATGATTTCATCTCTTGTTTATGTATACAAAAGTAAACTACACAATCAAAAGTCGAGTAACCAAACAAATACAATCAGGATAAATGTTTTAATTTTCTAGGAAGGTAACTGTTAATATAATATGGACGAAGAATTGATAAAAAATATTGATTTACCTTGCAGCTGCTAAGGGACGATGGTTCCAGCCAGTGGGCTGTTTTCACAGTTCACCGAAATGTCTTCCAAATCTGATAGCGAACCTTCGAGCTAATATTGACTGGACTAATCTTACGACAACAATCATACGATGCGCTGAGCTTGTATCAGAAACACCATACATTTTATTTGGAATTGAGTTCTACGGCGAGTGTTATGCAGGGCATGTGAACGAAAGTAGGTCATATAACAAAGAGGTCTCTTTGAGCTCGTGCAATTCACTGTGTTCCCAGGGAGTAGGCTCATGGAACATCATGTTTATCTATCAGTGGATGTAAGCAACTGTTGTAACGTTAGTGTTAAAACTCGGATCAGAATGACAAATACGATGAATATGGGGTAACGATAATCTCGTATTTGAATAATGTGTAGCAAGCCAACGAAACAGCCGCGAAGTAAGGTATAAAATCATCTTAAAGTTTTGAAGATTTTAATTACACGTTGAAACAATTCTTATTGCAGCCGCTATTATTTATAAAATTTCTTTTAAGCAGATAGTGTACTAATTAAGCTTGTCCAAATCAGATGTAACTTTTGCATATTTGACATTGTCTGAGTTACAGTTCTAGTAAGTAGTGTATTCATTTAGGAACTGTTTCCTTGTGTTTACTGCTGAAAATATTCTATGTAATTCAATGTTAGATATCTTTAAGCAAACTGTTGGTTATGGTTTTCAGACTACAACTGGTATCACCATATGTCATAAGTGTACGTGTTTTAGCTCCTGTTCAAATGTGTGAAATAGACTAATTCAACAAAACAGCTTATGTTATCCATATTATATATATATATGTATATATATTCAACTTTAGAAAAATCGAGGTCCTTTATGACTTCTGGAAAGATGGCCGCCATCGCTTAACTGCTCGAGATAGGCCCTTCTGATTTTGTGTTATATTTATGATATTTGTGCTTATTCTCTATCATCGTCTACATTATTGTGTTTCATCATACATTGGCTGTTCTGTTCGTATGTGTTAATTGATCTCCTTGTTTTGGAAAGGAGAACAATTAGAATTTTTCTCAGCTGTTTTCTTCCAATGTTAAGACGTCATTTGTTTTTTAATAAACCGCCGTCACGTGACCGCTTGCAATACGACGGACCCTCATTAATTGAATTAAATGACCACAACTTGGTTCTAGATACTACATTGTGCTCAAGACTAAAAGAACTGGTAATACATTCATCATTTCTTAAATGTAAACGGAAGCGAAAAAAGAAACGTTCTTTCAAAGCTGGCCGGCGTAGAACAGGAAGAAGAATTCCAGTTATCTCCCTTTCGCCCGTAACAGATATACAACTTAAAAATTATGCCGTTAATTTTAATAACCTGGTTCAAATTCCTCTTAAATCGTCAATCGTTGTGTCAACTGTCCCAGTGATACCACTACGTATTGCTTTATTCAACGCTCAATCAGGATTACCGGAAAAGCGCAAAGAAATTGTTAATTTTATCAACGACCAGAATATTGACGTCTTCTTCCTGACAGAAACTTGGTTACATTCCACAGGTGATGAATGTAAGTGTGCGTATTTAACACCCTAGCAATTACTCCATCAAGTCGTTCCTCCGCAACTCTCGCGGAGGTGGTATTGCTATAATTACAAAGAATTCCATGATCAAATTCCTTAAGTACAACACAACCTTCAATTTCTGCCACATCGTTTGAACTAGTCCAAACAACGCTCACAATGGAACAAAGGTCAGTCCATTTTTTCTGTCTCTACCGTCCTCCTCCTAGTAGAAAAAACAAGCTGACTGAATATCTCTTTTTGGAGCAGTTTCCAAATCTTCTAGAGTCTGGAAATTCGATAGGTGGCAACCTAATTATTCTTGGAGATTTCAACTTTCACTTTGACTGTCCTGGTAAACCATACATGCCATTTTATCAATCTTAAACAGTCAGCTAACCAACCTACCCATAAACTTGGTCACATTTTAGACTGGTCTCTTTATAGACCTTATGATAATATTCTGCAATCCACCCTTGTATCCCACGAACTTGCATCGGATCACCTCTGCATTGTATGCCATCTCGACGTATCAGTCCCTAACCCTCCACCTCTATTTGCTAATAAGAGAAACCTCCGTATGATAAATAGAACCAAATTCATGCATGAAATCCAAGAAAACCTAACAACTTTCTTACATCCAACAGCGGAACAACTTGATAACTGCCTGCGTTCATTGCTTGAAAAACATGTCCCAGCCACCAAATGCAGAGTATCAATAAAAAGGTATTCTCCATGGTATAGCAGTGTTAGGGACCATCTTCGCACTGCTAAAAGACATCGCCGAAAAGCAGAGAGGCTTTGGCTTTCCACCAGACTCACTATTCATAAACAAATCTACGAAGCCGCTAAGAAGAACGTCACAAACATAGTCCATTTAGCCAAATCATCCCACTATAGTACTAAGATCACGGAGAGTTCCAGCTACAAAGAGCTCTTCAAGATAACTAACGAACTATTGTCAAGGAATAAATGTACACCACTTCCAACAACCTTGTCTCCACTAGACCTACCAAACCAATTTGCAAATTTCTTCGATGACAAAGTACAAACCATTAGAGATTCGCTTGACAGCACAATTTCAACTGATTCGTCACCATACAGTTATGGTGCAGAATGTCAACGACAACTGTTAGGAACATTGAAACCTGTTTCTATTGATTTAGTACGGACAATCGTGATGAAAAGTGTCTTGTGAACTTGATCTAATTCCGACATCACTGCTGCTTGAGTGCTTAGACCCAGTATTGCCTTCACTAACTGATGTTATTAACATCTCTCTCTCTCTCACTCATCAGGGGAATTCCCATCATTTTTCAAAACTGCCATCGTAAAGCCACTGCTGCAGAAACCAACACTGGACCATAACGATTTAAAAAACTACCGTCCAGTTTCTAATCTCCCATTCATATAAAAAATCTTAGAAAAGGTTGTTCTAACTCAACTTGTATCTCATATGAATTCAAACAGTCTCTTTAGCAATGTACAGTCTGCATATCGCCCTTGGCGCAGTACGGAAACTACTCTTCTGAAAGTATTTAGTGACATTCTCTCTGCTTTGGATAGTGGAATGATTACAATCCTCACTCTCTTGGATCTATCTGCAGCATTTGACACAATAGACCATGATATGTTACTTCACCGTCTCCAGCATGTATTTGGCATTCAGAATATAGCCTTACAGTGGTTGAAGTCCTACTTAGTCAACAGGACACAAATTATATCTGCAAATAGAATACACTCCAGCCCAGTTGACGTATGTTGTAGTGTTCCAGAGGGATCTATTATTGGACCTGTTCTCTTCATTCTGTATACTCAGCCGCTCTCAAGTGTCATAGATCATCACCCAGTGTAGCACCAATTGTATGCTGATGACACCCAAATATACAAATCTAGCCACCAAACTGAAGTTGATGGAGTAGAGAAGTGCATTTATGATGTGAAATCATGGATGACATGTAACAAGCTGCATGAATGATGATAAAACTGAGGCTATTCTGATCACAACACAAAGACTTTCCCATTCACGTCCTTTACCTCAGACAATAAATATCAGCAACACCAACATTAAATTCTCACAGCCAGTACGGAACCTAGGCGTTACTCTAGACAGTACTCTCACATTGCACCAACATGTCATATGCAAGGTTGCATATCTTGAATTGAGACGCATCAGTTCCATTCAAAAATATCTTTCAGTTGATGCCACTAAAACACTTGTGTGTTCATTAGTACTTTCAATACTGGACTATTGTAACTCAATTCTGTCTGGTTCGTCATAAAATATTTAATCCAGAAACTTCAAAAAGTTCAAAACACAGCAGCACTGATCATATTTAGAGTACCTCGATCAGAGCACACCTCACCACTGCTCTTTACCCTACACTGGCTATCAATTCGATACAGAATCAAACACAAAATTTGTTCTCTGTGCTATGTTTCAATGACAGACTCCAGTCCAATATACCTATCCATCCTCATCCATGTGTATACACCAGCTAGATCCTTACGCTCTTCTTCTGATAATCATATACTCATTGTTCCCAAGGTGAAAGCAAAGTCATATGGACAACGTTCGTTTGCACACCAGGGCCCGGCGACGTGGAACGAATTGCCCATTAAAATCAGACACAAAGACACAGTGGTCCCTTTTAAAAGTGTTCTTAAGACTCACCTGTTTCGACTGCAGGGAAAAACTTAGCGACCTAATCATGTTTTGTATCTTATATGTTTTCAGCATGTTTTTATGTTTTCCAATTTCATTATTTTTGTCATTTGTTGTTCTGTAGTGTAGTCATATCATTATTGATGGTGTAAAGCGCTTAGAGCGCTTAGAGCTTCGAAAGATGAGGCGCTATATAAAGTCCTCATTATTATTATTATTATTATTATTATTATTATTATTATTATTATTATTATTATTATTATAGTAATTCTGATGACTAATTTAGCAATGTTTACTATAAAGAGAAGAGAAACCATTTTGTCAACGACTCCTGAAAAAAAATGACTTTATATCAACATCACAAATCTTGCTCCACACAAGTTGTAGGGTTATCCTTAAATCCATTTATATGATTAATGTGTAGTATATACGTGTATCTCACCTATATTCAATAAAAAGAATACTTATTACTTTCGAGTCTATTACTTCTTTTAAATACGATGTTCTTTTGTTACGTACAATAACATCTTTTTCTACGCGTGATGTATGGATACGTATCACGGGTAAGTGACATATATTACAAATTGTCACCTTGTAAGTAAGGAAAAATAACCAGATTGCAACATGTATGTGCTAGACCCTGAGGCTAATAATTCCACCTAATAAATGTTACGAATATCAACCTTGCGAACGCTGAGGTGTCAAGCTAGTGTGTATGACATAGCAATATGAACTTGTGACTGGCGCATTATTTTGCCAGCGGACGATTCAGAAAAAAAAAATGTTAAATTGCCGGTGTAGGCTTCAGAGGAACACATGAAGGGAGGGTGGTGAATCCACCCTTGACAGGATGCCGGGGAGGAGGCAATGTTTGTTAATTTTGTAGACCATGGGTGACTCGACTTGCACTCGGAGTTGAGCAAGGCGTGGCCATCATTGGAATTGAAAGCTTAAATCTAGTATCGTGAGAGCTAAATTCAGCAGTCGCTAAACCATCTTGCGGGAAGTTATAAACTACTCCAACGTCATTCAAAATTGGCAGAAAACGTTGTTATTCTGGGAATTACAAAGAAGCTTCGGACAGGAATATTTTAGGAACCAGAGGAGCTGTAGGAGACAGATAAGGGAAATACCCTAGTACAGTTGGCAGATTTTAGATGGACTGGAGGAGAAATGGAGTACCAGTCAAGATAAATAATAATACAGGTGAGCAGGAACACAGGACAGGAGGAAAACCTATGACACTAAGTCCGATGATGAAATAGGCCGTCACTTTGTCGCGTGAAAGACCAGTGATAGGTTTTTGAATATCGAATTTCATTTCAGAAATGACTAACTGTTATAGAATGATAATAAATTGTTGTTTATTTGAATTCACCTTTTGTTTATTCAGTAATTTAACTGTCGGCATCGCTGACTGTGGGCACGAAGCTTTGCATCTCTCTATCACTATTTCAATTTCTAACAAAAACGAGCCAGGGTCGGTCTTCTGTAATAATTAAATATAATACTAGAAGCACCCCACCCCAACCTATTCCACGAGGACCTCTACACAAATAGACATTATTATTATTATTATTATTATTATTATTATTATTATTATTATTATTATTATTATTTTTATTATAAGTTATACATAGAGTGAGTAGAGATAAGAAAACAAACAAAATGATCATAGCAAAACTGAATAACGAAAATAATTTAAACCTCAAGGATACACCAAAAAATGTAGAGAATACAATAAGGACTACTTTAATAGAATGGAATAAAAAGAACCTAAGACAAAACGAAATATAATACCATAAAATAAACTTATTAACGATGAAAACTTCGGGATATACCACTAATACACTTGTGTGTTCATTAGTACTTTCAAGACTGGATTATTGTAACTCAATTATGTCTGGTTTGTCTCAATATCTCTTCAAAAACTTCATAAAGTGCAATACACAGCTGCTCAGATCATCTTTAGAGTACCACGATCAGAGCACACCTCCCCGCTGATCTGTACCCTACGCTGGCTATCCATTCAATCCAGAATCACACAAACAAATTGTTATCTGTGCTACGTTTCACTGACTGACTCCAGTCCAGCATACCTATCACCCATGTGTACACACCAGCAATAGATTTATGTTCCTCTTCTGACAATCGTATACTCAATATTCCCACTATGAAAACGAAGTCATACGGACAACGTACTTCTGCATACCAGTCCCAGCAACGTGGAATGAATTGCCCATTGAAATTAGAAACAAAGACACAGTGATCCCTTTAAAGAGTGCTCTTAAGACTCATCCTTTTCTACTGGAAGAACAAACTTAAAGACCTAATAATGTTTCCTACCTTAAATATTTTCAGCATTTGTATAATTTCCAATTTCATGTTTTTTGTTTTTGTAGTCATATTTGTATAGATGTTGTACAGCGATTATAGCTTTTAAAGATTATACGCTATACAAAGACCGCCTTATTATTATTATTACATTACCTCGTCTAAAATATATATCTGAACCATTGTAAGACCTGGGTAAGGACTTTCAGCGTTGACTGCATTAACAAGAAAATACAAATATATGATGTTTTTGCTTCCTAATCAGGTATAAATTCATGGTTCGTTGAGATATATACGTTTGTCGCGCTATATAGTTCTGTCCACGTTGTATTATTGTTAGATCCTTCTAATTACCAATGATAAATTCGTCAGAGATTATCATTTAGTCGGCTATGTAGTTGAAATTTCTATTTTGCTACCGCTTCTGGACACTTTATTTTGATCAACATTTTGATGTTTCTCTGTTGATGGTCCACTCTGACCTGCTCAATGTACGGCTATTAAACGCAAACGCTTATAAATTTGCTTATTTTCCGGATAATAACTTAATGCTGTTACAACAAAATCCCAACGATTATTAACAGTGTCAACGAGATGTGGGATGTGACCAACACTATGACCAACACTATCTTTAACTTTTTTTGTCTTACCACCAATCACAAGCGATTGGGCAATAACACTATCCATGTACTGATTACTTACAAAACCAAATTCATCAGCAGGTATGTATAGCTATTATCTTGTCATCGTCCATGTTGATCGCACCTGTGATTGTGCCACCGGTTAGCTTAACGTAAAGTGCATCAGAAGATGCACTTGACAGATCAAAAGTATTTTTTCTGCAGTAATGGATGTCAAGTCAGCATAAGATTTATTTGTTATATCAGATGCAGTGGTTGGATAATGTGTGGCTGTTACTTTATTAGCGCCCATATCTAACGCGCCAACCATTGTTTCGCCACTTTACGATTACATTGTATTACCGATCGTCTTGAGTCGAGAATAACTTACTCCTTGTGTGTTATTTGCGTTGCTTGGTGGATATGCTGTTTCAAGGTCTCGCACTCACTGATCTGACATATTAAGTTACCTTTCATCGTATCTCCAGACTTTTTGATGTAACTCCACGCCATACGCAGTTATTATAGTTTCAGCAATTTCTTATGTTGAGCTGCTGACTAACGTAACAATATTTGTATAATAGCTAATTCTTATTTCTTCCTGAACGATACACTTTTGTGATTACCAAATATAGAAGGAGAATAATTAACTTTGACACGGAACAATTAAAAAATCATCAACATAACCACGACCTAACGGATTTTCATTATTTGATATGAGGACTAACTGGATCAGGCAAAACTAATCTGCTAATGCATCTGTTACCTAGCAACCTGTTCAACTGCGAACGAGTTAATATGTACACAATAATCCACAGCAGGATACAAATGTTCTGCTTCCTGAGTATAACAAAATATTAAAAACAAACCTGGCTTTGGCGGTTATATCTTAATCATAAAATACCCTGAATATATCATTCCAGTTACCGAGATAGATTCAGACGAGCATAAAATAAATATCTTTGATGACACCACTCTAAGAAACATCCAGATGGATAAAACAAAATATTATGTTTTTCACTGTCGCTCAGTGTGTAGATATATTAAAATATAAGTTGTTTAGCTTTACCTTACGCTACTGGCTAACGTAAGCGCAATTTCATTTTATTTGATAAGCTAGCACACGGTCGCAATCACATGTTTCGAGGTGGAATATATAAGTGTCTAGATTGAGAACAGGAATCAAACAGATACTTATAAAATGGAAGTGAAACAAATAAAGGTTGTATAAAAAGTTGCTGCAACGAGAACTGCATTTATGCAAAATGTTGAACAGGAACGTCGAGGTCAACAACATACAGCAGAAGAGACTGCTCGATTTTTTTAAACCAGCGAATGAAGCTGTACTTGTAAAACATCAATATATTTATGCGGTATCACTTGAAGATCCAACAGAAATATTAGAGAAAGGACTACTTGGTATTGTTGAAGAAGGACAGTAGAACAGTAAACAACAAAATATTGAAAAATTTGGAGACCCAGATGCACAGCAGGTTGAGTTATTACAAAAAAACCCAGAAGATCTATAAGAAATCAAAAACATATTTTCAGAGTCGATGAGAAAACAGAACGAATTAACTGATAAATAAATCCTTTTGGAACTCTGTTAAATAAACAAGGCGCAGAGAACGTTACAGATCTAAACAAAAAATAAAATCTCTTCAACCACTGGCATCAGCGGTATCTCATGATACAATTTTAAGTTCATTATAAACTATAACACATTATGACCAAGAATAATACTATAAAAAACCTGTTTATCGATCTCAGTAAAAAGATACAATCTTATCATTTATCCAATAAACAACAGTAGCGATCTGCGAAAGTTGCAACAATACCGTACGAGTGAATCAACTGTCAGCATCCCATAAATAAACACGATTTTAATAAACTGTTCTATTGCAACTGGATCGTATTCAGCACGAGGTTACTAAAGAGAAACGTTTTATTTCTTTTAGTCCAGATACTCCACTTGGCTTGCTGATGTAAGTAAATCCACAACAGATAATATGCAATTATTAATCAAATATCGTCTATCACGATGACGCTGACTAATCATTCTTGCTGGCAGCTATATTTCAATATCGAAATTGTAACATGCTTTCTTCATTTGAGGACAGTGAGCAAGCTGATCACATTTAATTTTATCCAACAGTATTGTATAATAAAATAAAAGAGCGAAAAACGTTTCGCAGAAACTTCGTATGTTTATCAGGAAATATATTTTCTAAACTAATTGAAAATGTACAAAGAATTGCAAACGAAGTAGTACCTATTTTACTAGATGCATCAAAAGCTATTTCCACAGCAGTCGCACCTACGCAAGGTACATTATGAGGACAAACAAATTGCTGATAAAATCAGGTGTGGAATACCTGGAGTTCTGCCAAATGCACCTATCGCAAGCAATAGCGATATAAAACAGGTAATTTCTTAAATCTCTCAAACATCAAAAACAGCTAAGGCGTTGATACAAACGACCAAAACTGTTATCTGCGTCAAGGCAAAGAAATCATCAGAACATTAGTAACTAAAACTGGACCACGTCCGCATATTGTCGCATTTTAGTGGGTTGCTCTAACAATCTCAAGCCGCAGAGAGATTTTCGTTAATTTCTAGCACTTGCAAATAACAAATGTCTATCTAAATTACCTTGACTTGGCGGAGGTAAAAGCAACACACACACACACACACACACACACACACACACACATATATATATATATATATATATATATATATATATATATATATATATATATATATATATATATATATATATATTCAACAACATAATTTCAGTATAAGAAGATGGGCAAACAACCTTAAACAAACGAGACGAATATGTTTATATTGCAGCACAAAGCCGGACTTGACTTTCGAGTTAGAATCAATACAAATCCACCTAATTAAGTAGCATCTGCTGCTGAAGCTGCTGATACACAAATGACGCCCGTGAATAACGGTTGAAGTTTATTTACAAATGCCATATATGAACTTATAAATCAAATAATAGAAGTTATTTCTGCGCACTTGGCAGCAGCAATTACTATTCTTAACCTTGTGTCTTTTAAGAATATGTTGCGACAAATAAGATGTGTTTCAAATATATTGGAGAAGGAAATACTGTTTCAACTGAGTTTGACGCGCTTGGAGAAACTCTTGCTGCTGGCGGTGACGCTGCTGTTATTGTAGTTGTAGTTAGAGGTTATCTAATCGCTAACGCTGCTGAGTTTCGTATTACTGAACCAACTGCAGGTGCTGTAATAGTCTCGTTGACAGCCACTTGTAATATTCTTGGAACTAGTCAACCTGATGATGGAACTGCAATGTTAGCAGTATGAAATAAAATATTAAATATACCTGTCAGAAAATCAAGGTACAGTGAAGTTTATGTTAAAGGACAAAAGTATACAGGTAGCTCAAATCAGATAACAATGATCCTCCCGTTGAGCACACTATTTGTTTTTGAAGAGACTACAGCAAAGTATGTCATGGTATTAGGCGTACTCTTATTCTCAGTCGAGCAGATCCAAACGACTCTAATAAACACTTTTGGTGCTCCTATTGTTCAGATTGTAATTTCAATACTAGTGCAGTGGATACCACGAGTTGTTCCATCTATCTATAAAACAATCGAATCTGAGGCGATGTTGACTACGTTTGCCAAAGACAAATACTTTGAACAAAATAAGATTTATCAGAATGCAGTGCCAAATTCAAATGATAACACCTGGTGAATAACAACTGCAAAGACACATAATTATTTTGTTCAGGATTAACTGAGCAACTGCATTCAATTGCTGTTTCAGATACTACTTAGAATGTATTCTAACAAATATTCGTTTGATATATTGACTGTTAAATACATAGTTGTTTTCTGTTTGATTATTACGTCGGTCTTGTTGCTGAATAAGATAAATATGTGTCTTTGTAACTATTCGCTTGAAAGTGTTCAGTTTTTGGAAAACCTGTAGATATCAATGGATCCTGGTAAGTACAGGAAAGTGTCGACTACGATCTTTCTATGGAATGCATCTTTAATGGTTATGAGTTAGTCCCATAAGCTTATCGGCAAAAATTCAGGAACTATAAAAATGAAGCTGGACAAACTCGTGTCGAATTTGCAAGAGAATTCCAGTTATTTAATAATTGGTGATTAGCAAAGAAAGTTGTTCAGGATTACAAAAATCTCAGACAACTTGTATTAGTGTATGTCGATAGTGACATTAAGACCCATCTGCATGAGCATAAGATCGAAACCTTGGAACATGCTACTAGTACACATGATGAGCATCCCTAAGCTCATAAAACGTTTATGTTGTAAATATGACTTCTACTCAGCCGTTTTAAAGTAGAAACGTATTTTAGCCTAATACTAGTCCTTCTAAATTTCAATCTGGCACACCTTTAAGAAGTAAAATTTATGATAAGCTTGATCAAAACTCCTTACATCTTCCTACGTGTACCTTTTGTAAGAAGAAGGGACACCTTATTTCTGATTTCAAAAAATTTAATAAGCAATCGAATTAAGACAAATGCCTTTTTTTCTAAGAGGTCTTGTTCACGGTCATGTATTAAAAGCAATACACATGTTGGACGAAATAAACCCCAGTCTGATTTTATTATGGAGAATAATCAACCATTCATGTTGAAGGGTTATATAGCACTCTTGGATGATTCGGCCAATTCCACCACTACTAAACTTTTAAAGGACACATAAACTTCTCAGAGTATTTTATTATGAGGTACTTGCCTTTTTCTGAGAAGTCTTTTTCTAAGGAGTGTGCTCTTTTTCATGGAGAAGAGTGCGGTTTTGTTAGTATTACTCTCCATTGTGTAAATGTGTCATCAGACGTAGTCTTAGGACCCGTGACAGTCGGAACAGTTTGCTTTACCTGTTGAGGAAATTCATTATTACTAAACAACGACGTTGCTGAAGATGAAGTTGTGATTAATCCACATGTAACTGACAAGCCTTGTTTCGGATCAGAAGAACGATCTTATTGAAAACGAATTCCTTGATTTATACCCAGCTTGTGCATTTATTAGCGCAATGGCATAGAAAGCTATTAACAAAGATGTTGATTAGGAAAGTATTTGTTTAGCTGGTACATGTATTGTTAAGGCTTTTGATGAGGTCACTTTCACTCCTTGTTTGGATCAATAAAAGGTATTGATCACAGTGATCCTCTTTTAACCCGTTATCTTTATTCTAATCAGACCTCTTGTTTCTTTTAAAAGGTAATTCATGAAACTAAAGCCGCTGAAGGACATGTCAGGTTTTTCATAAAAAAATGGACATTTTATGAGGCAATGGAGACCTCCTCACGAGGTACATGCTGGTGACGAGTGGTCAGTAAAGGATCAAACTGTAGTTCCTAAATTGTACAGACAGTAAATACTTAGTCAGGCCCCTGAAACTCCTTTGGCTGGTCAATTAGGAATTGATAAAGCTAATCACAAGATATTGACTCATTTCTTTTTAGCCAAAAATAAAAAAGAATGTTTGTAAATACTGCAGATCCTGTCATACTTGTAAAATGGTAGGAAACCCCAATCAGAAGATATATAAAACACATATAAAACCTATCCTTGCATTAGACCAACCATTTAGCTGAATAATGGTAAATTTGGTTTGTCCCTAACCTAAGACCAAGTCAGATAACCAACGCTTGTTGAACATTATGTGTGCATCAACAAGATTCCATGAGGCGATTCCTTTGAGGAATATTTTATATGAAATAATAGTAAAATATTTGATAATTTGTTTTTAAATACTCAATTTGGCATTCCCAAATCTATCCAATGTGACCAAGAGTCAAATTTTCCTTGTCGAATTTTCCAGCCAAGTATGCTTGAATTTGGCATCCAGCAATTCAAGTCAGAAGTGAAAGTATGGCTCGACAGAACTTCTGTCACGGAATTGTAAACATTATTTTATTTTATTTATTCTAAAATATTCTAAATTAATTCTTGAACAAGGACATTTATTAACATTTATACAAAATGTAAAAAAATGGAAAAATATTTTGTGTGATTTAATATGATGATGATACTGCAACACTTTCATTTAGGACTTCTATTTTTTTATATGTTTGGATTTGATTTGTAACACCATGAGTTTGTTGTTATCATTATCACTTGATAATCAAAGGAAATAAATTATTTATTACATTTTCAAAGCTTGTTGTATTCACTCTTTTCTGTTACTTTTCGTAAGACCCATGACTCGTAAAACAAATATATAAAAAATGACTACGTAATGCCTTGAGTGCAGAAGTAAAACAGAAAACACCAAGAAAACTTTGGAAATCATTAATAATAACAGACTAATGCTGTAAAGTATCTTTGCTACTTGTGGCAGAAAAAGAGCATATTTCTTAAACGTGACTCACTAATTGAAGGACTGCAAAGAATTCCTGGGGTTAATTTAGTCGATGATTAAATTATGGTGAAAATGCAAAGCATTTCATCCAAACGTATCGCTGACTTCATCCCAAATTATTTTTTTAGATATATATTTCTCGCCCATTCGTTCAGGGCTCCATGCGTCACCCTTGTATCGAAAAAAACTTGGATAAGTACATGATCGCACTCTTCGTTGTTTCGTTTCTCTTGAAATTCTGTGTGTGTGTGTGTGTGTTCAAACAACCATATCGTCCGAACTGTCTTTAAAAAAAAATTAATAACTCGAGTTGTTTTACCGCAACCACCGGGTCCATTTAGATAGTCTTATGTCTGGATACTGGATCGGATATGGGTGGCGCAGATGATAATTCTGATATCTGATTATTTGTGCCTGATGTTATCAGGTAAGTATCTTTGATTTCTTCATCTGCAAATTCAGAATAATTATATAACATTTCTTGTTTTATTCTACACGAACATATGATCAGGGTGCATCAGTACTTGTAAATTGTGTAACTAATTCTATATATTTCTTTCGATACAAAATTGATCCGTCGTAGCTCTGACTGCAGTGATAGGGAATCTATTTATCATCTATAATAAATGTATAGATACATATGCGAGCTTTGACGATCTTTATGTGTATACTGAGGCGATATATCATTGATATAGCCAACAATTGTACCTAACCGTGTTCCGTTAGACAAGCATTTTGTCGAGTTACAAATATATTTCTCTTTGTTACATCTGCGATTATAAAATCATATTAAGCATCATCTATAAGTAGTCATGCATATTATCACTTATGATCATTTGCACCACCCTGAGTAAATTTACCAAGTATTCTTCTACGGAGATCCTTTGCGGTTTTATCATCATCTAGTGGTAACCAAACTTCAGCCACTTCCGATATGATAGAATTGCAACACTTACAATCAGCGATATCATTTTATCGTAATAAAACTATTGTTGCCCGACGAGAAAGTGCCTAACAAACCAAATATAACAGATCGGATGATGGCTCCTAGCAAATTCGGATGATACAATGCAAGAGAATCCGGTTAGATCACACTTCGGATCAACCAGAGTTTGTATTGGTAAGTCAGGAGATATTTTGTCAAATTAAATTTATATTTAGAGGACTTGCTTTTTGACAAGCTCTCAAACTCTTTCCTATTATAGTTTACATAAATATTTATATATAAAATAATATTTCATAAAATGACTGAAACAAAGAATCAGTGCAGGTGGTTGATGTTAGAGTCTTCATTATCTTGTAATAAATATTGTGTAAATGAATTATGCGGACATCATTTGCAAAGTGTACGGCGAGGAAGTCTAGGACCTAAGCCGTGTTTACGATGTCATTAGAGTAAGAGCTGGAGAACATCGATTACTTCTCGCCACATATTGTGGGGTCAGTTATTGTCTACGTTCGTAATGTTGAATACCATATCCGCACTTTGTGAGGAGTATTCCCTACGCTGACATAATCGATAAACTCTCTTGGCGGGACTAACTCGTACAAATCAAAATAAACAATTGCACGTGGATCAGTTGCGTATGCTATCCAGTGGGTTCCGTGTCCGGTGGAATTATCGAGATTAAATATACCGGTTTCAATTGTTTGGTCGTTGCGGTAAAACATCTCTAAAGTAATTTATTTGCAATTTGTTTTAGCAGCATCATTTAAATTAGAATTTGACATTGATATTATTAAACCGTCCTTGGTAGTCTTAGACATATTCTGTACTATGAGTGTGGAGTCCCTAGTAACCTTAGACCTTTTCCCCTTTTTATTATCCCGCCCTGTTGCTTTCTTTAATGCCATTCCTGCTGATGTTCCGACAGCCTCTAACACAGCCGCTTTCGCGATAGCAAGGTATTGCCGAGAGGAGTGGAAATATACCACCTGATTTGGTTATATTTGAAATAGCGTCCGCGGATGGAGTAAGTCGGATTCAGGTTTTGTCATGTTTAGCATCATTGAAAATTTTACGCTGCGTTCTGTCAAGGATAATGTATTTTCACCACCTGTAATCTGTGTTGTAACGTTATTGTGGTTACGGTTTTTTCACTGACGCGGTTTGTAGTTTTGTAATCTAACCCGGAGTCCGAGTAACAGTTACAAGATGATATAACATTTATAGGGGCCTAATATTACGAGTGATCTAATTGTGTTTAATAATTTTCTACTGGTGGGCTGGAGCAACCGGAAGAGTTGCATGAGCTCGGAAATGTATATCCATGACAGTTTGTCGTGTTAAATCAAGATGTTCCAACGAAAAGTAATAAATTGGATAATATGTTGTAAAATCTAATTGTGATATTTGCAGACCGGTATCTACATTATGGTCACGTCGTATAAATGTCATCAAACGATGTCATCATAAGTCTTGTCAACAAGAGGTGGAAACTCATTTTAATCAGTTTTATCAATTACGTTTGAAGCATCTTCATTAAATTTATTACGTAATTCTTCAATTATTTCTTCATCAATTATTTTCTCTTTAGTAATAGGTTTTGCTTGTAAAATATCTTGTTGTTTCTTCAGGTTTTTCAGCTTTATAAAAAGTCAAACAGAGGAAGAAGAGGTTTAGTTGTTTCAGTATCAGGTTTGAATAATTGTTGAGAACTTTCTGCATAATCAGCCTGAGATTGCTGGCTTTCTTGTAATTTTCGCTAACAGATCGCGGACAGAATATTAATTGCTTCCTAGTCGATCTCGTGCTAAACGCGTGATATACGCTTCTCCAAGGAATATTTATATAACAATGATTTAATTCACAGCAGCAGAGAGGATGTGACCTCAATGAAATGTTCGGGTGGGTAAACAAAAAAATACCCTAATTTTTTTAATATAAAAAAATACTAATGACTGATAAAGTAACAAAAACAAATAACCTAATTAGAGGAACTCGGTAAAAACAACTAACCTAATTAGAGAAACTCGGTAAGTTAGAGGCTTTTGTTTGGTGTTACTTTTTATTTTCGTAAGGAAGCTTTAAATTTAGACAAATGATGTTTCAGCAAAAGGTATGTTCACCATCTGCTGCTTGATTATAATTTGAAACAGGGCAAGATCTCTGTAGAATATGAAAGAGAAACACTAAACAGATATGGCAATTGTTGTTTGACTAATAGCTATGCGGCAAATATTTTGAATAGCAGGTGATTAATATCGAAAGACGTTTCTATTTCCGCTCGTTTTGGAAAAGGCTGACTTATAAATACTATCAGAGAAACGTTTGATTGATGTTGGATGAATGTTAAAATATTTTGCCACTACATAGATTGAAGGAAATGTCGTTTTGTTATGCCTTTTGTTATTTACGCAGATTTCGAATCTTTTTGTAACTATCAGTGCTAGGAGCAGAAAATAACACTGATACATCTTCCACAAAAAACATTCTCATGAACATATTCCTTGGGTAACAGGCTGATTCGGACCATGGCTGATTCGGACCAAGCTGATTCGGTCCAAATTACGGGCTGATTCGGACCAGATTTTTGGCTGATTCGGACCATGTAAAATATCAATAGGTTTCGTCTGATTCATACATATTGATCCGAGTTTACAATATGGTAGGGTTATGCCTTTGCTAGATGTATGATGAATTTATTTATATTGTCTATTTTGCTATATACTAATAGCACAATATAAACTTAAATGTTTAATTCCAGTAGAAACAGCCATGTAAAACTTTGCAAACATAACCGTTTTTCTGTTTTATTTGTTTGTCTTGTCTATGTTTTGTATTTGCCTTTGAAAAAGACCCATTAAGAGTCGAAAGCGCTCAGGCTAGTTAGATACTAATTTTGCACTGTTCGTTGTCAGTTTATTATTATTATTATTATTATTATTATTATTATTATATTATATATATATATATATATATATATATATATATATATATATATATATATATATATATATATATATATATATATATATATATATATATATATTCTTTTCTTTGGTTGAACAAAATCTAAATGCTGTAGTTAATATGGAGTTTGTTCTGATTTCGGTTAGAAATTTGCTAGCAACTGTCTTAAGTAAGTTTAAAAGCCGAATATCAACTTTTTATATGCTCTTAGTATGTCTGCAAAAACAGTAATAACTACCAAACTAAATAATGTGTGTGTTACATGGTTTTTCTTATAATAGTCCACATGGTCCAAATCAGCCCGTCATCTGGGCCGAATCAGCCCGTAATTTGGGCCGAATCAGCTATGGTCCGAATCAGCCACGGTCCGAATCAGCCAGCATTCCTTCCTTGTGGAATAGCATATAAAGTTGACTGTCCTGTTCGTAAACGTTTATCAAAATAAAATAAAAGATTTATCGTGAAGTGGATCCTGCAGTCTGGCTTCTTACAAACTGTATCAACAAAATTGCTTTTATCCTGATGTTACTCGCTACGAAAACAGCAATGAAACCGTTGCCAATAAAACAAGAAGCTGAAATGCTGCAGCAAAAATGTGGAAATATTGCACTTGAGATGAACTGAGCATGTAGGTGGAGAACCTGAGGATCAGTGCGAACAGAGCACCTTTGTGTTGTGAAAATAATTTCTACTACTGTGGTAGTAATACCCTGAGTTGGTGGATCAAAAGGTCCAGGAGGCTGTTAATCCGAGACCTTTTATGCCACAGAGGTGATACCAGGGGAGCGACTAATCACCCCAAGACTCTCCCTAAATACTCTCACCTAACCAGTATACATTTATACAATTAAAAAAAAAAAAAAAAAATGTAATCAGTATAACTATGCATTGTATAAAAATCGAATAACATCAGTAGAGTTTTTCCTTTGTCGCTCATGGCCAACGGAAAGACCACAAGACACCCCAAGACTGTCCCATAGGTAACAGAACGCTCTTAAACAGAAATTATAATCAGATGCACAAACGATAACTCTTCGCCACTTTGGTGGACTGGACTTAAAATATTTCTTGGATTTGTAATTTTTAATTTTGGGGGTAATTAAGATTAAATTAAAATATTTGTTTGGTCCAGTGATAAAGAATGTTAGATGTAAAACATTATTTTAGGTGTCTTGTGATGTTTTATAGAGTCTTTGGGTGTCCTGAGGTCTTTCCTTTGCCGATGACAGTCAAGGGTAAAAATTCTGCTGATGTTAAACGATAATTATGTAATGCATAATTATAATTTTTACTTTCTTACGTTTTATTTGACTTTGTTGAATTGTATATATGTATAATGGGTAGGTGAGATTATTTTGGGACAGTCTTCGGGTGTCTTGGGGTAGTCTTGGGGTGTTTAGTCAGACCGGTGATATCAGGATGATGTGAGCTCTAGATATCCTGACCTTGTCAGAAGCACATGTGGAATCAACATGAAGGCTGGTAATATTATATGGTACAATCAATCTCACCTCATGTTGAAGGAATACACTGCCAAAGCTTTTTGGTCCCAAACTTCGAATATATAAGCAAAAGTTTCGCGAGAAAAAAAGAAGGCAATAATCGTTTTTCCTATGGAATGAATGGAAACTCTGCAACAGAACTGATAAAGAGACAATTATGTTTGGACTACCTTTGCCTGTTCGCGACAAGCTGTCCACGAGGATATCTTTTTCCTGGAATGTTATGAACTTGGAATGAAATTGCTTCTGACAACTGCATAGCATAGAATGTTTCAGATTTGCACTGAGAAAGACAGAGCATGAATATCACTTTGTCATATGAAATTACAACAGACATTTATGCAATGTCCCTTGACATGATTTGTGTGCTTTATCAAGAAGAATACAGTTCAAATTGCTTATGTATAGGAGTCTGTCATACTGGCATGAATGTGCTGGACAACTACTCCTTCTGACTCTGAGATCCTATCCTCTTTGAATCTGGCATGTCGGTGTACCGATAGAAGCAGGTTCAGAGAATGAGGAAAAACTCCTTTCAGAATCTTGTCCACCATTAGTGTGACATTGACATTTTAATCTTTGTCATTTTAGTTACGTTGTTCCTGTTATATTGTCTTATATTACCTATACTATAATGCATGATTTGCTTGTGCAAACATATGTACTCAAGTTAAATACACAACTTAAGTGAAAGTAAAATCTACATTGTTACTGAAGCTGAAATCTCAAGTCAAAACTATTGCCATTAGGCCACTGAAATAGTTATTTATCAGTTATAATTAATGTCATTTCCACTTAATCTTAGGAAAGAATCAAGTTATTTATTTTTTTTATACACATCCAAATGTCATAAAAATGTACATTTGCTCATGTCAGCTTTTAAAATTTAAAAAACTCAATAAAACATTTTCATGCAAAGCATAGTCTGTATTGAAACATATTCAACCTCACGAAATATGTGAAGACCGAAATCAACCACTATATGAATTTTGTTTTATAACAGCTTTCCAACCATAGAGTAATGATAACCTTTCACAAATAATTAAAATATAAATACCCTACATTTTTTACATGCAAACAACTGGAATCATCAATTTTTAATAATATTCAACACATGTATATTTATATATATATAAATACAGAATCTTCAAGAGTCACAAAGGAATTTCTGAAAATACATTTATTGTTTACTGCCTATCAATGTAAATAATTTACTTAACACTAATAAAAGCCGCTGGCAAACACAAATTGACAAAAATCATTTCACAAAAGAAAGGCAGTTTTTTAAATTCAGTCTTTATCATTCAGAATCCAAAAGGGGAATTAAAGAGATTAATTGATTGGTGACCATCTCTTTATTATCTTCCTTTTCATAATTGATGTATTTTGGTATACAACACTGTATCTGTATAAATGCATGCAAAATAAAATCCTGTATCTCTGCTCCATGCTTTTCCATTTCTTCTATTCATCTTCTCTGCTGCTACTTTTAATTTGTTAATGTTATCATTTATTTGTAAGACTAAATTTACAATAGTCAAAAGTAGCAGAAATAGTAAATTGTGAGATTGTTGAGGACTGCCCATCATTTTCTGTGCACATACTTTAACATATTTTCAAAGATAAAACCCCATTGTAGCTGGAAGTGCTTTAGTGTGCTTCTAAATGGCTGAAAGCGGTTGGCTGTGCAACGCCAGTCATCTTACCACTCGACCCATGTACTTGTATCACCTCTTTCCCTGTCCATGCAATAAACTTTATTAAAAAAATTCACCAAGACTTTTATTTGCCTGCGAGATAAAATTAAGAACACCTGGATTTAAAAAGGCATTGATTATTAATTTACAGGAAAGGTATGATTGATGTCTCAATTAGGATAAGGGGCTAATGATGATGCAAAACCAAATACCACCCCCAACATCAAGCCAAATTTTCTTGATCCTCTTGACCTTGCCGCCTATCACCTGCATGAAGTAAGGGTTTGGTTTTTGGTTGATTTCAAGTTTTACAGCACACCAACACAAGTTATGTAGTGCTTAGGTAACTGGACTAAAGGGGTATGCTAAAAGACACACGAATGTAGCTGGCCAAGACTTATCCAACGGCTGGATTAAACCCATACCCTTTTTGGTTGGAAGTCCAGTACTCTAATCATTGAGCCACCAGGGTTATGATCTTCCCAATTTTATGCTTCAAGTATGATTTTCTTTTCAGGGTTTTGAACCTATTACAATATTGGAAAATTTGATTTAAAAAATTAGCAAAGTTTTCAAATAAGCTACAGTTTGTCTCAGGAATATTTGATTGGTATTGGTATATGGACATGAAAGGACAGTGCTTATTGTTTCTCCATACAGTCCAAGTGTGACAGCAATCCATCACTGGGTAAGAGTCTTTAGAACACAGAACAATTTTCAACCCAGACTTTTAAAAACTGATGACAACAATGCTGCCTTCGGTTTCTCTGATGCTAAAACAGGCAAGACAATCTATGGTTCAGAAGTTTTAGATGTAGTTATAAATAACTTGGAAATGTTAATGCATTATGAAACTTAAAAGAAATTTCTCTACTGCACGTGCATTTGGCAGTGAATATTGCTTTGCAAAATGATGTTCTCAAGGCCACTAAAATGCACAATGGATACATAATTTCTTTCCTTTGAAATACCTGAAAATGGGCAGTTCATTCGGTTTAGATGGATGTCATTAATCTCAATTTTTTAAATACAAATAAAGATTCATTATAACTAAGATGCAAATTATCGTTAAGTGATGAATAACCTGATGGAATTAATTTATTCTGAGGAGAGCTGGATATAAACCGTTACAAAGCATATGTATTGGCATATTAACTAAATAAGATACACAGGTGGATAAGCATAGGATAGACAAGAAATGCACTTTACATGATGTCATTTTCATTTTATTGTGATTCCTGTGATTCAGACAGACACACAAACAATCATTACAAAAAGTTGATGAACTTGCAAAATATCTCCTAGGTGATATATATATACTGTATACCCTAGCTTGTAAGACTAGCCTAAATGTACACAAATTTCAAAATTGACTTGGTGCTTACTATTTCTGAAATGGTCATCTTTCTTTATAAAATGTACAAAGAAAAAGAATTAAAATTTATTTACCTGCCAAGGTATATACTTTTTGAAAGAATAGCATACGAGTCATACTTGCCAGCAAGTTGGATTAAATAACACAGATTTAGTCTGCCATCACATAATGTGCTAGCAGATTACGGTCAATATTATTTGTTCTACTAATTACTCTTAATACACTGCATTGACTCAGATATGCCAGTTCATTTTATGAGAGCAGATCAGAATCTATGAAGTTTGCAGTTAGGCCTGACTTTTAAATGAGCAAGTATAGGTGGTATTTGCTGTACGAATGTAAAAAAATTTTTATATTAAAAACACTAGGAAGTCGTCAAATGTAATCTTGAATTATGTGACAAACGTTTCTGTTTGCAGCCATACTTTAAAAAGGTTGATGCCAAGGCTAACCTCAATTTTCATAAAAAAATTAAATCCTAAAGTGTGAATTTAACACTAAAATTAGATTTTAAAGTAAAGTGTGAAATTAACACCAAAATTAGATTTTAAAGTAAAGTGTGAATTTAACACTAAATTAAGTTTTAAAGTTAAGTGTGAATTTAACACTAAAATTAGGTTTTAAAGTTGTGTTAATTTAACACCAAAATTAGATTTTAAAGTTAAGTGTGAATTTAACACTAAAATTAGGTTTTAAAGTAAAGTGTGAAATTAACACCAAAATTAGATTTTAAAGTTAAGTGTGAATTTAATACCATAATTAGGTTTTAAAGTTAAGTGTGAATTTAATACTAAAATTAGGTTTCAAAGGTAAGTGTGAATTTAACACCAAAATTAAGTTTTAAAGTTAAGTGTGAATTTAACACTAAAATTAGGGTTTAAAGTTAAGTGTGAAATTAACACTAAAATTAGGTTTTAAAGTTAAGTGTGAATTTAACACTAAAATTAGGGTTTAAAGTTAAGTGTGAAATTAACACTAAAATTAGGTTTTAAAGTTAAGTGTGAATTTAACACTAAAATTAGGTTTTAAAGTTGTGTTAATTTAACACCAGAATTAGGTTTTAAAGTTAAGTGTAAATTTAATGCAATCTGAGTGAATCTAACCTGGTATTCACCAACACAAATCTTTATCCTGGACTTCAATTTAAATTGTGAATGCAATATGACTGGCTTGAAGTCTAGTGTGACTGAAAATTGACGTATTCAATATTTAAAGTCACACGTTAACTTTGAGACCTTTATGCTGGAATTAAAGCACAACGGTTGGATTCTAGATAAAGCTAGTCCAGAGCATTTTGTTTTTGCTGGTGGAATCCAGATCTAGGTCCAAATACTTCCCATTGTAGACTGTATTAAAAGCAGGGTATACACAGTATATCACCAGGTAAATCACCAGGTAAATCAAGGTACATTAATCAATCATTGTAAATCACATGTATATATAATAATGACTCTCTATGTAAAGCCAATTGTAAATGGTATGAGCACAAAATAAAACAAAAACAGGACGGTATTAGCATCGGCAGGAATGGAACCCTGAGGCTATGAAATTGTAACTTTAATATTGGGGGATGCATTGTGATACAAAATGCAAAAAATGTATAGGCTTATAGTACAGCATGTGCAAAAGAAAAGAAACACACGAAAACATAAAATAAGGAGTATACCATGACACCAATACTGTACATGTATATCTAGAATTTACAGAAACCTTTGTCAATTATGCCAGCTGAGCCACCAGTGGCATGCGGTTAAATGTGTCAAAAATTCTTTTGAAAAAACCGACATTGCTGTGAGGAGATAATAAATACAAAACTAACCAGAAAGATTGACGGACATTTGGACAATGATGAAACAATACATCCCTCTGTAAAATATGGCAAAAGTATAAACAGTTGTGTTTTCAAAAAGTTAACCTTCATTAGTGTGATTTTATATTTCGAAATATATAAACTGAGAAATGTTCAACATAAAGATACAACAGAAACTTTTTAGACAACGTCTGCTTTATGGAATAAAATATGCCATGCTCTTTGGGCAAGGATTAGCAGACAGCTTAGAAAAATGCTCACATCTTAGGGGATAACACTGTATTCAATTCTTAATATTCTGACTGTTTTTACAGTCAAGTTATCTCTTAATTCAGAATTAACTTAGCATTTTATCATATATATTCATCATGACAGACTAGTGTTTAACAACTTCATCGATCAAAGTTTTAGTAAAGAAGCACGATAAAGTGTTTAGTCAAGTAAAAAATATTTGCTAGTTTTCCATACCATATAAAGCCTCTTTATAAATATGATTCATATATCCTAACCATGAAACTTTCTAAACGAGTCGTATGCTTGTTTCAAAAGTAATAATGAATTTATAGTAAATAGTCACTGGTTTCTAGCCCAAATGTTTCAAATGAATATACACTAGAACATATCATGATAATACAAAGATACATACAAAATAAAAGAAACCTTTTGAGTGAAGTGCATATTCCAAAAACTTCTAGGTACAAAAATCAAACAACATCACGTCAGTATTATAAATAGTGATAAGTAAAATACTAAACAAAAGTTTCACATGATATTTACTCTTTGATGTAATGTTCAGTCAATTATCTGCAGTAATTCAATAGCAGAGAGTTACAAGGGCTCAAAATCCATAGATCACATGTTAGATTCCTGGGCCAGCCTGAGATGACTACCTCTACGTTTCATTGGGAATAGCAGATATCTCTCATTTCTTTGTTAGGATATAACCAACAATGTTAAAAGTGTTATTAAAAATCCACCCAATCAAAACTCCCATTATACAAGTACCATCAATTGTTTTCTCTGGAGGCCTTTGTGGATTGTACCCCTATCTACATGCACCTAAGTAAAAGCACTATATTTTAAAAATTTACATGAAAAGGATTAAAATTCTTTCTGATATTTTGCATTTGTAAAGCATGTGATACATTTTAGTCCAGGTGACTTGGATGTTTGGTGATTACAGTAAGTCCTTATTAATTCTATTTTTGGTCAAAGAGTGAACTGTGTCATACCATTCAGCATGCTTTCCAAAGTGATTATTCAGCAATCTGGGTCATATCCATGGTATTAACTTTTTTTCAATAATTATTCCAACATGCATGTGGATAAAGCCAGTCATAATTACAGCACAGGATTAATGCTCGCAAAGCCATTTGCTTGAACTTAAAGGAGGATACAATAATAAAAATGCACAGGGTAGTTTGAAAACTTCAAAATATTTGCGATAATTGAATATTTTGGGGTCAAATTTTAGCAATATTCAAATATTATTAATTTCTATGCAAATAAAGTTACAATCCAACGCAGATCCCAAATCAAAGAAACACGAAAAATAACAATATAGTCACCTATTAATCTTACTGCTTGCACAAAAGACTTAACTCTTTTGGCAGATTTACAGTATGTTGTTGTAGGATTTAACACCATTTTTCAGCACATGATAGGCTATACATGGTGGCCAGTATTAATGGTGGAGGAAGAACACGGGGAAAACCCCTGGAAAGAACCACTGACCCACAAGAAGTTGCTGGCAAGCTTTCTCACATAACTACATTAGCCAAATCTTAGACTCGAACCCATGCAGACAGAGGTGAGATTGCAGTGATCTGTAACGGAAAGCGCTTTCGACCACCTGCCCCCCCCCCTGACACTTACCATATGTACTTGCTTATAACGTTAAACTGCAAATAACATATGCCCTGATCTTCTGATGAATAATGTGCTGACAAATCAGGGTTGATGTTGTTCGTTTTATTGATTACTCCTATCAAATTGTAAAGACCCGGCTCTCATTATGCAATAGCAGATCTAGGTCTGTGCAGATCGCAGATGCTGAATCTGTCATATAAGCAACTACATATGGCACATCAAGTTGTTTTCTATTTTATAGACAGAATATAATGTTATAAAATTTATATAAAGTGGAAAAAACTGAACATACAGACAGCCTGGAAGTGTACAACCAGAAGAATGATGTAGGAAACCACAACACTTACAGAGCAAAAGCTATTTTAAATTCAGTAGGAAACATATATACACATTGTGAAATTGTGAATCCATCCGATAATCTCATACCATGTCATCTACATCACACTGCTCTTGATTTATCCATTCAGATACAAAGATTTTTAAATTGCATTTGATATTTAAAAAATGAGCTAATTATTCTAATTTGCATTTACTGAGAATGAATTAACAAGTTTTCATAGAGTTTGCATGTAATATATATAAAGGTATATTACTCCATTGTTCAATAGATAAAAAAATTCGCTATCACTTCAAAATTCACTATCACTTCAAAATTTACTATCACTTCAAAAATCACTATCACTTGTGGTGTATTCAGATGCTTTAGACATAACCTAAAAACAGTCTGTGATATGCTGAAATATAACACTTGTAATATTTAACATTAAATAAGATAAGGACATACATGACATTTATGACAGCGATTTCTTGCAACACATTTAACGGTCAAACAATATTGACAAACCAGTGCTGCTACTAAAATAACAAAAGAAAAAGCAATTGTATGCAATTTACTTCTTAAAATCTAAATCAAAGTGTATACTTTTATAAACAAGGTTCAGATAGTAATGGCATTTCACTGGTCATCTTGTTTATGGCCAGGTACTCTTAATTTATAATTACTTATGCTTTCTTTCTTATGGTAACATAACAAATACTGAATAAAGAATACTCAGAACTGAAAAGGCACCTCTATGCAACATGCTTGACAAGTGTACGATGTTATGTTTAAATATCTTGAAACATTTGAGAGTTATTATGCTCTGGAAATAAAAATATTTTATATATACATATCTACCTACCTACCTGGTGGATAAGAATGGAAAGTAACTTGCCACTGAACAGTGATGAATAAAGTGTATGACAGAACACTGTACTGGTCCCTATCAACAATCTTGTTATAGATAAGCTAAATGAACTCCACATGTTATTAGATATATGTATGTACTGGTATACGAGGCATTTAATATCAACATGTATTTAAATATTTACATATAAGACTTTAAAATGGTCCTCATGTAAGATGTTATTACTTTTATAATTCTTATTTCAACATTAACTTACCAATGTATATATCAATTACTCAGATCCGATTTAATTTCTTTTCCGTTAAGTAAGACATGTCTTTTTCATTTTGTTTGAAGAATTAAATGAAATCCTATATCGTTGTTGTATTCTTTTTACTTACCTTATGGTGGCATATATTAAAAGCTCAGATAATGTTAACCTTAATCGGCATTATCACAACATATCATAAAAATCATTTCCTACTCTGAGGTGTACATTTAGAAATATCACACAATACCAAAGTCTACAATGTTATACGATGTACAGAATCTTAAACTTGTGTTAATTTTACATGAAATTTATAAAATTCTTTCAACAAAAGTAAACAGGAAAACAACTTGTGGCATATAATATTTTTCAGCTTGTTTCATTCACTTAAGATCCTCTCTTAAAATATGCAATCTTAAATGACAACTCTAAGAAAGGTTCCAGTGTCTGTTCTGCAAACAATGCTATTATTTACCATACTATATGTATACATACATTGTATTTACATGAATTGTAAAACCTTCTACATACAAAACCCAGTCTTAACACTGTAGACAATAACGATCCATTTTTTCCCAGTTTACTGCCATTGCTTAATACAAGCAAGACAAAAATGAATAGAAGGTCAGAAAAGAAAGCACATGTTTCTATCACATTTTTGCCTGACTATTTTGAAAGTTTTATTTATCAGTTACTGGATTGAACCATGGAAAATCCTATCCTTTTTTCTTTCTAATGTAATAATAATGGAATAATTACTATAATTGTAAACAATGGTAACTTGATGTGTACTAAATATGACTGTGAGTATAATATAACATAGCATTTGACTTCTCAACAGAACAGAACGCCATTAATGATCCTGACCACTGGTAATGTAACAAATGGTCCCTGCACATGGAAAGTCCATGCAGTACTTTTGCAATAAAAAAAAATTTAAAATGGAGAACTAAAACTACATCTTTAAACTGATTCATGTATTTGTTTAGTTTTCACATATTTTCTTTGCTATATAAATAGGAAATGAATCACTTAGTTTAAATTGGTAACATGTACAAGCAGTAATGCTTAATGGAAAATACAATTCATGATCAACCATAGCAAGAATTATTAAAAATACAAAATTATGTGACATCAGCATTTTTATGTGGCTAGTTCCAAGGGCAAAAAAAAAAAGAAAAGAAAGGAGTGCAAAAGCATTTTCAAAAATGAAAGGGAACATCTTTATCCATGTACTGCTCTTCACACAATTTCCATAATGTTTGGATAAACCAGAGTTCCAACTAAAACAAAGATGTTTAAAACATTTTTGCACAATCTGGAGACCTACATATAGTTATTGTATACTATAAGTATAACAGTGTCTTCAGATGAAGGGAAATTTGAAAGATGAGGTTCTACTGTATATATAATTTGTAGCATCAGTTTTGACAGCCTTGCTAGTCATGCTTATACCTGATACATTGGTTTTGATATCCTTGCTAGCAATGCTTATACCTGATACATTGGTTTTGACATCCTTTCTAGTCATGCTTATACCTGATACATGGGTTTTGACATCCTTGCTAGCAATGCTTATACCTGATACATTGGTTTTGACATCCTTGCTAGCAATGCTTATACCTGATACATTGGTTTTGACATCCTTGCTAGCAGTGCTTATTCCTGATACATTGGTTTTGACATCCTTGCTAGCAATGCTTATACCTGATACATTGATTTTGACATCCTTGCTAGCAATGCTTATACCTGATACATTGGTTTTGACATCCTTTCTAGTCATGCTTATACCTGATACATTGGTTTTGACATCCTTTCTAGTCATACTTATACCTGATAAGATTGGTTTGGACATTCTTGCTAGCCAAGCTCACCCCTGATCTGTCAGTTATGACACACTTGCTAGTCAGGATCACCCCTGACACATCAGTTTTAACAATCATTTATATTCTAAGGAGTTCATAACACGTAGTTATGTGATGAATAATCAAGTCACTCATGTAATAGTTAACTTTCTGGAAAGGAATAAATGGGCTACAATTCCTGTCCTTGATTGTAATCAAAATACAGTTCAAATTCTACCATGAATGAAAATAAAGTAACATGGCAGTAATCTCTCCAAGTTTATTTTAAAAGTTTAATTACACAGAAAACTCAAACTCTTTAAATCTTAAAATTGCATGACTATATTAACTAATACTAAATGGATTTTCTTTGATGCTCAAGTGTTATTGTTTCCTGAAAGACTCACACAAATGTCACTTGTTTGTGATTTTTAGGATGACGTTTTGTGTACGAATGTAATAGATTATTAAATTGTACATCAGTCATGAAAGAATGATGCATAATGCCATGAAAAAATATAAACAGATTAACAAGGACTATCATGCTCATTACTTGACTTTTCATTGCACAAATACTAAGCAAAAGATAACATAAATTTACATTAGGATATATTTATGCAAATATTAATATTAATCAAGCAGCATTCACACTAGTTTCATAATAAGATGTCACTGGGAACAACAACAATGATAAATAATTAACATCTAATTACACATACAATCAGTGATGTTGATATCTCTGCACACAAATGTTAAACTCTGAGGAAGGATTGGGGCAATGACAAAAGCAAAATAACAAAATAAAGGATGGAAGTGGGGAATGAATATATCTTTGTGTGGAATAAATAGTGTGTGGGGGTGGAATGAATACTGCCAGAATATGGTATGAGAACAATTTATATCTCAAGCACTTAAGTTAAAAAGACACTAAGAAATTTTACCAATCCCTCATAATAACTATATTTGTGACAACTGTACACAAGTGGTCACTATGTTACTAGCATAACTGACCACAAACTGCGATATGTAACATGGTTGTGACTGCCTTATGTAACGTAGTTTTGTCTGCATTATGTAACATAGTTGTGTCTGTCATAACCAGCCTTCAGCAACTTGTACGGAGCAAACTGAGCTTGGGCCCACATTTTTTTGGTTTTTACATAACCTGTACATAATTACCAAAATCATTTACAATACTATCCAACGTTTCAGAAATGCAAACAGTGAAGCAGCCTCCATTTCTAGGTTGACAGCAAAGGTCTGAACTGTGTTTAGAAGTGTGATTTTAGTCCATTTTGCTAGAAGTACCAATATTCTGAATCATTCAATCATCACAGTTCAATAAACTAAAAATGAACAAAAACGGTCAAATTCAACATTTTTTTGTTTAAGATCATTAAAGGTATATTTACTCGTACAAATTAACAACTGAATGTGGATTTTAAACATAATTTTGACCAAAAGCAGAATATTTAACAAGAGCTACTATCATATGACTTGTGGAAGTAAAATACTCATGTTTTTACCCATTTTTGTGCACACTACACAGAACTATATCTTTTTATATTGTTATTTCATACTGATGTTATCATAACAGTATGAAATACAGCCTTGTTTTGAAACATGATTTTCTACACAGACACTAAGGTGAGATCTAACAATTAATTATATAAATTATACAAATGAAACCAAACCATATTTTGTTTTGAGGAAATCATTCCATAAAAATCACCACAAATAATTATATCTGCAAACATATATTATTGTTGTGAATAAAGTCACTGGAAAATGTGTTACTGATTTACTTTTTTCCAGAACATCTTATGGTAACCCCCCCTCCCACAAATCGTCTTGTTTTGTTATCAGACTCATAGAATAACAATAAATTATCTTCAAATACTGAAAGAATAACACAGGTCTCAAATAGTACAATACTGTTTTCATTACACATTCAGATATGCCACTTAAAAAAATTAACTGCTAATTATAAATTAATTGCTAATTATACAGTAATAACCTAAAGAAAACTGCACACACCAAATGTGTTTTTGCAATCCACTTGCTATCATATAAAAAGACAGGCACCTTTTATCACAGGAAAAAAATGTACAATCAATTAGCATTTCAGATGAGCAGACTCTCGGGAAGCTGTTCTTTTGTTGCTGTTGAAATTTCTTCAAAAATGTATATTTTAGAAAGGTTGTAAAATTATCATATAGTAAATCTTGTATACACTGGATCACATTGCCCCTCCTTGAAGTCTATGAAGTGTACAACAAAACATTATACCCACAATACTGACTTCTCACTGATATAGAAAAATTGGGATTCAAGATGCTCATAATGAGCATGACTAATAAACTGGGTCATAGGCCCTTTAATATATATTTTTCTTTGCTTTTTGGATTATCTCCCTTTAATAATTGTGGACCATTCTTCAAATTTACTCCCAAGAATTGGAAGGTTGTCTTGACTGAATTTTTATTCACATGCTAGCTTGCTATCAAAGCTGCTAAGTGCCACTCCAAATGCTTGCACAGCACACATTGGATAATTGTAGTCCATCGTAAACACATCCTCTGCAACTCTTCCAAACTGCATCACAATGTAGTCCACTGAAAAAAAATGCTGCTATTGTGAATAATTCTGCAATATTAAATTTAGCTAAATTTCTTGAAAATGGCAGTTATACAAGCAAAATGTTTCTAATCTGTCTCACTGACAAGATGCATACTGCTTGTAGATTTTATTGTAAATTAAACGTGTTTAGTTTTTGCCTGATTGAAAATCTGAGATGTACAGTATAAATGGAAATAGGTTTTTAATTTGAGAAAACAACATTTTTTCACTAAGATCAAGATTACTTGTCCAAGCTAAACTGAATGAGTATAAATATAAAAGTAAAATAAATGGAGAAATTTGTTTTTTAGGCCAGAACTTTTATTACAGAATATCTGCATTGTGACAATGAGCTTGTACCTCTGTACAGTCTAATGTCTGATATTGATTGCAGACAAAACATGTATTTCACATTCAATTTTCATGAATGCAATGCTTATATTCCTTGTACTGTAGCTTTGTGTCTAAAGAGACATTTTGTTTCTTTATCTGACCAGCAAATTTTCAGCCATCATCACAACAGTAAGAGGAGCCCTGAGTGGCTGTGTGGTCTAAAGACCTCACTGCATCTCACCTCTGTATACATGGGTTTTGAGTCTTGGACTCTGTCAGTGTGGGTATGTGATAAAGCCTGCATGTAGCTTCTCTGTGGTTTTTTTCAAGGTGTTCCCAGGTTCTTATTCCTTATTTCTACTGGCTACCATGTATAGCCTATCATGCACAGAAAAATGGCATTAAACCCTTCAACAAAAACAATAACAATAGTCAAAATTTAAAATGAATGAATGAGTCAGATTTAGAGTTGTCCACCAATGTAAACATACAAGTAAAGAATTATAGTTATTTCCATCTTTAATATTTGTTTAAAAAAGTATAAACAAATTCAAAAATATTTCTTTTCATCCTTTTATTTCACTACACCAGCAACATGTTATTTCAAAGTTCCAATTATGAAAGAAGTGTGTTTAACATGTCGTTATTAATAGATAAGAATAATAATAATGAGGATTTTGTAAAGCGTCTAATCTCTAGAAGCTTTAAGAGCTTTACAATATCTATAATGATATGACTACAAAAAACAAAAACAATCACCATGAAATTAGAAAACATAAAAGATTCTGAAAATATTTAATGCAGGAAACATTACTAGGTCTTTAAGTTTGTTCTTGCGGTCAAAAAGGTGTTTTAAGAGCACTCTTGAAAGGGATCACTGTCTCTTTGTCTAATTTTCAATGGGCAATTCGTTCCACATTGCTGGGCCCTGGTATGCAAAAGAATGTTGTCCATGTGACTTCATCTTCATAGTGGGAATAATGAGTATACGATTGTCAGAAAAGGACTGTAGGTATCTTGCTGGTGTGTACACATGGGTGAGGCCAGATAGGTATGTTGGACTGGAGTCCATCAGTGAAATGTAGCACACAGAACAAATTGTGTGTTTGATTCTGGATAGAATGGATAGCCAGTGTAGGGTACAGTGCAGCGGGGATGTGTGCTCTGATCTTAGCTCTTAGGTGTGCTAAGAATGATCCGAGCAGCTGTGTTTTGAACATTTTGAAGTTTCTAGAGTACATAATTCAGTCTTGAAAGTACTAATGAGCACACAAGCGTTTTAGTGGCATCAGCTTGAAAGATATTTGCCAATGGAGCTGATGCGTCGCAGCTCAAGATATGCAGTCATGCATATGTTCATGACATGTTGGTGCCATGGGAGAGTACTGTCTAGAGTAAGACCTAGGTTTCATACTGAATGTGTGAATTTAATGTTGGTGTTGCTGATATTTATCATTTGAGGATCAACTTCAGTTGGGTGGCTAGACTTGTATATTTGGTTGTCATCAGCATACATTTGGTGAGACACTAGATGATGCTCTATGACTTTTGAGAGTGGCTGAGTATATAGAATTAAGAGAACAGGTCCAAGAACAGACCACTGTGGAACACACCAACATAGATCAACTGGGCTGGAGTGTATTCTATTTGCAGATACAATTTGTGTCCTGTTGACTTAGTAAGACTTGAACCACAGTTAGCCTGTATTGTGAATGCCAAATACATAATGGGAGATAGTAAAGGAGATAGTAAAGTAATACATCATGATCTATTGTGTCAAATGCTGCAGACAAATCAAGGAGGGTGAAGACTGTAATCTTTCCGCTATCCAAAGCAGAGAGAATGTCATTAACTACTTTCAGAAGAGTAGTTTCAGTACTGTGGCAAGGGCGATATGCAGACTGTACCACGCTAAAAAGACTGTTTGAATTCAGATGAGATATAAGTTGGTTTAGAACAACTTTTTCTAAGATTTTTTTTATATGAATGGTTGATTAGAAATTAGGAGGTAGTAATTTAAATCGTTATGGTCATGTGTTGGTTTCTTCAAGAGAGGCTTTACAATGGCAGTTTGAAAAATAATAAGAATTCCCAGATGAGAAAGTGGTATTAATAACATCAGTTAGTGAAGGCAATATTGGGTCTAAGCACTCAAGCAGCAGTGATGTTGGAAATCGATCAAGTTCACAAGACTTTGGTGCCACTCTTCGTCCCAATTGTCCCTACTAAATCCATAGAGACAGATTCAAATGCTGCTTAAAGTTGTCACTAAAATTTTGTGGGACCTTTGTTATTTACCAATTACAAATAATATGTGATTGTAAACTTTTGTTATTTAGGACCTTAGTTGTTGCATATTTAAATGATTACCATTTTTTGTCTGAGTTTGGCACATTTGTTGATACAAATGTAACAATTTTGCTAAATTTCACAGGCAGACCTTGCAAAATAGATGCAACAACAAATGCTGTAGGGAAGGAAAATTATAACAAAGCTATTGAAATACACATTAATTAGGCTATATAAATTAAATCTAAATGAACTGAGAAACATGATGTCCAAGAATGAAATAAACAAGTGTTAGTGTATTAGGCTGTGACGATAAATGTGAAATTAAGGAGCCACAAAACATTTTCAAAAATGCCACAAAGTTATACAAACTTACTGTCATTGTCATGGACAATCTGGAAATTTTTCACTGAAGCTTGTGTTACTCGGCCATGGAAGTTCAGAACATATGACTGAGTTTCTGAAAAGGAAAAGGATTTATAGAGATACAATCAGGTTAACACTGAAAATTCAAGAAGTCATTTACCTACACTTGCTTTATCTCTGTACATCAATAACATTCACAATCAAGTTTAATAAATCTGATCCATAAACGGTATTGTAAACCAAATAAAATTGTGCAATTTCATTTCTTTGTTGTTTTGATTGTTGAGTCAGAACATGACTTTAAGGTCACAATGCAATTATCAACCAAGCTGACATTCAGTCACCCCCTCTGACATATGCAATGGGAAAGCATCATTTGTCTCTTTCATTATTTTAACATGTGGCTATTTATAGTACTGAAAATGTGAAATATAAAAAAATATATTCAACTAAGTACATTCTTGATGAGAGCACATAAATTGATTACAATTTAAATTAAATGCAAAATTTCAAGAACATGAAAACTTGCACAAGACTGCAATGACTCTCCTTGATGCATGGAGAATATGTCTGAATGTTTTCTAATTAGGACAGCTTCCCCCTTTTCATCAAAATTGGGAGAGTAGAAACAAAATGAGGGACGAGGATTGAACAGGCTTAATTAAATACTTACCTAACACTGGAGGGGCACATACATAGCTAACTAAGCTTGAAATTTTTCTTTATGGTTGCTGTGTGCAATTTTCCTCTGCCAAAATTTCACTTTCTCGAATCAATGTTTTACGGACTACAATATCAGATTTCTTATTTGTTACATAATGTTGTGTTAGGGTTTTAGGTCCATCTATGCCATAGTCCGCTTGTTCACACAGTTATTTTATTGCATCTTTTTTTATTCTTATTTAATTTCTTTTAATCCTTTGAAGGCTCAATAGTTTTGAAACTCATGACTCTGTATGGCTAAATAATCTGAGAAAAGAAATGAAAATTGCATTCTAATTTTAAATTATTGTATTTTAATTAGGTTTGGTATTCTGCCTTTTTACATTTAATGTTGAAATATCACTGAAAAACAGGGGTGGATTGGCATACTGCCTGAACTTGTCTATCCATAGTACAAATCAGATTTGTATTAAACACCGTCTTGGGGCTCAAAATCGCTCATTGGAATCCCCATTAACTCTTTCCCAGCTCCAATAATTTGATACACTTCATAGCTTTAGAAATCACTGTCATCATCACTATCAGTCAGTGTATGCTGAACGAAATCTTATCGCAAGATGAACTGATTAAATTCAGCCATTTGGAGTTTTCTAAATAGCCAATATTTTAAACATGCATTTGTAAAACATCTTTGATACAAGACTTAAACTACAACATAATGCTTGTTACAGGGTTCAATGTGCAGGTAAAAGCATTTAACTTAGAAACTACTTATGTCAAGATGAAAAATTCTTATGTGTAAGAAGTAGCCTACCTGAATGATGTTAAGAAAAGTGATATGTATTGTTTTAAAACTGAAACCACAAAATTTGAAACCCATGAAAACAAAATGTTTTACAGTAAACTGCTCTATATCTTTCACATCAGCCAAATATGTGCATTGCAATTATTTAATCTATAGAGCATTTACAATTTTTAAAAATTACATTTTTGTAATCACTTTTATGAAGAAATTATTTTAAACTTGTTTCAAAAGAGAAAAACTATTATATATCATAGCAATATTTCTTTTCATAACAGGCATAACACCTTTCTTGATTACCTTAACATACTTGCTTACCATGATTACCTGATTACCTTACTTGATTTACCTTAACATACTTGATTACCTTAATTGATTACCTTAACATACATAATTACCTAACTTGATTACCTGATTACCTTACTTGATTACAATACTTGATTACCATATTTAATTACCATACTTGATTATCTTACTATATTACCTTACTTGATTACCTTATTTAATTACCATACTTGATTATCTTATGTTACTTGATTACCTTGATTACCATATTTGATTACCTTACTTTATTACCTTGATTACCATACTTGATTACCATATTTGTTTACCTTACTTAATAACATTACTTGATTACCTTACTTGATTACCTTACTTGATTGCCATATTTGATTACCATACTTGATCATTAATTAATTATCTTACTTGATTACAATGATTACCAAATTTGATTACCATACTTGATTACCTTCATTACCATACTTGATTACCATATTTGATTACCTTACTTGATTACCTTGATAACTTTGCTTGATTACCATACTTGATTACATTATTTTATTACCTTACTTGGTTACTTTGATTACCTTTACTTGATTACATTTAGTATAACTTTAATAAGTTTCTACATTCCCTTACTTTATCACTATACTTGATGTTACTTGATTACCAAATATGTGCATTGCAATTATTTCATCTATAGTGCATTTAAAATTTTTAAAAATTACATTTTTGTAATCACTTTTATGAAGAAATTATTTTAAACTTGTTTCAAAAGAGAAAAACTATTATATATCATAGCAATATTTCTTTTCATAACAGGCATAATACCTTTCTTGATTACCTTAACATACTTGCTTACCATGATTACCTGATTACCTTACTTGATTTACCTTAACATACTTGATTACCTTAATTGATTACCTTAACATACGTAATTACCTAACTTGATTACCTGATTACCTTACTTGATTAACTTGATTACAATACTTAATTACCATATTTAATTACCATACTTGATTATCTTACTATATTACCTTACTTGATTACCTTGATTACCATACTTGATTACCATATTTAATTACCATACTTGATTATCTTACTTGATTACCTTACTTGATTACCTTATTTAATTACCATACTTGATTATCTTACTTATGTTACCATACTTGATTATCTTACTTATGTTACTTGATTACCATATTTGATTACCTTACTTTATTACCTTACTTGATTACCTTGATTCCCATACTTGATTACCATATTTGATTACCTTACTTAATAACATTACTTGATTACCTTACTTGATTACCTTACTTGATTGCCATATTTGATTACCATACTTGATCATTAATTAATTTTCTTACTTGATTACAATGATTACCATATTTGATTACCATACTTGATTACCTTCATTACCATACTTGATTACCATATTTGATTACCTTACTTGATTACCTTGATAACTTTGCTTGATTACCATACTTGATTACATTATTTTATTACCTTACTTGGTTACTTTGATGACCTCACTTGATTACATTTAGTATAACTTTAATAAGTTTCTACATTCCCTTACTTTATCACTATACTTGATGTTACTTGATTACCTTAATTGACTACCTTAAATAATTACCTTGATCATGTCACTTGAATACCTTTATGGATTACCTTACTTGATTGCTGCACTTGATTACCTTACACCTTACTTAAATTACTTTACCTGATTATGTTACTTGATTACTGTAATTGATTACCTTACTTGATGACATTACCTGATTACCTTACTTGATTACATTATTTGATTAACTTATGTGATTCCCTTGCTGATATTCTTATGCAAAAAATGGCTATTTTTATGATCTGAAAGTGGCTTTTTTATTAATTTCTTTGACCTTACCAGAATGTTACTTAACACTCTGAAAAAGAACTACATTTTACTCCTACATTTTCAAGTAAAAGAAAATTGTTTTACCATCATTCCACACAGGGCTTTTATTGTGTAACTCTAAGATATTTTCCATATTTTTCCTCTTCCATCTTTCTATCAAGCCATCATGGTCCTGAAAAAATGTCAAATAAATTATGATTCAATTCAACCTAATAATACAATAAATTTTCATTATCCCACATTCTTGCACAGTAAAAGAAATAATCAGGTAGTTAAACTTCTATCTGGTATGAATTATTTTTTGGAAGGCTTGATTGACATAATGTTGAATGGCATGTGATATCCTAGAGACTAGGACAGTATTTCAATCAGTTTTTGATGACACAAAATATGTAGGTAGTTCTAGACATTAATTTTGTGTCACTATAGATGACGGAAAATAAAGTAAGATGAAAGAGACAGAATAGAATAAAAAAGGATGTTTTTTTTCTCCATATGTGTTTAAAAATAACACACCAATTTGTATGAAAAATATTGGCATTTCAACAAACAAATATCCCCATCTATTCATAAATACTGCCACCACAATAGCACCAACATACTAGGCATTGTGTACATACTAATTTACATACCTACATCCATACATACATATGCACGTACATACATACATAAATCCATCCATCCATCCGTCCATACATACATACATCCTTAATTTAGTGCACTTGAATAACATGACTTACGAACCTGCTTATAATGTACACGTAAGTGTTGATACCATTTAGTCTCATAAAAAATACCCCAACAGACCCATATTTACTGACACTGAATAGGACCATGGTCAGAATTGTAAATTAAACCTTCATATATTGTACTTTTTAATGTAAAAAACAGTTACCTGAAAATTTGAATCCTGATCAACAAATTTGCATTTTTATAAGCAGTCATATATATCAGAACAAAATTCAAAGTACAATTTAAATAACAATATACAACAAAATATAGCTCAATTTAAATGTCAAAAATGTGTACTGGAGATGACACTTCATGTTTCATTTTTATGTTTCATTTGGCCCTAGTATAACTATCATATGTAGGATCTGTGCTCATGAAATCAAATATAAAAATGTCAATTGATCTCACAACGATGCCAATCAGCAAATCTGGGAGAAATGAATGAAATGCCAACAGTGACTCTGACTAAACAAAGCATTTGTATATTGTTACAACCAGTTGAAAGTATACCTGCATTGAAATATCACATTTAGTTAATTTTTTTGTATCAAATCAAGTTAAAGGGAATTGAACGCAAATCCTACCTACTTATGATCATAGTGGTGTATACACTCGTTGTAACTGAGCAATTGAACTCTCTTGTAAACATTACTATATACCAATATAATTAAAGTAGCTAACATTAATCTGGAGTTTACTTGTACTTCATGAGCTAATGAGATCAAGGATTGCTAGTGAACAAAGAAAAGAAGATATACTTGGCACATGAAAACCTTAGTTTCAAAGGTCAAAAGTTTGTGGTGAACTTAAAATTATCAAATTGGATCTCAATAAGACAGGAAATTTTCTATTACTTGCAAATGAATAAGGTCAATATCATTCTAATATTAGGAAAACAATATATAAAAAAATGTATTTTAGTGTTACTAGAAATAATGTCCATTAGAAGAAAAAAAATGAATGTTATTTTATTCTGAATCAAGAATTACACTAGAGTGTATATACATTCACACTAAAATGCAGTGATATAATTCACAATATTTTTACTGGTAAACATATGATATGTGTTGAAACATATTTTGGTTATCTTGAATATCAAGGCAAGCTGATAAGAAAAGTGAACAATTTCGTTATGAGTTGTCAAACTTGTACACAGATACACCTTTTCCCTATGAATGTCCATCTATTTCTTACTTTACCAGATTAAAAAAAAAAATCAAGCCCTTGCTTAAGTCTATGTTTTTGTACACAAATATACGCAAGTAATCAATGGGAGATTTTATAACCATCTGTGGAAATAAAGTATACAAGAGAGATAACCTGTATGAAGCTATTCATCTTTCTAAATTTCAGTTGCATCCCTTGACATATTCCACAAAAACCATAAAGTTTGTTAATACTGTATTATGTGTGACATATTAGCAAAAAAAATTGGTAACAGATAATTACTAATGTGTCACGGATGAAAAGGGACTGAAACCTTGCTAAACTAACATATACATATATGAAACACAAAATGGAAAATTGCAGTACAAGAAACAAAAGTATATATATATAAGCATACCCCTCGTGGTTTGATGTCTACTCGTTCATGGTCCAGGTTCATTCCAGGTATAATAATTGTCATTTTTCTTGGACCTTTGAACCCCAGGACATTTGTTTCCTGCAAAATTGAAAACATAATTTAAAACAAACCCATAAAAATCATATTAATGAAGTTCTGGACTTCTCTGAAGCAAACTTTGATAAAGATTTTGAATCTAACTCACTAATAGTTATGCCCTACTTTTACATTCGGGCTATATTTAAAACATTTCTTCATGAGTTATGTGATGTATTTAAATTTAAAATTTATATCAAGTAAAAGATGGATCAGCCTGATCACTATCACAATTGTCCAATTAAAAGAGGTCTTTCTTAGTAGATGGTCTGATAATAAATACAGGAAAGTTTGAAAAGGAATACATATAAATGCAAACTTGAGAATACAATGGTGTTCTTCATACAGAGGCAGTCACTATAGCAGGTTTGACTATCTTCAATGTACTTTCAATGGAATGGTGACAAATTATGGAAGTATAGATTTCATGCAATCTGAAGACATCCCCTCCAATATTAAGCAGTGACATATTTTTCCAAAATTTACATGACTTTACTGATTTGACACCTAATTAAAACATTTCAAAACTTTTTATACTGCACTCAAGAAAAATAAATACAGTGTAATGTTAATGTGCATGATTTAAACATATCAATGAAGGGATCTAATTCAATTTAACTTAAATTTTCCAGCAATAAATGGGAAAGAAAAGAGAAGTTTTATAAGTCTGACATGACGTAAAGAACATTTCAAACCCAATTTATTATGTTAAATAATTGTTTTGCATGCCAAGATTTATAAATCTCAAAATGTATTGTTCATAAATTTAAAGTGAAAATATGCACTTGTACTAAATCATTTGTAAATAAATTCCAATAATCTGGACTGGAAATAATAAAGCCAAGTTTACATCTGAGGCAGAGTTTTCAATATCAGCCAATCAGAAATTACATCTCAAAAGTAATGTTGGTTCTGACTGCTCAAGGCAATATCTTCTACCCATATTTAAGCCCAACGGCCTGATGATTTTCAAGCCATATTATGAAATTTTCTATCACCCATTTCACTAGTACATATCAATACCTTCCATAAATTCTAGAATGTTCTTTGACAATTTAAACTGGCACCCAGGTTGAATGCCCTAAAAGTTTCATTTTTATATAATTTATTGTATCTATACATGTAATACATATGCTATTACATTTTTGAAGACTTTCCCCATCTTCAGTTCTTTGCTTTGCAGCATTATTCATTTCTCATGGCCTGAGCATCCTGCCTTTATCTGCTAACTAATGATGACACAGTCAGTAAGATGACAATGCTTGCAGCATGGGTGCATCCATGACAACTTGTTACAGTCTGGCAGGCTGTACATTTTGTTGGTAACAAAATTATCATGTTCAGTTCATTTCCTCAGTAGAGGATGTCTGGAGCCAGGTGTAACTTGCCATTTTTGATGATAATGCCATGCGATAGAGACCCCATGTCTTTTTAAAAAATGTCCTTGAACTCATCTGAATTGGTCTATCTCTTGATGTACTGTCCATTGGTGTGCACACATTTTTTGGCATGGATGAGATCCTGATCTGCATGTGAGCTGAATTTAAGTGAAGGAAAGCTGAAGAGATTCACTCTGACTTTCTTGTATAGGCTTTGTGAATCAAATGGCAAGGCAATGTTTAAATGTCTGGAGACAAGTCCCAATACAATGGATGTTAATAAGGTCCTACTGTCTAAACTTTAGTCCAATACTGTCCACACAGCTATCTGCTCTCACCAGCTAGTGGTGTGTGTGTGGCTATACTGATGGAGCCAGGTGTGGCTGTCCACTTTGGATTAACACAGATAGTATTGTCAATTGCTACTTAGAAAAACTGCCTAATCTGACAAGATATATTGTTTTGAATTTCAAAACTACTGGAACGCGATATACTGAGGTAGGTTTAATATCCTATCTAGTCATCCCAAAAATGGGTTTCATGACCACTGTACTGTAAATTATTACACTACAAAGTCTGAGTTTCATACTTTGAATTTTTCAAGAATATGACTGATATACTAGAGTCAGGCAGCCACTGCTGCCCAGCTGATTCAGTTTGAAATCCATGGGGTACTGGTTCAATAACCACCCAGGCCAGCGACCTTGGCATGTCCTTGGGAAAGGCACATAGCTCCTATTGGTGACCCAACAAAAGAGCGCACGACAAAAACGCAAGACAAATGAGCGCAAGACAAAAGAACTCAGTACCAAAAGATCGCCAACAAAAGAGCACGGATTAAATTATACTACCAAGTAGAGTAGAAATCAAGAAGAGAAGTTCTGAAACATTATTGATCAAATGAAATATGTTTGCAACTATACTATCAAGTATAGGAGATCAATAGTTATATAGAGAAGTTTTCAAATGATGAAAGCTTTGAACTATTTACCTTGGTACAAACAGACTAGTGATCAAAGAATCTGTTGGATGTGTATAAATAGTTACAAATTCCTATTTAAGTTCACCATGTTCTGCAGTTTTACAACATTTACAAAAGTACAGTATAATAGTTGTACAAAAATTTACATGGAAACAATCGAGTCACAGAAGGGGAAGATAGTGCTATTGGTTCCTTCTAAATCATTTTAAGTAATGAGAATATTTTAGTTAAATATTTACCTAATTTATGCTGAAGTGATTTCTAATTTAAATTGTAATACAATTCATTTTAAGCATTTAAGACTTTCAATTACTAAAATTATGAGCGCTATTTTGTCTTGCACTCTTTCGACGGCACTCTTCTGGTATTGAGCTCTTTTCTCTTGTGCTCATTTGTCGGCGCTCTTTTGTCTGCGCTTTTTTGTTGTGCACTCTTTTTCGGGGTGCCCTCCCATTTTTCCTGGTTATAATAATATGGCCAATAATGTGTTAAAAGTGATGTAACAACCACAAAAGAAAATGCTAACTCATTTACTAGTACTTACATATACAATGCCTATTAGTTCTTTCCTGGCACTGTCCATTCCTTTCTTTGGGTTATCACCATCATCAAACAGAGTAAATTGGGTACCAAGAAGATTTGATCTAAAACAGATTTTAAAAAATTGCAGGAATACAGGAAACTTGAATGCAACAATTACATATGACTGTATTTGACTGTCTACACTAGACACAAAAAAATTCCTGTTCTGTCAATACTGAGTCACAAACTAAATCTGGATTATAAAAAAAATCTTTAAAAGGTTTATTTTTCACTGCTACAACTCTTTACAGGACTGCACCAAAAACTGATAATTTAATTTCTTCAGTGTTTATATCATGTGGTTGAGAGACCAAGTAGAAATGTATAATAATGCATGCAAAGGATGCTGGGTATTTTCCTTGGAAGGGTTAGTAATATTGCATTTTTAACAAACAAACCTGTTAGAAAAACTGACTTGTAACTTAATGAGAATGAATTTATTTATAATCTATACCCTGCACACAATTTTAAGAACTCTCCTAATGATTTCAATTAAAGCATTACTGAAACAAGATTTCTTTAGCAAATGATGAGCAGGGTGTCTACAACTCAAACTATTCAGTCTGATTGCTAAATAGTTTTGTGACAGCTGTCACTTTGCCCTACTTATTAAACTATCAAGAACGTGTCATTAGATTTTTAAATGTTTGAAAGAATTTCCCTTCAAAGGTAGCATATTAGACTGGTTTATTGCCTTCATATTGTTTCCAATTAAGATCAGTATCAAGGAAACTATGTTATGTTTATATATATATATATATATATATATATATATATATATATATATATATATATATATATATATAATAACAGATCATTGTTCATTCAATAAAGCTTCGTAGTTCAAAGCATACATATTTATTTAATTGGATAACTAAAAATCTTAATTGTTTACTGTTGCCATTTAGTATATTTAGTATATTTAGTTCCAACAAACCTGAAACAATTAATGATGGTTTGGACGTAACACTGGTAACAGATTCAAAATAACCCTTACCTCAATTTTCCTATATAGGCCTCACCACCTCTGGATAGATCTGTGGGATCAGTGGATACGAGGTAATTGGATGTTTTGCTTTTCTTCCTCTTCCTTCCCGCTAACAAAAATGTCTGAGAAAGAAATTTTCATTATCATAACACACTGAACAAGGCACTGCTAACATAAGATATCTTGATGATGAATTCTACACTTACCGTAAGCTAAACAAACAAGTACGTCCCTAAATAATATGCCCAAATAGATTATGAAGACATTCAGGCATATTCTGTGGGAAGTAACTTTTAACTCATGCACTACAATATTCTAATTGGAGAAAAGTCTGTTTCCCTACAGTGCTAAAAAGACAATGACTGTGTGATGCTTCATACACGGCTCCCATCTCAAGGAAGATAAGCCCCTCCTGTATGCTAATTGAGATGCCCATTGAAGCCATGAACACGCCAACAAAATGTGATATTTTTCCTTTAAGTTCTTGAAAGACACTGGTACATTATTAATCATAGTCCCTTATCAGCTCCAGCCAAACTATTGAGGATCATAAATGTTACCATTTTGAAGACTATAAAATCTTCATGTACATATTAGTAGGGATCAAATGGGTTCTCTAATGTTGATACATTAATATTATATTTATTAAATATCTTGAGTGGTACCTGTGTATTTATTTCACACTTAAACTAACATAGGGGATCACTGATTTCTAATATCCTCAAATACAGTGTTTTTGATCCATAGGGAACCAAGAAAACTACACTGCATTTTTTATCCAATTAGTTCAGAGAGTTGTTAGTCCCTGGTTCAATTGACATATACAGTGGGTAGTTTCTATCATTGTGAACAGACACTCTTTATTGACACAACTAATTACAAAATTTGAAACTGTTATTTATAGTGATTAAAAATGAAAAAGACTGATAGTTCTCCAACAGAAACCTAATGAACTCAAAAGTCCACTGAATACTCATTCCTGCAAATCAGGATACAATTCACAGATAATACACTGACCAGACAGTCTAGGAGTTTGGGCTATAACATAATGTCATGGAATTATAAGTACAGTAGGGGCTTTATGCAACTAACTCAGTATGACAGCTTTATCTGTTATATAGAATTCAGTGTAACAAATAGTCCCCCTTAATCTACCGGTCAATAGGAACTCCTTCCATTACTGACCATCCCCTATGCAACCTGATGACAAAATTGAATACATTCAAGCAGTTAGAGATCCCAAGAGCCGAGGCTTATGCCATATTTAATGTAAATTTTCCTCCTGAACATGCAGAAATTGTGAAATTATTGGACATCATGTTAATTGTGAGCACCTTAACAGGGGAGTGTGAATGGGACTTATATCTACATCAGGATTGGGAAGCCATCACAGATATCTGCACTTCTAATAATCCATGAACATTTCACACCCAACCCTGTCCATGAGATGCAACATTTTCCCTGGGCTGCATCCAGGATGTGAAACATTTGCTATCAAATACTTATCTTTAAAAAAAAAAAAATCACACAATATATAGTCACCCTTTCTCAATTTGTGCTAACCAATGTTCCCTCGAAGCTGTGCACGTGCATGCAGCTGCTCAAGCATCCCCACGCAGCTGAATTGTCAATTTTTGCTCAATCCAACATTAAATTTTGCTTGTCTCCGTAATGCTTGCACAGTGCAGCGAGCACTGTGCGCACATCTACGATTCGCTTAGAGGGAATGCTGGTGCTAACTACATTCTTGTTAGCCTACATTTAGTCTCACTCTTATGTTTGCCTTCAGTATCTAAAAATATTCCTGTTAGAAGCTTAAATTAGTTAGTCCCCCACCCCCCTGCCCTGGATGCCTCCAGTGTCTGAAACTATACATCCATGTCAACCATCATTCCAATTAGGATCATTCTCTCATAATCAGTGTGGAGAGAGTTTAGGTTACAATGAAATCAAACTGAAACATGCACAGATGGAAATACACATGGACAGATATGACTGACCACAATATAGTCACTGAAATCTAGATATCAAATTTACTGAGGTAACTTAAAATGTGTTTTATTTAGATAATTAGACCCTGCATTCAAAAATGCCTCCATAAAATGAGTAAAATGAACACTGCTATATGCATGGCATAGAATTTGATGGAAGAATACATAATAATAAAATGTTATTAGTTTTTTTTTTAAACTTGTCCATACTGGTACCTGATTCTTCCAGATAACTGTATATAAATTAATAGGTGATTTTGATCCTTAATTCATGCGTTTTTTTAGCCAAGAGATTATTTACCTTAACATACTAGTATACAATCGCTTATGTTAACTGGTATCAATAACAGGTCCCAATTAACATATTGAAGCCTAATTAGCACTGTTCAAAACTGTAACTACCATATATACTCACCCTTTTGAACTACCATATATACTACTTACATATATACATACATGCCAAGCCAGACTACATTTGGACTCAGCTTTTAAGCAACTACCATATATACTTGCTTAAAAGCCAAGTCTGACTTGGCATGTAGCTGAGTATATATGGTATATGACTGCATGACCATTAATCCCACTGAGTGATAGTTGAAACCATATATACATGTTTTAAGTGAACAGCCATGATCTTTAGTGTACATTCCAATGCCTATTGTTAATTAAACACTGCAGCTATAATGGTAGCATATAACTATCAATTAACTATTCATATGTAATGTTACCAGTTTTAACTGGATACAGTAATTAAGCAGTTCTTATAAAAACCTACAATATGTACTCACTTATAAGTCAATTCAGACTGCTAACAACAATGAGCCTCATCTCTCATAACATAATGCACTTGAGGATTAAGGTCTATAATGTTTTTCTGCTGATTATGCCTAACAAACTGAACAAACCCAGATCTGCTGGTTATTATGTGATGGCAGATCTGGGTATGTGCAGATTGCAGTTGCACTCATAAGTGAGTATAGATGGTAAGTAAGATGAACATCAGTTAGGGCATTTTTCATCCAGAAAAATATCGAGACTGATCATATCAATTACGCTGCATGTGAACACATATGGTTACCTTCATCTGCATCAATGATGTAATTACCGTGTACATTAACCAGTATTTTGCAAAATAACCATGGAAACAAAATAAATGACAACCAAAAGATATTTTATTAAAAGACTATTTTATATACAAATATAATAATAATTTGGGTTCATGAGGGCTGATGACAACAGAGGAATCTTGATAAACCTGTATAATCCTGTAAGTAACATTGATCACAATAAAACGGTTTAGACAAAATGCCATGTATATAATGGTAAGTATGGTAGACGTAGTCAAAGTAAAAGTATTTGCTTATCTGTGCAGGAATAATTAACTTACATCTAGACCCAATGATCTCAAAACATTACTTGACCTGTGTATAAGATGGATCCAGCTCCAAACTGCTTAGACTATTATGTGACAGCAAATTTGGGTCTATTCAGTTAAGTAGTATTAATAACTGTAACAAACATCACAGACTCTGATCTACTGGCACTTGATACTGTGGTAGATCTGGACCTATGTTGTTTGCGGATGGACCTAACTTACACAAGAGTATATATGGTGTACTTACCTTTTTACCATCCTCTCGTTCCATGTGAAGAAAGTAAGTTGGAAATATGCCCCTATCAACTCCCTTTTTATCCCTGGTGATCCTGCATTTTATTGTGACTCCTTGAGGAGCTGGTCGTAAAACAAACTCATCAAGGTTTTCTGTAGCATCTGGTGTATAGCTCCTACCCGTTGCTCCTCCTGGGGAACCCCCATCATTATTCTCTTGGTCCTGCAAAGAAATGAACACTGATGCAGATGCTAATTATATTTCATGTAAAGCATAACACAAGTAAAATACATCGTCAACTGCTGATCAACCAGTGGTATATTCAACTGCTCAACAACCAGTGTTATGTTCAACTGCTGATCAACCAGTGGTATGTTCAACTGCTCATCAACCAGCAGTATGGTAAACAACTTGCCAACCAGTGTTATGTTCAACTGCTCATCAACGAGTGGTTATATTCAATTGCTCATCAACCAACTATATGGTAAACAACTTGCCAACCAGTGGTATGTGAAACTGCTCATCAACCACTTGTATGGTAAACTGCTCATCAACCAGCAATGTGTATAACTGCTCATCAACCAGTGGTATGGTAAAATGCTCATCAACGTGAATTATGGTAAATCTTCTGCTTTAACAGAAGTATGGTACTACAAGTAGTATGGTAAATCTGCTTCCATTGCAAAATGTTTATATGTCAGTACTGAAGTTATATCAACATGTAAAGCATTATTTGAGAAACTGTTGGGAATTCCATTAGAAATGTATGCTATTACTGTTTCAAGTACCATGGCAATACACAGTGGAGACAAAGTAGGATCAATAATTTTTGTGGGGTACCAATTTTGGTAGATTTCATTCTTGTCCTGAACCACAAATTTAAAGACAACCCCATAAAACTAGCCATTATGATAAAGAAGTGACCTGCCTTTTTACATTACTGTGTTTCATTCCTAGAGATCAACAAAACTATTTGATAAATTAGTTTTTAATTGTGATTCTTTTATTTTAACCCTTGTTTTTATGGAAAGAATTATAATTCATTTTATACTGTCTCAGTGCACATGAATCTATACAATTTTTATATGGTAGCTGTAATTTTCACTCAATATCTTAAACTGATATGTTAACTTGATAGAAATAAGGATAGACAGAAAAACCAAAGGTATTCAAAACCTGAAAATAAAAGAATACTAAATTATACTAGTATATGAAAATTTGATTTAATACTTATTCAAATTGATTCTTCATTCAAGAGAAAACGTTGCCAAAATTTTAATTCTGGTGAAAGCACGTCCAAACATGTGTAATCCCAATGAACAGCAAAGCTGTAAAATACCAGACCTATTTCTACTATTTATCCAAGCATGCTTGATCCCAATGAACAGCAAAACTGTAAAATATCAGACCTATTTCTACTATTTATCCATGCATGCTTGATCCCAATGAACAGCAAAGCTGTAAAATATCAGACCTATTTCTACTATTTATCCAAGCATGCTTGATCCCAATGAACAGCAAAGCTGTAAAATATCAGACCTATTTCTACTATTTATCCATGCATGCTTAATCCCAATGAACAGCAAAGCTGTAAAATATCAGACCTATTTCTACTATTTATCCATGCATGCTTAATCCCAATGAACAGCAAAGCTGTAAAATATCAGACCTATTTCTACTATTTATCCATGCATGCTTGATCCCAATGAACAGCAAAGCTGTAAAATATCAGACCTATTTCTACTATTTATCCATGCATGCTTAATCCCAATGAACAGCAAAGCTGTAAAATATCAGACCTATTTCTACTATTTATCCATGCATGCATGATCCCAATGAACAGCAAAGCTGTAAAATATCAGACCTATTTCTACTATTTATCCATGCATGCTTGATCACCAATGAACAGCAAAGCTGTAAAATATCAGACCTATTTCTACTATTTATCCATGCATGCTTGATCCCAATGAACAGCAAAACTAAAATAACAGACCTATTTCTACTATTTCTACATAATTTATGACATGCAATATAGCACATTAGACCAAATTAGTTGTTATGTAATTGATTACATATAGTTTGAATAAAACACAGTGCATTCTTCTTTGGCTCCTTGTTTGGGTCCCTCTTTTGTCTACTATTGTTGTTTTGCCAGACATGATGTCATTGCAGCAGTATACATTAAAAAAATATAGCAACCAAATTTAGATATGTTGTCATGTCGAACCAATCAGATGACCGAGTTAGAGCACGTGATCCAACATTTTGTCAGCTGGTTTAAGGCAGTAATACAACAGCTTGGATGCCTGCAGAGATGTGTGCTTTTCAGTGTTGATGCTGTACTTAAATTACCTGGAAAAAACCACCCGCCTCCCCTCCATACACCATGTCATTTATTTGGTGCATTTCATGCATAGCATACTGTAACAGTTCCAGTACTGTTCTTGGACATATTGCCCAAGCTGTATGCATTGACAACTTTGCTTTTGAACCCCAATTTGTATCATACTTAAATGTACTCAACTATTATGCCCATATACATCATATCCACTTCCTATGGTGCATGTATGGAGTATCAGCTGATGTTTGTTGTCCTGGCATCCTCAGGATCAGACTTGTTGAGTTTCGGTTATCAGGGTCCTGATATACCTCGTATCAGCCCCTTAGGCTCCACATACAGGTGTCAGACACACTTCACAACCCTACAAACTCCTACAAGTCTCTATTCCTGAGGCATTCCTATACACAAAAAAAAAATTCAGGGCTGGTCTGGTGCAGTGTGCTGTGACAAGACTTGTACCCATTATGGCAAAGATTATTTTATATGTACAGTAAAGTGTACCTATGTATTGTATGTTGTTTAAATCTTTATTCTTTATGACATGCAATATTGCACATTAGGCCTAATTAGTCTATATCCTTTATGACATGCAATTTGGCACATCAGACCTAGTCTACAAATTTTACGACATGCAAAAAAACACATCAGATCTATACTACAACCTTAAGTGGCAGGGAGTAAAACTACTTGAAAACAGCAACAACTTACTGCAGCTATATTGTAATCCTGATGTAGGTTTTTACTGCTGGGTGTTCGGCTGGTGGGTTGAGGAGCAATAGGAATGCTAACATCATCAACATCATCTTCTTCTTGCTGCCCCCGTTGAACACTGGGTGGAATCTCAGTACCAGGAGGCTTTGGCTTTTTATTTTTTTTCTTGCTTCTGGATTTTGGCACCGGTTCCTCGGCTAGAAAAATTAAACATTGGACAATTAGCGTCCATAAACTTCAACAAAACAAAATACAGTATTGACCCTGCAGATTACACTTTTGTGCTTAATCATCTCCTGTGTGGTAATTGTAAAACATCTCAGCTTCTTTCAAATGTCTTAAGCACTATTTATACCTGACCTAAGACAGTATGTTACATATAGATGAAAAAATTAGATCACAAAATAAGTTCTCGGATCTCCAAATATGCTGACCTGATATGCAAAAATTAACAAAAAAGTTACAAGTACCTACTTGCTAATACATTAAGTCTATTTAATGTGTTGGCATATCAGGGTCTATGTTGTGTGCCTCATCTGAGTGAGCACATATCGTAAAATAATTAAAAAATCTTGTTAAAAAGTGCTAATTATCCAGTATCCAGATTAACTGTGACATATGGATTTTAGCCATGTATGGTAATTTGTAAGTATTATATAACACAATAAAGGAACACAGGGGTGAGGTCACCAGGAGGGTATGTTAATACAATAATCTGCAAATTTCTATTTTACTCTTGCCTGTAGTTTTGCTTTCCAGAAATTTAATTCTAAAAGGAAAATAAACATCAATAACATTATGGATATTTGAAAAATAAAGGTTCAATCAGTGAATGAAAAAAAAAAAAGAAGAGAAATTGGAATAATGTAAAATGCTAAGTGTTTCAATTCTTGAGAAGAAAAAAAAGTACCATCAAGTGCTTGAAACACTAAAATGATAAAGTTTAAAAAAAATGGTAAAATCAATACATTGAGAAACAATTACACATAAAATCTAGTTATCAGTGTCTCGTCTATACTTGTGTTGCTGCAGTAGACTGGTAATCCAAGGGTTGCAGGTTCAAAACATGCTTCAACCAGTGGGCATGCTTTGATGATTCATTCTGATTGGTACTTATATTCAATTTCCCTGGCATGATATAGCCATAATGCACCATTAAAAAAGACCAACCAAGCAAGCAGCGAACAAAGCAACCCTTCCATACTGGTTATATAATTCAAGTAAAAGAAATGTAAACCATTTCATTGATTAGAGACTATGCTAATCAAGAATAGTCCCCTGGGCAAAAAAATGTAACCAGGATGATTTACAATACATTTATACACAACTTGTCTTCCATGAAATATTGAAATTAATACATTATAAATGCACAAAAAGTTATCAATATGTTTAATTGTGGTTGGTAAATATCCTTGATTTGACAAAAAACAAGAATGGCAGAATTTTTTTATTATATGTAAAGCAGAATTAGACATGCAAATTAATCAAATGATTCAAGCAAAAATTTACCTTCCTTTGTTAAATATAAAATATCAAATAGTGTACTGATTAACATTGTTTAAGTACAGAAATATGGCAGGTAATCTAATAATATTAATCAAACAAATATGTAAATAGGCTTTAGCATGAAATCTATTACCCGAGTCTAGAAAATATTTTAATTGCAACTACTTAGCCTTGCATGCTTTAATTTAGAACAGAATAAACATAAAGAGTTCTTAAAGTTTTAAATGTAAACAAACTATGAATATTTTTTTCAAAACTGCGATGAAACTAACTACAATGGATAGTAACTATGATTTTATACAACATTATATACTCGTTCTCTGATGGATTGTAACTATGATTTTATACAACATTATATACTCATTCTCTGATGGATAGTAACTATGATTTTATACATTATATACTCATTCTCTGACGGATAGTAACTATGATTTTATACAACATTATATACTCGTTCTCTGATGGATAGTACCTATCACTCACAGATTTTGTAAAACATTATATACTCATTCTCTGATGGATAGTAACTATGATTTTATACAACATTATATACACGTTTTCTGATGGATAGTAACTATGATTTTATACAACATTGTATACTCGTTCTCTGAAGGATAGTAACTATGATTTTATACAACATTATATACTTGTTCTCTGATGGATAGTAACTATGATTTTATACAACATTATATACACGTTTTCTGATGGATAGTAACTATGATTTTATACAACATTATATACTTGTTCTCTGAAGGATAGTAACTATGATTTTATACAACATTATATACACGTTTTCTGATGGATAGTAACTATGATTTTATACAACATTATATACTTGTTCTCTGAAGGATAGTAACTATGATTTTATACAACATTATATACTTGTTCTCTGAAGGATAGTAACTATGATTTTATACAACATTGTATACTCGTTCTCTGATGATTAGTAACTATGATTTTATACAACATTATATACTTGTTCTCTGATGTTAACAACAGTTCATTTTGAATCATCCCTATTTGTTAGAATAAGGAACAACATACCCCCTACCCCCAAAGTATGTACACGAAAGTAAAAATTTTAAATACCCTGATTGATGGTGATTGAATAAACATACATGTCAAACTTTAATTCATTTTTTTGAAAAGACGTGTTGTTTATAAATTTATGACATGTTGTAATCTTGATTATCTTTAATTATCCATAAGTGATCAAACATACTTTATCATACCATCCATTTTTTCACATTTATTGGGGCACTGTATAATGCTGTTTCCAAACATTTCAAAATATTCATGATTAAATCCACTCATATATTTATTTGTTTTAAATGTTCATGTATGGATCCACTCATGTAAACATAAATGTTTTCAATGTTCATTTTAGAATAAAATACATGTATATATATGTTTTAAATATTCATGTTGGGTCTGGCCCCCCCCCCTAAAAAGCACTTCCATGATAATATTTCAATGTTTTTGTTTACAAATAAAGAATTCTGGTTACATTATTTGTCACCGTGTACATGAACTGCCAGTTGTGATAAATGTGAACAATACCCATACATCACCATGGACTTGCCCTTAATGATATAATTACTTTATATTCTGTAAATTATGGACAAGTTTATGAAATATAGCTGATATAATGCTTCTTAATCTGTTTGAAATGGACATAAATATTAACGAAATCAGCCAATTAAATGCTAACATGTCTCACTCATCACTGATGATCATAGACATAAAGTATTATAAAACCAACCGATTAAATCACAACATGTCTCAATCATCCCTACCTGACGATCCAGATTATAATAACATAATGCAAACCGCAAACAGGAGTAAGACTGTTTCAAAATATATAAAAATTAATTAATAACAGGAATTCATTACATCAATTATTATTATCTTACCTCTGAAAATATCCATGATACTACTTATTTTTCTATTTAAATTCTTTTTTGCTGCTCCTGATACATGATTTTTCTAATTTTTTTAATTTTTATTTAAGGCTGTAAATTGTACCGATTATCTTAATTTCAATTTCGTCTATGTGACTATGGTCTGTTTAATAAATATCAACAGCATGAAGTTGCATATAGGATTTAACAATAAATGCTTATGTGTAACAATTACTAATAATAATCTTAATAATAAGACTAAATTGATGACTTAAGTTAATTTCTCACTGGCCGGTGGAGTTCAGACATTTCTAGAAGAATTAAGTAATTTTCTATTGGCATATGAATAGGCAATCTTGAAATAAATTGAAATGTAAGTTCTGTCATATGGGGTATCTTATGAAATGCAGGCATAATTAAAAGTGTATATAAAAAGTGAACTGAGCAGTCAGATTCATTCCTATTTTGGAGCCATCCTCATTTCTTGTGCTCCGGTCAGTAGACATGTTTTATGTTGTATTTAGATGTTATTTGAAATGGAAAACACATTTGTTTGGAGAGAGAGAGAAAGAGAGAAAGATGGGGCAGGAGCAATTTATATACAAGGTAGTGAGTACTAAACAAAGCAACAATAATTTTCACAAATATAATATTAAACTGAGTAAAATTACTCACAATTTATGTATATATTAATAAACTCAATTTCAGATTTCATTCTTTACTGAATTTATCTGAATAACATTTTAAAATTTTATAAACTGATGGTACCATGCACCACTTAAAATGAAGTAAATGAAATACTCATAAAATATGAAATTCAAACATCAAATATAAATGCTGGTACGAGTACCATAAATTGTATACTGGTCAGAACTGCAGGTATGTACAGTTTAATAGTGTACTATATATGTCACTGTTGCTAAGCAACTGAGAACTTTAATGATACATTCTGCATTATATATATATATATATCTTAAATGTCTCAATCTAATTACTCCACAAAATGTAGTTAAGGTAAAAGATACAAAACTGAAGTCATTTTTGCAAAATTCTCATTGATGACCTACTGACCTCAAAATTGATTGTGGCATTCTTACCTGAAATGCAAGCAATACATAACAATTTTATTTATGGTTGGTGTCACAAGATTTGAGTTGTATTGTGGGATACATTTTCTTTTACAGGCCTTAACAGCTTGGCCTTTGACCTTTAAATTTGAGAATTTGTTTCTAATAGTCATGGTGATCATAGACTTTGAACTTTGAAATCCAAACCCGACAGGCATCTTTCTTACCTCAAATGCAAGTACTTTACCAAGTTTGGTCATTTAATATGATAGAGATGTAAAGTTATTATTGTTTTCCTTTTTCTTGTGACCTTGACTTTTGAGTTTTTGTCCTGAAATCAATGCTTTTATTATATGATTCTAAACATGGCTTATGTTGTGATTAGATGGGTGAAACTGTATAGACACTGTGGTATCTTTATTATGGATATTTAAGCTTGTGTGTGTATGTGAGATCTGGATATTACACGTAACTTTAACAATTTTTAAGTCATATCACTACAATGTCTGCAGTGTGACAGTTTAAAGTGATGTCTGGCACTGGGTCATCATGCCACAGACTAGTAGCATGATGTCCCACCCAGTCCTATTATCCCGACACATGGCCGACCAGTCCTAATACTAACCTCTTAATGCTGGGCACCAAGCGAGGCAGTTGTAAGTACCATTTTTCAAAGTCTTTGGTATGAATCAGCTGGGGTTCAAACCCGTGACCTCCCTCATCCGAAGCAGACAGTTTAATCACTAGGCGACCAGAGTGGTCTATATTTAAGAGTGTGATACAGTAAGAGGATGATACTGTGTGTTTAAAATTTTAAAAATAAAATTAAATTGCTTTTGTTTGATCTAATCTCTGAATTCAAACGAAATCATTCATGTACTGTAAATATCTAGATATGTGGCACTTGACAAGGACAACATACTGCACAACCATGCTTCTCATGAATCAACAAAATCCATCCTCAAATCAATCAACATATTTCAACACATTTTCATGATGATGACATTATTGTATTGTCAGCACAAGACTTTGTATAATCCCATCAGCAATAACCTAATTTAGCTGAAAATAAAAATCACGTAATTCCATTATTATGATTCTACTGAAAGCCTTATAAATGGTTTTAAGTACATAATGCTGAACTGTGTATAAGGTCATTATACCATATACATGTACTTGATCTTCAAGTTTATTTTCTTTCAAACAATGGTGATGCACAAAGCACATATATTGTCTTTTGTAACTAAATTTAGTAGCATTACATGTAATTGACTCTGTATTTGGTAGCATGCTTTTGTAGTTTTACAGTCTATATCACAGACCATACCCATGTCAAGATGGCATTTACTGATGAAGCGGAAATCAATTGCGTGCTTGCAAAAGAATCCCTCCCTCCCTATATTATTTTCCTAGCTTTGTCAAAGTTTATATAAGTTATTTCCTTGATCACAGTTCTAATAAATGAAATCATCTTATGTTTGAATTAACCAGTTGAGAAAAGAAGTGAAACCAGTCAAGGCATGTACAATTACTTCCATGGACACTGATGATTTAATCAATTAAAATGTCTAAATTATAAATACATGTACAGTGAACAAACTGTCCACATGTAAATGCTACTACATCACAGGATCAAGAAAGACCAATTAGCTCAATGAAAAACATACAAGAAACTTACCAAAATATTTATGAAAATTCAGGTGCATACAGGGTTATATTGAATGCTGCATTTCAGATAGCATCTGAATAAATGATCCCAATTAGAACATACATACACACACACACGCACATATTGACTGCCCCCCTGCCCCACCCAACGGATGAAAATATGGCTGGGAACAATTGAGCTCCATGATAAGATGGTATGATCTATAGTTCAAACTTACTTGTTGAATCATCTTGTTCCTCCGCACTGTCAACAAATCCTGAATTTAACTGAGCCATTGCATGTTGACCTTAGAGTATATATCTCCAATACATTCCTGGCCTACCAAAAGTCCACCCTACATTGATAATGTATCACATTATCACACTGAGCTATGGACCCCTATTAAAAACTTCCTCAATGAACATTACCACAGCACTATGCTCAATACAAGAATAGTCACCGTCTGGGAATGGGGTCTTTCTTAGGTCAATGCCTGGATAGAAACCCTACTATTGATGTAGCCTGTCATTCACTTGAAAGCAGTATCTGCCCTAAATACAATCCGAAATCACTTCAATCAAAAGCCAACACAAATAAGTTTTAGCTGTTGCATAGTTCAAGGTACTGCTGAATAAACTGTCATGTTATTGTACCAATGAGCCAGGTCCAAACAGGTAAATTTTCTGCATTTCAAATCAATCAATCATTCAAATGAATAAAACTGTTTTAAAGTTCTCATTTTTTCAGGCAAGAAACATACAGCTATTGATGACTGTCCATGCTATGGATAAATAGGATCAAATTGCCATGAGGTTATTACACAGAAAGAATATTACATGATGTGTGAGGACTACTGAGCTCTCTGACTGAACTGTATTTGAATTCCCACTTAAATCAATAAATGCGACACAACTCATAGCTTCCTGGAATTAAGCTATGCAGCTTGGTGACTTGTCTGTAAGATCTAATTTAGAACTGAATGCAGTCTTTGTAACTACATGCTGAAATCTTTGTGGTAGACAAGTGTTTAGAATAATACTCGTCCATGTCAGATATCTGATAACATGATATGCTGTGAAGTATATGAATTTACACAATAAATCTGATTAGTAACATCCTGCTGTCAATTCAATTTTACATACAATATGTATGATGTATTGATACCATAAAATTACAACTGTCAATTCAATTTTACATGCAATATGTATGATGTATGGATACTGTACATTACAACTGTCAATTCAATTGTACATGCAATATGTATGATATTATACCATACATTACAACTGTCAATTCAATTTTATATGCAATATGCATGATGTATGGATACTGTACATTACAACTGTCAATTCAATTGTACATGCAATATGTATCATATTATACCATACATTACAACTGTCAATTCAATTTTACATGCAATATGTATCATGCATGGATACTTTACAACTGATATCAACTGATGTTATACTGAGTAAAACTGAACAGATCATTAATTTGTCGTTTCAAACACAAAGATACTTCTTTCATACTGTTAAATAGAAATGTGTTAAAGGAACACAAATGCCCTTCCACAGTGACTTAGAAAAAGAACTACTGGTATTCTTAACTAGGCAAACATGCATAAAAATGGATGGAGAGAAGGATGTATGGATAAGGATAATACCTGGAGCAGTATAACACTATAAGTTGAAAGCCTTTTATGCCAGAATCTATTGTCCAATCTGATCGAATTCTTTTGAACAGTCTTTAAATTCATTTAGTAGCATGTCCTTTTAGATGCAGTGACCATTGATGACATCAAATTAGCATCGCTTATACATAAAGTCCATTTAATCTGTAAGCTATTATTCCAATCCAGTTAAATTCTGTTGAGATTATTAAAATGAACTGACTTGAAGGTCTTTCTACTTTTAGTACTAAAAACAGATCAGCATCATTTGTATCAACTCAAATGCCAGTCTTCATGTCAAGATTCTGTTTTTGTTTTGTTTGTTTTTTATGGTATAATGCCATTTTTCAGCACAATATAGGCTATACATGGCAGCCAGTATTTATGGTGGCCAAGATTCTGTCAAAATTGGCAAAATTCTGTTGAAATTTTAAGAAGTGGTCCAAAGATTTTAAAATTTAATTTTAGTAATGACAGTAGTAACTGAAATATGGTTAAATTCTGTCAAATTCTGTCTGGTGGTTTTTGAGATAAAGTCATATTTTGTTTATTCTATTTTCAGTAACAGTGACCATATTTAATGGCAGTTTGGCACGATTTATAATGCTAACATAACTTCTATCAAATTTGTTCAAATCCTGCTGAGCAAAGTTTGACAAGTTAAATACAGCGTTTTTAATTTAGTGTAGGTAGATTGACAATAACTTAAAAGGCCTTCATGCCATGATGTAATACTGGTCTTATTTGGTTGAAATTTGTTCAGTGTTTTATTGAGAGGAAGCAACTGCTGATGAATGCAGAATGGATGATGGATGGCATACGTTGAATGGATTGCCAGGATTAAAAGAAAACATTTAATCAATATGACAAAAATTGTGATCTTGCAGTCCTTCATGTGTCATTGACTGAAATGCAATCTAAAAGTTTGGTATCCTTTACATTTTATCCTTCACTGTATTCTATACCTACAAAGACTTTTCAAGTAGTCCATCAATGCAGAAAAAATGACTTGCTTTATATAATTATTGAGCTAATAAATTACATACTTTAATTAGTGACTGAGTGAATAAATGACTTACCTTAATTAATGACTGAGCTAATAAATGACTTGGCAGTACTTTATTAAAAAAAAGAAATAATAAATGACTTAATTTAAGTATGAGCTTTTGCCTAGATACAGACTAACCTGGTTTATGAGTGACACATTATATTATCATATAAACAAGTAAGAGTGAGTGAGCTCCCTTATATATTGTGACACTCTTCAAAACTGAAACCTCAATATACCAAAAACCTCTCAAAACCCACTTTTTAAGTCAATTTGTTTACTTTCATACATTTTTCATAAATTTCATAAATAATCATAAATTTGTCTCTAGTAAACAAAAACCAACTCATAAAATTTAAGCAAATAAAATTTTACACAAACTTTTACTCCATGAAACAGAAAATAAATTCAAACTTGGAAATATATTTTAGCTGCTAATTTCCTGACAAACGTTGGAACAGATTAATTTGAGCTTGCAGTGGCTGATAAGTGAGACCCAGAAAATGTGCCAACATAGATTAGGGCTGACAATAAGGTAATCTAAGTTTGTGCACCTTGCCAGATTTTAAGGTTAATTACATGTATTAATAATTAAATGCTTTTAGTTTAAGGCATACAGAAAGATTACGTCTATCAGCTGATTATCCAACCATAAATACTGATATTCCTTTGCAAACAAAGTTAATAGACCATTGTTTGCTTGTTTTATTAATGATATTTCAAGGTTTTATTAACCATGCATGTGATTACTTCCTGAAGCTTTGCTAAGATACCAACAGTTGTTGCAGTTGTTGTAGGGTTTAACACCATTTTTTAGCACACAATAGGCTATACATGGCAGCCAGTATTATTGGTTGAGGAAGAACCCAGGAAAACCTCGGGAAAGAACCACCGACCCACGAGAAGCTACTGGCAAGCTTTCTCACATAACTACATTAGTTGAGTCTTAGACTCAAACCCACACAGACAGAGGTGAGATGGCAGTGATCCGTAATGGAGAGCGCTTTAGACCACTCGACCACTCGGGGTCCCTAGGGAGACACCAACAGAGTATGATACTAAAATCCACATTCACTCAACTGATTTTCAGTCAAGAAAAATTATTACATACATGTATTTAAGTCATGTCTGAGTCAAATGACTTTGAAATTCCTAACATGACATCACATTTTCAGCCTCATTACCAAGGCATAATTTGTGCATATAAGTTTAGATATCGGAAACATCTGCTGCATTGTCACATGGTTATGACTGACTATCCAAACAGTGTTAGTAAACTTAGTAAACGAATTACTCCGTTAAACAAACTGTGAACATTATGAATTACATCAAGTATTCAAACATTCTGGTGTATCTTTAATAATTCCAAGGGACCTATAATAAAGTTATAAAAGCATTATCCTTTCTCAGATGCTTCTTGTGATGTCAGACTGTATTGCTATGTGGAGTAACTGTATTTATTCATTTTGATATCATTATTGGTAGGAACGTATATCGTTCTGATATTTCTTCATAAAAAGTATGTATAATTAGAACAAAAAGAATAGCTTTCTTAATTTTGTGTACTCTTACACACACAAACACTGATGCTTAAAAATTAATTCTCTCTTTTTTAAATAAGCAGTCAGAAAAAAACTTTTTTCACACCTGCAAAACTTTAATAAATAAAAAAAAACTACTCAAAATCAAAATGTTTGGTTGTTCCATGGGATTTTGGTTTTGAGGGGATTCACTAACTAATTAATTAATTAATCTAAAAATAACTGTGATTCATCTATATGCATTTGTCTCTCAATATAATGCCCTTGTGCATAAGACAATCAAATATATAACATTACATACAGTCCTTGATCCAATTTACTAGTGAAGGAATAATATATATCCAATAATATTATGATACCTCCCCAGTAACATGGTATACTTTGATGACTTTCCTGAATGGAATTATAGTGAGGGAATAATGTTTATCTAGTATAATGATACCTCCCCAAAAACATGATACACTTTCATGACTTTCCTGAATGGAATTATTGTGAGGGAATAATATTTATCTAGTATAATGATACCTCCCCAATAACATACACTTTCATGACTTTCCTGAATGAAATTATAGTGAGGGATAAATATTTATCTAATATAATGATACCTCCCCAATAACATGATACGCTTCGATGACTTTCATGAATGGAATTATAGTGAGGGAATATTATTTATACAATATTATGATACCTTCCCAATAACATGGTACATTTGACAACCAAAGGTCTAAGTCCATGTTATCAGCAGCTGTGTGAATTACGTATAGATTACTACGATCATATCACAATTTTAAATGGTTGGTATCATACATTAAAAACTCCATCATGACTAAATATGATTGACACAGAAGACAGGTTAAATGTATCTAAAACAATGTACTCTCCCTTAGTACAGTACAGTTATGTATTTAGGTCAGTGATGACTGCTACAATACATGTAAATGCATAATGAGAGAAAACAAGTACTCAGAGAAATTATGCATCTGAAAGGTTGCCACACCTAGCTGATACAGATTAGTCAAGAGTTTCTTATATACTTTTCCATTCTAAGTTTTATATATATATATATATATATATATATATATATATATATATATATATATATATATATATATATATATATATATATATATATATATATATATATATGGGTGCATGGACATAAAAGAGCATAGCTTTATGAGTCTACACTCAATCTATAATAGCTATCCAGCATCCATGAGTTATGCCAATATACAAACACAGAAAAGCTAACCAAGACTTTTTTCAATAACACTGACCTTACCAGAAGGTTGGTGGGATAGTTGAGGTGCATGGATGTGAAAGAGCATGCTGCAGCTCTTGATTCTACAGTAAAAGTAGGATTGGTGACATAATAAATATGATAGTTTACAGTATAGTGTGTGTGTGTGTGTTAGATTTTTAACACATTAACCCCTGATGCCAGGAGGTAGTAGCCTACTGCCAATCTCTGTAGCATAAAGGTCATATATGATACAATAAAGTGGGTCCTATTATAGAAAGGCAGCCAGAGTTAGCTCTGCACCGACACCAAATAATCTATACATTTTAGTTGCACTACAAAATGCAGTGGGAAAAACCAAATTTTTGGGACTTGTTTCTTCCCCACCCAAGATTCTCCCATGGTCGGAATCTGATTTTGTGTCCAGATTTTAGACTTTATAGTCTCAGATAAAGGGGAGACCAGTCTAAAATGCACATACTATAGACAGGTGAACATGTTCAAAAAATAGGATTAAGGTGGACATTCTTAATACAGTCTTCTCCATACAAAAACTACGGGTCTGGAAAGCAAAAAAGCAATAGAAGAAAAAAAAAAGAACTCACACTTTTTACCTTCTGATCATGCGCAAGCAAAATAACCAATGGAAATATTGCTTTTAGCACTACTAGGGATTGGGCTAATCAGAAATTGCTTGGAAGTCAAAGTATTAACATGTATTCAGAAAAAGTCCCCAAAATGTGTTTCCTACTTGCATTTCATTTGAAAAAAGCGAAAACCTCTAGGGGCTAATGTGTTAACATAGTTTTAAACAAATTTCAGTCATATTGCTATGATGTCTTCAGTCTGGCAGCTTATAGTGATGTCTATCACTGATGTATCGTGTGATCATGCCATGGACATGTTACATCACATTCCCACCCAGTCACATTATCTTGACACAAGGCTGACTAGTTCTAACACTAGGCTCTCAATGCTAAGTACTAAGCGAGGCAGCTGCTAGTACCATTTCAAGAAGTCTCTGGTATGACTTGGCCAGGGTTTGAATCCATGATCTGCTGCATTTAAGGTAGACACTCTAACTATTTAGGCCACCAGAGCAGTCAGTGATGGTACAAGTTTAATGATAGGTGACAGTACTAGTATGATAGGTGACAGTGCGAGTATGAAAGGTGACAGTACTAGTATGATAGGTGACAGTGTGAGTATGATCATAGGTGACAGTACTAGTATGATAGGTGACAGAACTAGTAATGATAGGTGACAGTGCAAGTATGATCATAGGTGATAGTGTGAGTATGATAGGTGGCAGTACTAGTATGATAGGTGACAGTGCGAGTATGAAAGGTGACAGTACTAGTATGATAGGTGACAGTGCGAGTACAATAGGTGTCAGTTTTAATAAGATACTGGTGACAGTACAAGTAAAATAGCTGACAGTATACATATAATAGGAGAATGTACAAGAATGATAGTTGACAGTATGAATATGATAGATATTCCTTCCTGGGTTAGAACAAAAAACATGACCAAAACATAATCAAGGCTTCTATCAGTCATTCAATTTAACTATGCTTGAGTCTCACCATTTGTAACACGTATGGAACACATGTGCCAAAAACGCAAGATATGGCTGTAAATAAATGCTTTTCGAAAAATCATCTTTCAATTCAATCTTTGGAAAATTATTCCTGAGAAAGATCTAACAGATAGGATTTTCCATTGTGTGGTTCAAACCTATTCCATTAATAAGAAACAATGATTGTAGCACATTTTGTGATCATGCTTATAAACCCCAGATGTACCTCATATATATATATGATCTGTATGTATGTAGTCTGTAAATAACTATATTCCTATGTTTTGATATACAGTAGTTTTTTCTTGATCTATAGGCTTAATTCTCAATACCTAATCATTAACTTCCTTATTTTGTCATTGTGATATGATAAATGAAATCCCCATTGCATTATTGACTTCTCTATGCAGTTGCTCTATACTATCACAATAGTTTTAACTCGCTGTTATTTTATCCTTACCAAATTGTGCCAGACCTGAAAAGCCACATACATGTACTAAAAATGCTTTTCATTGTTTTTGTAAGTTGTAGTTAGATAATAATAATAATAATAATAATAATAATAATAATAATAATAAGAAGAAGAAGAAGAAGAAGAAGAAGAAGAAGAAGAAGAAGAAGAAGAAGAAGAAGAAGAAGAATGATAATAAAAATAATGATGACTTTGTATAGTGCCTAATCTTTAGAAGCTCTAAGAAATTTACAACATCTATAATGATATGAATACAAAAAAACAAAAACCATGAAAATGGAAAACATTTAAAAAATGAGATGAGCATAAGACAAGTTTTGTGTTACTAAGCATAGCTTTAAGGTACCTAAAAGTAACTGCTGAAAATTAAGCTGTTTATTATACCACGCAGGCTGAAAGATTATATATTTCTTGTCCAAGTTGTTCAAAAACTATACTGGGGAAGGCAAAATGCCAGATGGAGCTGAGAATAGAAACAAAACTGAATCTGTACAAGTACCCTCACATCATGTCCATTTTAAACCATGGTGGGCAAAATAGCCCACATGACAGATCCAGTCCATAACCTGGTTTTATTGATTAATTTACATTACAGTGTGGTTTTAAGAATCAATATTCTGGCCCATGCCCTGGAGGGAGTTGCCCACGCTTAATTTAGACTCTAAATCTCAGACCATGCACACCTTTCTTATCTTTGTTTCTTTTTGCTCTTTTTCTGAAAACTAGCACTTAAGCAGTTTGATTTCTCTGATTCACTCATTATTTATAAAAAGTTATGACAAAAAAGAGGTTATACAGTACTGGAGTACTAAAATGATGCAACTCTACCTGAAACAATGAACTTCTGGATGCCATATTGAATGTCAGATCAAAACCATTTTCAAACAGCAAAGTGTAGCAAAATTTTGGGTTTCACATTGTATTAACAGTATTTCTTTTCCAAATAAAACGTTTGGCACAAATCACAAACATCTGCTGATCAGAAACCTGATATAGTTCCACATTTTGGACAGAAATTTAATTTCATCCAAAAGCTGGAAAAATCAATCATGCCAATAATGCAAATTAAGCATTCTTAAATCACAGTTGTTAAAATCTAAAAATTATTTGATTTTTGCCAATTTAAAAGGTCTTCTACAAATCCTGATTTTTCAAAGTAAATTCATTGAATGAATAGCCTCCAATAGTGATTTTCAAACAGAAGGTTCAGTGAATTTATGAAGAAACTTAATTGTAAATACTGTTGTAATACAGCAGAAAACAAACAGTCTGCATGCTTACCTAAAGCTGATTTTTCTAGCACCTTAAAGTTTCTTAAAAAAATTGAGATATTTAAATATCTTTCTTATTGCTTATTCATGAGTTTGTCCATATACATTATGTATGTATTGAAATACAGCCATAGCATCATGCATTTTCCTCAAATCAGTCTGGGTTTATCTGTGAAGAAACTTTTTTGTTCACCTCAACTTGTTCTTCAAGTATGAAACTAATTCCACACAATTAAAACTAAAGACTATTTTTTTATCATCCAGTGTATGTTTTACTTCTGAAGAAAGAAAAAAACCAAACAAAGGTTGAAATTTTAAACAATAATGATATCTCTCTTATTGCGTATTTTGAGTACTTTTCGCAAAAATAAAAATAATATCATCTGAAACGTTAATTTGAGGCAAAAAAATCTAATAATAGAAGAAGAAAAAATTTAAAGTCTTCAGAAATTACAGCCATATTGAGTTCACACATCTATAATATTGAAGCTCTAAGATAATCTAATTTATTACATTGATGGATTATGTCTTTCCACACTTTAAACATTGATAAATAAAACCTGAAATCTGACGATCCATTAATACCCACATCTTAAAGAAACATGATCTGTTCATACAATCTGGAAAAGCTTATAAATCTTGATTATAGTCAAATAAGTACTTAAGGTAATTAGTAGTCCAAGGTGCCTGTTGTTTCCATACATATTATACTTTATAATTAGTATATTTTATCTAGTTAGCAAAATATTCTGAATGAAGAGTCCACAAACAAGTCTGGACAGGAAATTGATCATTGGAGAATGGCAGATATGATGTATTATGCCATATACATGCATAGGACACACAAACCCTTCTAAACAGGTGAACAATTGCAGGTGTCCACTGACAATATGACATTCTTATTTAGTTTATCAAATGACACCCAATAACATAACATTTTTTATTAAGAGTTTCACACCTGACTTAACCAGGTCCTTTTTAAATAATCTGGTTCCTGTAAAAAATATATTTAAGCCTATTACAGACACAGGGACCATCTCAGAAGCCGATGGGTTTTCTTTTTTCGACACTGAATGGAGCACCACACAAATAGGAGTGAAGAGATTCTATAGCCCATACTATCACATGGCATTCTTTCTCAGTTGCAGAATAATTCTGCTCCCTGGGCAATAGTCTGCGGCTAAGATATGCTATAAGATGTTCGTCTAATGCTCCAATGCTCATATCACTTGCATCCGTTTTCAGTACAAATGGGCGTTCAAAAACAGGATTGATCAAGATAGGTGCCTTTACCAGTGCATTCTTCAGGTCACTGAATGACTTAACAGCTGTCTCCTCCCATGTAACATAATTTGGCTGTCCCTTGTCGAAATACACAGTGGAGCCAAGAGATGAGTGAAATTATTGATGAATTTTCTATTATAATAGTTCCTCGTTCCTAGAAAGGATTGAACTTCTTTCTTTATTGTAGGGAGTGTGAAGTCAACCATAGATTTGACTTTGGTGTCATCTGGTTTAATTTGTCCTCCACTAACAATGTGACCATGTCAAACAAGAGTATCGTTTCCAATGTCACACTTGGAAAGTTTAACTGTTAGATTGTTTTCTAGCAATCATTCCAAGACTTCTCATAGATCCTGAAGGTGGTCATTCAAGGTCTCACTAAAAATAATGATCAAAGTAAGATCCAACATCACATAATTTGGACAGCAACAACTCCACCATGACCAAAAATGTAGCAGGTGAAGTTTTGATCCCAAAGAGCATAGCAGTAAATTCATAACATCCAAACAGTGTCAAAAAAGCAGATTTCTCCTGCACTTCTTTAGACAAAGTACCTGCTAGTAACCTTTAGTCATGTCAAGTTTGCTGATACAGTTTGCATTTCCCAATGTCTCAAAAGTTTTGTCTAGCCTTGGTGTAGGATAGGCATCAAAGATGCTCAGTTTTCTGAAATCAATAAAAAGTCACAGACTTCCATCTTTCTTTTGAACAAGCACAACTAGTGAACTCCATCCAGGGCTTGAAACTGGTCTTATAAATTATTGCTGTAACATTTTGTCTAATATAGCTCTGACTGCCACCCTTTTTACATGGTAAATACAAGAAGGTTTCTATGTGATAGGAATGTGAGCAATAAAGTTGGTTTTGCCTGGTTTTGAAGTTAGCACATCTTCAAACTCAGAACATAATTCTATGCACCTGTTCTTACTGTTTTTTCGTTAGTCTGCCATTCAGACTGATTTTGTCCAAACTCCATATCGGCCAGTGGGAAGTCAATCCGTCCTCCTCCATTAAGTTCATCACACAGTTACTGCTAACAGTACAGTATTACAGATGTAACTGCAAGCTGAATGACCCATGTGAATTGCATTACAGATGTAACTGCAAGCTGCATGACCCATGTGAATTGCATTACAGATGTAACTGCAAGCTGCATGACCCATGTGAATTGCATTACAGATGTAACTGCAAGCTGAATGACCCATGTGAATTGCATTACAGATGTACCCTTTCTTGTAATAACATTAAAGAGGGGCAATCTTTCATAAACTGATACAAGTACAACCAGAAGTTAAAACATCAAAGCATTTTCACTGTATTTGTCACAAATTCATCCATCTAGCTTGGAATAATTTCTGGTACACAAGACATTTGTGAGTACCATGTATACTTGCTTATGAGTCCAACTGCAAAATGCACAGACCCTGATCTGTAATTACAAAATGCAACAGAAGAACAATGTCAATGCAGAATGCTAAGATTAATCAATAAAAGAAGAAGAAAAAAACCACTTTAACTGGCTGGAACATAATGTGACAGAAGATCGTAAAAGATTGGAAAACGTTGTTCTAACCAAACTTGTAACTCATCTGTTTTCAAACAGTCGTTTTAGTATGTACAGTCTGCATATCGCCCTTGCCACAGTACGGAAACTACTCTTCTGAAAGTAGTTAATGACATTCTCTCTGCTTTGGACAGCAGAAAGATTACAGTCCTCACTCTCCATGATTTGTCTACAGCATTTGACACAATACACCGTGATATTATTTCACAGTCTCCAGCATTTCTTTGGCATTCACAATACAGCCTTACAGTGGTTCAAGTCCTACTTAGGCAACAGGACACAAATTGAATCTGTGAATGGAATACACTCCAGCCCAGTTGATCAATGTTGTGGTGTTTCACAGGGGTCTGTTCTTGAAAGTGTTCTCTGCATTATATACACTCAGCCAATCTCTAACCGCTCCAGTGGCCTAGTGGTTAGAGCGTCCGCCCCGGAAGCGGGAGGTCATCGGTTCGATCCCCGGCCGAGTCATACCAAAGACTTACAAAAATGGTACTAACAGCCGCCTCGCTTGACGCTCAGCATTAAGAGGTTAGTGTTAGGACTGGTCGGCCTGGTGTCAGGATAATGTGACTGGGTGAGACATCATGCTACATGTCTGCGGCATGATGTCTCAGTGCTAGACATCACAATAAGCTGCCTCACTGCAGACATCGTAGCGATATGACTGAAAAATTGTTAAAGCTACGTTAAAAATCCTAATCAAACAAACAATCAGCCAATCTCAAGTGTCATAGATCATCACCCAGTGTCTCACCAATTGTATGCTGATGACAACCAAATATACAAGTCTAGCCACCAAATTGTTGATGCTATCATCCAAGGAGTAGAGAGGTGCATTTCTGATGTGAAATCATGGATAACATGTAACAAGCTGCAGATGAATGATGATAAAACTGAAGCCATTCTGATCATAACACAAAGACTTTCTCATTCACATCCTTTACCTCAAACAATAAATAACACCAAAATTAAATTCACACAGTTAGTATGAAATCTAGGTGTTACTCTAGACAGTACTCTCACATTGCACCAACATGTCATGAACATATGCAAGGCTGCATTTTCTTGAGCTGAGATGCATCAGCTCCATTCACAAATATCTTTCAGTTGATGCCACTAAAACACTTGTGTTTTAGTATTTTCAAGACTGGATTATTGTAACTCAATTCTGTCTGGATTGCCTCAGGATCTACTCCAGAAACTTCAAAAGGTTTATAACACAGCTGCTCGGATCATCTTTAGAGTACCATGATCAGCACACATCCCCCCTGCTCTGTACCCTACACTAGCTATCCATTTGATCCAGAATCAAACACAAAATGTGTTTTCTGTGCTGCGTTTCACTGATGGACTCCAGTCCAGCATACCTATCTGGCCTCACCCATGTGTACACACCAGCAACATACTTACACTCCTCTTCTGACAATCATATAATCATTATTCCTACTATGAAAACGAAGTCATATGGACAATGTTTCTTTGCATACCAGGGCCCAGCAATATGGAATAAACTGACCATTGAAATTAGACACAAAGACAGTGATCCCTTTCAAGAGTACTCTTAAAACTCGCCTATTTGTTACCTACCTTCATTATTTTCAGCATGTTTTATGTTTTCTAATTTCATGGTGTTTTGTTTTTTGTAGTCATATCATTATATATGTTGTGAAGCGCTTAGAGCTTCTAAAGATTAGGTGCTATACAAAGCCCTCATTATTATTATTATTATTATTATTATTATTATTATTATTATTAATATTATTATCTGAGTTTATATTGTTCACAGTTGGACGTTTAAGTGAGCATATACAGTATGTGTAGGAATTTGAAAGAAGTAATTAGAAAAACTTGGTAAAGTTTTATTTTTAAAAAACTGTTCTTGTAGCTCTTATACTTCTGTAAATCTGAAATTATGATTAAAAAGAAAGTGCAAAATGTGTCAGCTTTTGTATTTCCTATTCATAGTGAAAATAAAAACCAAACTAGTTCAATGAAATATACTTTCTGGCCATGATCATGCTATTGTATCTCTCACTGCAATCTGTAGCCAACCATAGCAACCTAGTTGTTTGGCATTTCACTAAAGATAGTCAAACTTCACTTGAGAAATAAGTGCAATGGGTGTCTACATTTTCCATCCATAATTTGAATGGATAGCTGGATTTTCCAATGCATGTAAAGCAGTGTGCTTCAACATCTTTAACATGATGGGCCACATGGACCAAAAATGTAAAATTATGAGAGAGAGAGAGAGAGAGAGAGAGAGACACACACACACACACACACACACACACACACACACACACACACACATCAGGCATGTGGGCATGAAGATGGACCTGGACCAATCTCATATAAAGCACTAAACATGTAATGGTCATTCTTTAGCCAGTTCCCATATCAAATCAAACTCTTGCTTTCATCTTCAATTATTTAACTTCATCATCATCATCATCATCATCATCATCATCATCATCATCATCATCATCATCTTTATTTCCTTCCATGGAAGATTACATGATATAAGAATAAATCATCTGAATACAATCATTAAATAAGTATTAAACAATAAATATTATTTAATTTTTTTTTTAAATAATAGTAATAATTTACAAATTCTTACACTATATCAGTCACAGTATTCATCAACTGCATAAGTTGCAAGTTTCTGTACCTTATTTGCAGAAGATAGCTGCACACTGCATGACAAAGTATGCTGCATACAAGACGAATAGCTTGGAGTTTTCTGTGTCGATTACCCCTGATGGTAACCTTTTACCTAGAAGATATTGTAATTGCAGCTCATCTTTGGCATTAAATAACATAATGTGCTGGCTCAGTGGAAACTTATCCAAAAGGAAATCCCAGAATGAGTTTCTAAAATTCGACATGTAAGGACAACTAACACAACAATGAAGTATCAAGTCTTAATAAACACTCCCACATCTAATACACATATCGAGCTGTGTTTGAGGAAAAGCAGCCCATAGTTTAGCTACATATGCAAATACCTTAGTGTGTTGTCTGGTTTTAGTCGACTGCCACACTGAGGCAGGTCATAAGTATTCGTGTATCGAAGAGAATCTATCAAAATCTGCTTGATTAGACATACAAACTCTCCTGAGGCTTTTTTCAAGACCAACAAGTTTTGACCTTACAATTTCTTTCCAATTTTGTTTATCTGCAATTTCAGAATGATGCAATAATCAGTTAGATACCCGAGCAAGTCAAACTTCTTTGAAGTATAATATAAATTAGAAATTAACCTGTAGCTTGACATGCATCTGCTCAAAATGAAGTGAGATATTTTGCATGTGTGATAGACAACACAAACCCAATATGTATTGTGTGGTAGAGGTAAGAGGAAGAGGAGGGATGAACTCAAACAATTCTGTTTCAAGTTATTTCACTGATGTCCTCTCTTTTAATTTAGTTTCTTTATGAATTTTGATTTCTAAATTTTGGTTAGTAAATTAGCAGATATGTCATGTTACAAACTGCTTAATGAATTTTCTATCAACTCCCCATTCTCCAGTGCAAAACTTGTTAAGTCAAGTAACTTAAGAACTTCATTAAAGTACACACAGTACTATGAATGTGTGAGACTGAGAGAGAGAGAGAGAGAGAGAGAGAGAGAGAGAGAGAGAGAGAGAGAGAGAGAGAGAGAGAGAGAGAGAGAGAGATCTAGCTCTGTATCAAAGTACATGTAGCTGACATCACAATGCAAAAAATAGTTATATCCTTTACTGTACTGAAAAGAGTTATTTCCCTTATACACAAAAACTAAATGAGTTATTTCCCTTATCATACACATTGGGTGTGAACATGTTACTGTCATTAGTTTCCTTATAAGACATGTTCCTCACAAAATAAAAAAAAATATATAACAAGATATTAACTAAAGAGTTGAATAAACTCAAAGCCTTTACTGACCAGATGTTTTACATAATATGCAAACTTGTATATATATTTTCAAAGAGCTTTTTTCTTATGAAAATCAGCATCCACCATCGATGCAGAAGGTTGAGGGTTCGAAAACTGGCCAAGTCATTACTAAAGTCTTATCAAAATAGTACTAGTAGCTGCCTTGCTTGGTGCTCAGCATTAAGAGGTTAGTGTTAGGAGTGTCAAGATAGTGTGACTGAGTGGGGACATCATGGTACATGCCTGCGATACGATGCCCCAGTGCTAGAGAAGACACTACAACCTTTCACACTGTATTCATAGTGATATGACTGAAAATTTCTTATAGCTACGTAAAAAAAAATCCAAAACACACACTCCTTATGAAAATGACTTATTTAGATGCAATAATGAAACAGATAATATTACAAGGCTAACAATGTTTATCAACATTCTGCTTGCATTTTGCCTATTCAAATCCTAATTGCATGTTCACAAATTAAATTATTCATATACAATTTTATCAGAAGACTTGATTGTGTTATTGTTTTTAACACTAACATACCCATGTCATATTTCTAAATTGAACATGTATTATGACAACAATGACATCACTAATGACATCATGACCTCAAATAAGGAAAAGGCATAATGAACAAGAGATTCCAGCAGTATTTCAATTAGTCATTACTATATGAGTCTATCTAATAAATTCAGCAGTCATGTGATAGAATCTGAAATTTGTCCTCCTTTCATATGAAACATATTAAGGTTATCAAATAATTTCATTTAAAATCAGTATAGTTGCAAGATCTTTTATGTAAGTAGCTTTCTAGTACAAAATACATTATGTTTAAAAAAAACAACAAAAAAACCCCAACAAATAAAACTACCGGTAAGTCTTTTATTTTATATTAAACAAGACAGCATCAAGTGATCCACATAAACAAGATTTGAGATAGAGGTACCATGCAGTCAGGCAATTCTCATATTAGTTTGACCTGTCTGTAACATTGTGGAAATGAGGGAATTTATAATCAGATTTATGGACAAGCAAGTTCAGTACTATCCAATTCATTTATAAAAGAACACAGAGCAGCACATGTACTATCATTGCTTAATTATCAATTGAAAAACATAGACCCTGACCTGACACTGCAGGTGTTTTTTTTAAAACCGATTACTCCTAATAAACTGCATAGATCTAGATTTGCTGTCTTTTTATGTGATGACAGATATGTGGGCTCAAATTATAACTGAGTACAAACTGAACATGTAATGAATTTAGCTGAGCAGATAACTGGATTTTCATTAATAGGCTAATAAGGCCAACAACTCTTATGACAGCCTGTAAAATATCATTATTTATCTATACTTACAAATTACAATATTGTATATTATACCACTCTGCTATATATAATTCATCTGTTACTTAACATATAATGATAAATTCTGACCGGCTTTTCATTAATTACGACTTCAGATTTTTTTATTATTATATACTCACATTTACATCGGATCTAACTGCATCAAGTGTGGCTGATATTTGTCAATGCAATATTAGGGGGAGTAATCAGTAGATGGTGCAATTAAGTGATGGCAGATTTTTGTCTATGCTATTTTTGGGGAGGAGTAATCATTAGACAGTGCAATTAAGTGATGGCAGATTTTTGTCTATGCTATTTTTTGGGAGGAGTAATCATTAGACAGTGTAATTAAGTGATGGCAGATTTTTGTCTATGCTATTTTTGGGGGAGTAATCAGTAGACAGTGCAATTAAGTGATGGCAGATTTCTGTCTATGCTATTTTGGGGGTAGTAATAAAGTAGACAGTGCCATTAAGTGATGGCAGATTATTGTCTATGCTAATTATTTTTTTTTTTTGGTGGGGGGGGAGTAATTTAGAAGACAGTGCAATTAAGTGATGGCAGATTTTTGTATATGATATTTTGGGGAGTAATCAGTAGACAGTGCAATTAAGCGATGGCAGATTTTTTTCTATGCTATTTTTGGGGGAATAGTAAGTAGACAGTGCAATTAAGTGGTGGCAGATTTTTGTCTATGCTATTTTTTGGGGAGTAATCAATAGACAGTGCAATTAAGAAATAGCAAGATTTTTGTCTATGCTATTTTTGGGGGGAGTAATCAGTAGACAGTGCAATTAAGATTTGGGTCTATAATGTTTTGCATCTCAACCTGACTGCCAAAAATTTATTGCATTTCTTAAGATAAAAAATTGGCAAGGTGAGGCAATCATGATCTTGTATCAAGTTAATGAGACAGAGGCTGAAAAGAGTTAAAAATAAACTGAACTTCATTTTACTTGAATTGACATCAATACACAGTCCTAAGAATGTAAACTTTAAATCAAGTCCAACCTTTTTACCCAAGTCAGAATTTTGCCATTACATGTACATTGCTAAACTCAATATGGCCAATTATTTTTTGTTGTTTTCATCAACAATGTGGATAAAGAAGACAGTTTCATTATCGCTTGTGACGAAATCCATGCAAGATTGATTTAAAGAGGTGTTCATATTAATACTGCATGTATATTTGCTTGCAAGTACAGTCTAAATGTGAACTATGTAGACCCAGATATGTTGTTGCTTGATGCAAATAAATGCTGATCTGGGGCAATGCAGTTTGTTAGGAATACTCATAAAACAATTAACATAGACCTTGATCTGCAAGCACATTATACAATGGTAGATCAGGGTTGATGTTATTTGCAGTTAGACCTGACACAGATGTGAGTATATGCGATCAATTAGATGCATTTGGGAAGTTGGTTTAGCTGACTAGTTTATCCATGCATGAGCCAATTGGAAAAAATGAAATTTAAAAAAAAATAGTTTTGTAGACTTATGATTTTCAAAACTTGATACATCTTTGTCAGATTAAGAATAAACTTACCCAATTTTTTTGCATCCGGCTATGTGACATTTGGACTGGTGTAAAAATGGTAGTTTAAAATCCATACACAAACTCCTGTTACGGTATCAGAACTGGTGATCTTTTGCACCAGAAAATCAGGTCTAACAAATTCTTATAAATTTATTAAAAGATAGTATAATACCATACCAGCTGGTACAATTCTAAAGTTAAATATTCTTTCTTTTCTTTAACATGATATGTTCAAGCTTATCAAGAACTATGGTGATGTCACAGACCCTGGAACATAAAGTGCTAAATCACTTCTAAAAAATGTTTCAGTTAGTTTTAAGTACAAAACCAGTAACTTGGACATCCTGTATATGAACTTTGATTGGAAATGTATCTAATAAATGTTGACTTTAATCAAAACAGTTGTTTCATTTGTACAGTTGTTGTACAGCTGACATGTGCATGCCCTTTCATTCCAATACAAGTATTATACTTCAAAATAATGGTAGAATATACATGCAAAGAGTTAAAGCTTGATATTTATTAAAAAACCATTTGGCTTAAACACCAATCTTTAAACATATGAAACATGCTAAAAACTTTTTAAAGTTTTTAAAAAGATTTCTTTGTAATGAGTGGACATTTACTTCGTGTAGAATTTGGCTAATATTTAACATCTTTGAATTTTCAGAATATCTGTCAAATAAAAAACACATTTTAACAACATTAATATAATTGTGAGGTTTAATTTTTACAATTATTTTTATTCCCCAAATCAAGCAGTACAACTTTACAGATTTTGATGATGTGTATAATGATTATATTTTAGCAGGTAAAAATCAGTTTTAAAATTTTAAATTCTTAAAAAGCAATTTTTCTTTTAAAATTTTGAATATTTTGAGCATGTAAAATTTTGTTTTAGATTTAATAAAAGAGTATTAACTATTTCATCACCCTCAACATGCCACATGTATTCTAATATATTAGTTTCAAATGGTGATAAGGGGAGTAACTCTATCCAGACTAGTACAATGTTAGATGTGTACAGTATCAGTACGTGTATAGATTTCCCATGGTATTTTCACTGTCCTGTTACTTTGGTATTTTCCAACCCTAAGTAATGTATAGAAATTCTCATGGAATCTTTTTACAAATTTACTGATATTAAAAGTATGTTTTATATTTTACGACAATACTTTTTTCTGTTCTTTTGTTGTGCAAAACAGTTGTATTTCTAAAACATTAATCTTGATTACAAAATACATACTTTCAGTTTACACATGTTTGATATGTGTCACACTTGCCACCATTGTGGCCAAATAGGGTGTTGTCAAAAAGGTTAAATGAACATCCAACTTTTGGAAAGAAAAATATTATTTGTTTAAAGATTTATTTAAAAAAAAATATTAACTAGCACATGTTAACATGTTAAGTGCATGTAATTTAGTAATTTCTCATGTCCACAACATATTTGTTGAGTACGTGTATTATATGATTGCTGGCTCCCTCTGATAAAGTCTTGCCTCAGTGTTGACATTCCACTAAAACTGTCCATGCCAACATATAGATATCAAACTGTAGACTTCAGTGTCAAATATTAGCACAAGGTCTTTCATTAGGTGTCAGTGTCAAATATTAGCACAAGGTCTTTCATTAGGTGTCAGTGTCAAATATTAGCACAAGGTCTTTCATTAGGTGTCAGCATTAGTTTAAGTCTAATCATCTCGCTTTGGTTACAGTTTTAAGACTACAGTTTATACAACAATTAGCATATAAATAGCAAATTTATGTAAAATAAGTTGTTTACCTTTAATTGTCTGGGGAAGGAGGAGAACTGCAATTTTTATTTTAGTTGAAATATTTTCTTTTATCTCTAGATAATTATTTCGTTTTAAAAAATAATATGATGTAAATAATATGGTGTTTTTCTGATATAATCAGAGCAGGGAATTTCTTCCAAATTTCAAAACAAAGTCGAAGACCAGTGCCTCAGAAAATTAAATTGTTGGTACCTAAAATAATTGTGACATACTATGTTGCATATCATGGTATGTTCTCAAATACCCCAGTACAAAATACTGTTGCGGTATCCAGTGACTTGTACATTAGTACAAAATTCAAAATCTTATTAAATATGCCAAGAATGCTAAACTGTTAGTCAGATATTATTATTAATTATAGCTAACTAGTTTCTTAAAGAGTGTTAAAAATGTAATTAAAGTATATGCCACATCTAGAATATAGAACATGATATTTAATTTAACTATGTCACAAGGAATACAACAATCACATGTCACCAAATATATCACAACCAACATTACATCTAATATTTTTCCTGTGTGACACTATGGAATTTTGAAACTGCTGTGTGTCATTATGTATTTGCTACCAAATCTTGTGCGCTGCATTTTCTAATGAGCTGCATGGCTGTGTACCTTAGAGAGAACATAGATCACAACTATGTCAATACATATATGACTACAATATCACTAGACATATGACAACTATGTCACTACCTATGTGATAACTATGTTACTACCTATGTGATAACTATGTCACTACCTATGGGATAACTATGTCACTACCTATGTGATAACTATGTCACTATATATATATATGAAAACTTTCACTACATTTAAGCAACTATGTCACTATATATATGAAAACTATGTCACTACATATCTGACAACTATGTCACTACATATCTGACAACTATGTCACTACATATCTGACAACTATGTCACTACATATATGATAACTATGTCACTACCTATGTGATTGCTATGTCACCACCTATCTGACAACTATGCCGCTACCTATGTGATAACTATGTCATAATATCTCTAGGAATGAAACATGTTTTAAAAAGATAGGGTTGCTTCTTCATCTTATGGGGCAAGTTTTTCATTTGGTTTTTAAAGTTGTCATTTGGGACAACAGTGAAATCCAATAAAATTGGTACCCCACAAAAATTAGTGATACTGCAGTATAATAATAATGGTATATTTAAAAGATAATTACTAGCAAGAATTAAAACAACTTTTCAGTACAAGCCTACATATGGACAAACCTGACTTAACAGCTAAGGCTTGGATTTATAACCATTTTCATTTCATCACTGTCACTGCACATAACTACTGGATGTAAACAGGGAGGTATCACCAGAACTGAGTTTAACAGTTGACAACTTCAAAGGAATTTTCTCAAACATGAAAAATCATGCATAGTATATGAGTGCATTTTGTTGATTGTTGTTATTGCTGTTGTAGAGTTTAAATCCATTTTTCAGCACAAGATAGGCTATACATGGCAGTCAGTATAAATGTATTTTTTTGGTCTTACTATGAAAGAATATTAATGTTTCAAAACATGTACTCTGTGATTCATGGGAATCTAATTAACATGTATATGCTGTTGCTGTTGTTGTTGTTGTAGGATTTAACGCCATTTTTCGGCACATGATAGGCTATAAATGGCGGCCAGTATTAATGGTGGAGGAAGAACCTGGAAAAATCCCAGGAAACAACCACTGACTCACGAGAAGCTCCTGGCAAGCTTTCTCACATACAAACATTAGAAAAATCTGAGAGACTGAGACTCAAACACACTCAGACAGAGGTGAGATGGCAGTGATCCATAACGGAGAGCGCTTTAGACCACTCGGCCACTCGGGGCCCCACCATGCATATACACTGATAAGCTGAGTTCCACTGCAAACTGCACAGATCCAGATAAGCCACTGCATAATGCACTGGCAAATATGGGTCCATGCAGGTTATTATGAATAATCAGAGGAACAAACAACACAGAGTATAAGTTATTTGCAGTTGGACCCAATTATAAACAAGTATATATACTGTAATTGTCTGTGACCTTTTGATATTGTTCTACAGCTCATGTGAGAGTTTCATGCTTTGATCATGCGTTTACATTAGCATTGAAATTGTCATGAATATCCCATTGAATAAGATAAATGCAAGGATCAATGCTTATTAAATTCAGATTTTCTTGTTATTATTAAAAAGTAATGCATGTATGAAATATATACATCTTTTTGGATTGTAATTTAGCGGACAGTTGGTGGTTGGGGTGGCATTTGTCAAATGCTTTTCCTTCTAGTTAACACATTAACCCCTGGCGCCGCATTTATGGATCAGGAGGTAGTAGCCTACTGCCAGCTCTGTAGCACCAATGTCATGTATGATACACGATAGTGGGTGGTATTATAGAAAGGTAGACAGATATAGCTGTACAATGATACCAAATAATCTGGATGTTTTAGTTGCACTATAAAATACAGAAGGAAAACCTAATTTTTTTACTTGTTTTTTCACCCAAAATTAACCCACTGTCGAAATTTGATTTTGTGTTTTGATTTTAGACTTTTTGGCCTCAGATCTAAGGCAGAGTGGTCTAAACAGCACACAGACAGGTGAGCCTGTGCAAAAAGTATGTTATGTTGGGACATTTTAATAATGAGGTGTCTCCATATGAAAATGTTGGGTCTGTAAAGCAAACAAAAGAATATAAGTTCTGCTCATGTGCAAGCAAAATAACCAATGGAAAGTAATGTTTTGAACATGACTAGGCAATAGGGTAATGGAAAATTGCTTGGAAGTCAAAATGTATTAGGATGTATTAAAAAATAGTCCCCAAAATTTGTTTCCAACTTGAATTTCATGCTAAAACAGCAAAACCTCCAGGGGGTTAATGTGTTAAAAAAATATATTTTTAACACTGAAAAATAAAGTTGTAGCTTTATGGCAAAGAAACCCACTTGCTTGACAGATTCAAACCTTTAAGTCGAAAACCCAATATGGGGGCAGTGCTGCAATGTTAACTAATATTCCTCAAGGTTTCAACAGGACAGGTAACACAACTACAAGCAATAATGATACTCCATATCAAAGCAACAGGATGAGTGTGAAAGTACTGAAGGAAGTGTTGTTATGGCAGCAGATGACACTACCCTTGAATACTAGATGCAATAGCAATAGTAGTACTAGTGATGATAGTGATGATAATAGTAGTACTAGTGATGATAGTGATGATAATAGTAGTACTAGTGATGATAGTGATGATAATAGTAGTACTAGTGATGATAGTGATGATAATAGTAGTGCTAACTCTCTATGCAGAATCTGCAAATCAAGCCATCACCTTTGTCATAAAATACAATACCTTCTAGGGATGGTATTTCATTTGACGCCGTTTCAAAAGAAACAGTTGTGGAATTATCAACCCCTTGTTGCTGCCTCGCAACAGGTTTACTGGACTTCTTTGTGGTTGCATCTATCTCAAAGTTCCTCTCAGGGGAAGCTAGCCATGTATTTTCCTGGTTCTTGTTTTGACCCATTGCTTTAGACTTTTTCTGATCAATATTTCCGCTACCTGTTCAAGTAAGTCCAGGAGTGTCATTACAAAGGGGTTACCTTCAAACTATACACAAATGTTTAAAACTGAGGACCATTCTCACTAAAATATTTTTGTCTCTGACTAGAGGGTTCAGTATTGTTTATGTCAATAAATACTGTGTAAATATTTAAAGGAGTCCCTTAATGGAACTGACACTCTACTGTGCAAAACAAAAATATGTTTAATCTTAAGTACCAATTGTTGAAACCATTGCTGACATTGCTAACAAAATTTTCAAATTAGCTGAAGTGATGGACATACATTACATAAGCTTGGCAACATTTACATTTAGGACCATGCAGACATCATTAGAATTCTTGCAGTGAAAACTCCATGACCATTCATTTAGGGGGAGTAGTGACAAAAACTTATGAGAATTCTTAAAGTGAAAACTTCATGATGATTCATTCAGGGAGAGTAGTGACAGAAATCATTTGAATTCTTAAAGTGAAAACTCCATGACAATTCATTCAGGGAGAGTAGTGACAGAAATCATTAGAATTCTTACAGTGAAAACTCCATGACCGTTTATTCGGGGGAGTAGTTACAGAAATCATTACAGTTCTTATTACATCAAAACCTCCATTACCATTCATTTAGAGGAATAGTTACAGAAATTATGATTGCAATACTGTAAGTATCACTTGAACAATTTTCATTCAACACCAACAATGTATCATAAGAAGTCACCTGATGATGATATAGCCATTCATTTGGAAGGAGTAAACATTTTCAAGGTGGCCATATTCCGGGTCAGTCTGCTTAATTTTTTTTAAGATCAACTAGACACTTTAAGAACTCTTCTGATGAGAACACCATGTTAAAATGACTTTCCCTTTAAGACAGACAGTGATAGCAAGATGTTCAGGATGGCCATTCTTCTGTTGAAAACTCAATGCCAATGTGACTTTCCATTTCGGATGAGTAACAGTAACAAGATTTTCAAGATGGCTACCATGGTGGCCATTTTTTTTTTTTTTTTTTTTTTTTTTTTTTATGGTTTAACGCCATTTTTTCAGCACAATATAGGCTATACATGGCGGCCAGTATTAATGGTGGAGGAAGAAACCGGACAAACCCCGGAAAGAACCACCGACCCACGAGAAGCTACTGGCAAGCTTTCTCACATAACTACATTTGCCGAATCTTAGACTCGAACACACGCAGACAGAGGTGAGATGGCAGTGGTCCGTAACGGACAGCGCTTTAGACCACTCGGCCACTCGGGGCCCCCATGGTGGCCATACTATCAGATTTGCACAATTTCTATTTAGTGTTCTTCAGAAAGTACAATGTTGATATGACCAGCCATCTAGGTGATGCTAACAAAAATTTTCAGATGTCCAATGTGCCAGCCATATTGGATGCCAAAACACCTCCATTTAAATTTAGGTCCAACCAAATATCATAAGTTGTTCAGTGAAAAGACCATGATGATATAACCATCCATTCAGTTGGAGTGGCAGTACAAATATTCTCAAGATGGCTAATATATGTAGCTGAAATAATGGATGTGCAGGCAGAACTATTTTCATTAGGACCAACTAGACTTCCTAGGAAATTTTCTGGTGAAAACCCATTGGCAATAAGACAATTCATTCAAGAAAAGCAGTGATAAAAAAAATGTCAAAATGGCTGCTGTGCTGGCTATATATGACCTCAGATCAGCACCATTTTCATTCAGGACCAATTAGATCATATAACGAATGATGTGTATGTAAGGTTTAATGGCAATCCATAAGAAGTTAGGAGGAATAGTGATATCAAACTTGTGCAAACAGAAGGATGGACAATGGATGACTGACCATTCCATAAACTCTTCTGGTCAATGACCAGTACAAGATGAAGACTTAAAGTCATTTTCAAACTTAGTGGTCATTTAGGACTGTTCCACTAAAACATACTTCAGAAAGGCATTTTCTGTGTGAAGAAGTCACCCATAAATGCAGTTTATAATTTTATTGTCTTTTTGATCCCATGGCATATATTTAAAATAAATGGATCAGCAACAATAAGAACCATCTAATCCCTGTATATCTATAAACATGGATACAGATGCAACACATTGAAAAATGTGCTAATTTTATTAATCTCATCTGGGAATGTGATATTATATGGGTCTTATAATTAGCCACCAACTCATAACATGACGTATCATAAAAGTAATGTTTTTCAAAAGCATTTAAGAGAACTTGAACTGTCTCCTGTCATTAATATGGCTGCCTGTAAAAAAACATATCCAATCAATCATTCCAAACAAGGGAAATGCAAGATAATATTTTCATCAATTTGAAAACCAATAATTTATTTCCAAGTCATATCAAATTGGTTCATTACAAGGCATGTTTTTGAATCTTTGGAAATCAATTTACTACATTGTATGTAGTAATATTCAATGGAAAAAAGTTTCTTGGTTTTATGTGATTGTACATTTTTATTCCCAAACAAAAGATTTTTTTGGGAATTCTTATAATTTGATACATTTCATCAATAAATTCATGATCCTAACTCAGAAAGACTTGTTTATCCTGTTAGTTCCTTATAAAGGTGGACATAATAGTAACTTTTTACTAACACTAGTACTCTCAGTTCTTTGATAATAGTATCAAACACAATGCACAATGATTGCAAGCCCTAGTTATTGCTTAAAGTAGTTCATTTCCATAATAAGCCAGTCTAAAAATTACTTTTTGGTAAATATATATCATCCACCTAAACCTGAACCCAAAGACCCAAGTAACAAATTTATGTTAATAAGAGACAATGCTTTCAATAACAAGGAACCACTGTATGATAATAATAGGATTCATCTTGGACAAAAACAGTACATGTATTTTTTTAATTCAATGACCATAAATTTGACTTTTACTTGTAACTGGGCAGGAACTTAACTTTTCTAAGCTCTATAAGTACAGTCTACTCCACTTTATCCAACTCTGCTCAACTGACCATTAAACTTATACAATGAAAAAAATAGTAGTGAATGGTCCTTTTCTTACCTGAACTATATGTTTACTAACAGTCTCATTTTGCAACGACTACATTATCATTTGGATAAAAATGTTTAAGATATAATCAATTCATTTATCTGACATCAAATATCCGTGGCATAATTGTTCCAAGAATCTGATGTGGAGTGAGTTAGTTGCTCTTATAAGCATTCAGTTCAGGAAATGAACAGATGACATTTGCACCAGATGCAGTGGTTTAACAGTGTTATTTTTACTATTCACATAAATTAAACCTGATTAGCAATTGCTAAACAAGGCAGAATTGATAAACAGAAATGTGAAACAATGCAACCCTTCAAACAGCAAATTTGCCTGTTGCAATTCTGTAATGGTCTAGATAAATTATCTTCAGCAATTGTTGTATCCTTTTATTCATATTCACATTTCAAATAAATGCATTTTAATTGTTTGTTTATCATCTTCCTTTCATTCAATGCCTTAATTTTATCCCTCTCTGTCTCTGTCTCTCTTTGATGAACATGTATACAGTGTATACAAGATCTTTATGTAAACTCTGTTTATCCAACAGATCAGATCTGTTTGACAACAAAAAAATGTTAGTGTAAAGGATTTCATTGGATATATGGGAGTAGACTGTAATTAGCATCTTCAAGCAAGAGTCTCAACTGGGCTAATACTGACCACAAAACCATGCGCCAAGGCAATTGGTAAAATTTTGGGGTTTGTATGATACTTTCAAACATTTAATGGAAACATCCTAAAAAAATTTCATTCTTTCTTATTGAAAAGGTAACAACTTCTAAAACTTGAAAAAATATAAACAAACTTTAACATTTTGGATATTTCTTAGGCAAATTTGTTTTTTGCTGCAATTCCATAGAGCACAGCCAAGAGTGCTGTTCGACTGTATGTTTCCTAAAATACAAAATGTAACTACACCAAACTTCGAGTCACAATTAAACTGCCTTTCTTGTGCCAATGATCAATTAAGTATACAACGCTTTCCAGACTCAAGAACAAAAAGGATTACACAGTAACTGTAAAAGAGACTTGAAAACAGACAAACCATGCTTTATCTGAGTCAAAAAATAAAAGAGCTGGGATTCCACTTAACATCAAAACATGACATGCAACTAATAATTTGTATTAAGTATGAAAGTAATAATGTAATCATAGCTTCAACTGCATGATACATGTAGTGACTGCAAACAAACCAACCGTTTGATGTCATAAATTATCTCTAATGGCAAGCTAACAGTGACAGTGGTAATACAGTACTGTAAGGTGATTTATTTCATAGAAATATAAATGAAAAAGTTTTTTTTTTTTTAGGTTTTTAGTAAATGGCAGCCATATCAAATGGTAGATTAGAATCATTTGCAAACTTTACAAAGTTTTATGCCATGATGCTTTCTCCAAAATTTGTTCAACTTTTGCCGACCGGCTTTTAAAACAAATCATTTTGGGGATTTTTTAATTTTAGTAACACTATCTATATTCAATAGCAGATCAGCATCATATATACAAACTTCATGTAAGGATCCTTTCTGACATGTTTGAGAAAACATCTTAAGTTATTTTGGTTTCAGTACCAGTGATCATATTTCATGATAGTTTGTAATCATCTGTACAAACTGAAATGTATTCATGCCAGGATTCTTGAACATTTTAGAAGTCATTTAAAGGTATTTCTTTAGCTAGGACTGGCAGATCTGAAAGGCCTTCATGCCTGCATGCTTTCTGTCAAATTTGGTCAAATTCCATTGTGATTTTTTTAAATGAGTCATTTAAAGGATCTTATATTTTTTGTAAAGGTGGCCATATCTGATGTCAAACCAGTCCCATTAAAAAAATTAAAAAAATCTGACCCTTTTGAAAAGTTTGAAAGGGCAATGTGCCTGGATGATTTTTGTCAAATTTGGTTTAAGTCTGTTGACGGTTTATTTTAATTAATGGTGGCCAAGTGACTAACAATGAATTCAGGGCCATTTCAAAAGCTTACTTTGTCATAAAGTGACTAGCAATGAATTCAGGGCCATTTCAAAAGCTTACTTTGTCATAAAGCTAGATGAGCTGCTACTGTTGATATTTTAGTCTTAATGTCTGCAATCAACTTATGCGTAATCTGAAGCCAAACACAGTCCAAGATAGAAGTGTAGTAAAGATGGGTATGGGAGGTGAGATCAAAGAAAAGCACTGCTGAAAGCTGGTTATAATTATATATATATATATATATATATATATATATATATGATGATATTGAGTAAATATAGTCCTAATTTTCAGTTAATCGTGGAGTATATTCATTCTTGAAATCATGTGATTTACCAGCTTGGTTACAAGTTTGTTATTTCACATTGAACAGGATTAAATACACTCTCTACAAGAAGACGAAAAACAACAACTTCTCCAACAGCCAGGGTAAACATAACTTGTCTCTAGGCAACATTAAAAATTGATATAAAACATAAATATTCAAAACTTGACAGTTTTTGGATTCTGACAAGAACTGAAGAAAGTCTTAAACATGTTCACCCATGCTGTATGGGTCTCCAGATAACATGCTTTTCACTAATTGTTTATATTGTTGCAACTGGAAAGGGGGTGGGGTTGTGTAGATTTAACAAGCATAGTTCTTCTGCAAATACATACAAATAACTCACACAACAAGTCCAAATCTATGAAAGGAAATAATAGCCACTTCAAATATAAATAAAAGCTAACTATGGTGTCCGACAGAAAGATGTGAGTTCAATAAGGAAGAACAAAACTACACATGGATAAATTCAAAGGGGGAAAGGAAAACTGGCATACTTTCTGTCTCAATGGTGGGGATATCATCGTCTGAAGGGTTGTCACTGTAGCTATCTTCTGTTACATTAAGGACTTGAATCGTGGTGCCATCACCGCTGATATTACTGTCATCATTGTAACTCGCTGGACCAAGGTATTCTGTAATAAAAGACAACATTTCATTAATCAGAAAATGAGACAGGCGTTATAACAAGATGAACTGCAAACAGAAATAATTCAAAAACCTTGGTTCAGTGTACAAGGATATAGATCTAATTAAACAGAACTGAGACAACCTTGGAAAAAATTAGATAAAGAATTGAAACTCATTTAAGTCTTCTTGATGATACCATAATTCTTAAATTCCATGCAGTTCTTCAAAAAGTTACTGAATAGAAAGAAAAAAAAGCTTAAAAAATGGCAATTTCTATGTCCAACATGGGCTATTATTCTGATTTTCATGAAATGAGACAAAAATCATATTTGACAAAAGTATTTTTGATTTGAGCTCTCTTTTTAAATATTTTTTATTCCTGAGGGACCTGAAATGCATATTTGCTGAGACAAGTCAGTAAATCTATTTTGCATGCTTCCTTTCAAAATTATATGCCAACCTAAATATTTGAAAGACAGCAAGTGCTTTCAAAGAATACAGTAAATAACCATTTGAAAGTATAGACAGACATTGGTATGTATGTTGTGCACTCTTTCACAGAACACTGCAAGTCCAGTATGGGACATGTATACATACAGATATGGGTAATTATATTGTGCACCATTTCACAGAATACTAAAAAACACAGTTATGGGGAATATGCACAAAAAGACATGGGTAACTCTGCTGTACCCCCTTCTATATACATATTACTATAAATTACAGCATGGGACGTGTACAGACATACATGGCACATAGGTACAGACATGGGTATCTACTGTACCCCTTCAAATTAATACTATAAATTACGTATGAGACGTGTACTGACAGACATGGCACATAGACATGATTGGGTAACTCTGCTGTACCCCTTTCTACATACATATTACTATAAATTACAGTATGGGACATGTAAAGACAGACATGGCACAAAGGTACAGACATAGGTAACTCTGCTGTACCCCCTTCTACATAATACAGACAAGTGTGGGACAACTCTTTGTGCTTCCTTCCAGTGAATAACTTAAATCACAAAATGTTTTCAAGTGTATCTTTTAGGGACTTTAGTGAGCAAATTAAAAGGATGTGCTAAACTATAAATACAGATATGAAAACTAGATCTGAAAGTTGCTAATTGTGGAAAGACATTAGCGGCCTTCATTTTATAAGCACCTATGTTATGCTATGTGATACCAGTGAGTGAACTATATGGTCTTTTGGATATAACTTTAAGGAAATAATTTGTTTAAAATCCATTATAGTTAACAATAATTTATATTATGTGTAGACTGGATTACATTTAAATACTACCTGAGTGAGAAAAAAATGTTCATTTTGTCTGTGTTGATTCAGTACAGCATGCAAATACATAGCTTTTCAATAGAGACAACAAAGTAACCAACAAAAATCTTAAATTTTGTCAACAGACAAACAGTCAACAGAACAAAAGTAAAATACCAAAGCTGGTGGGTGTGGAGGATTTGGAAGATGCATCTTTCAGAATAGGCTTACTCTCCTCCTTCTTGCGGCCTGATGAGGGGCGAGCATGTTCATTTGGAAGAACCATTGTGTTAGCCTGCCTCTTCTTTCGGTTCTGCTCCTCAATTCTCTTCCGCTGAAACAAATAATATTGAATGTAAGTATCACTGTTCATGTAAGCTGCACATGTAGCTATAGTCATTTCTGACAAAGCTATTCCATGGATTCACATTTGTTTAAAGCTACGTTAAAACCCGTCAGTATGACATCCCCTTTCCAAAAAGTGAGTATGAACACAAATTCCAATTAAATATGGGCCTCTATTATCTTATTTTTGTTAATAATTGTATTCACTTTAATTATTGCCCTTGGTTCATAAAAAAACCAATTCAAATACGGTTCACCTCAATAAATACCCGATGTTTTAACACTATATCTAACTGTGCTTGTAACATACCTTAGTGTATGGTCACCTCACTTATAACACAGATAAGTCACTTTATGGCTTTAATGAATTGTCTTAAAATGGGATAGTGCTATAAAAAGGTTATTGTTAAAATAAGTGGAACCTATCCAATATAGGTTTGGATGAATGGTTTCTAATGGCACTTTCAACAAAGTATGAGGTATATCATACTGAGGAAATATGAGCTTTGTGCCTTTTCAATGGACAGACCGAGGCTGTGGATCTGGGCTAATCAGGTAAAGTATTAACCTAAAATTAATGGATTAGCCCACCAAAAGCACTTCGCATTTGCGGCATAGGATGGACCGAACTCACTATTTCGAAATTACAACACAATATGCATTTAAATCACCCTCGGGTAATTCATTGTACACAAAATTGTAACTCAAGTACATGTATTTAATAAATAAAAGGGTTTATACAATTCCAAGACAAATGGAAAATGTACATTAATATTGTTGTACTATAAAATGTACATTAATATTGTTGTACTATAAAATGTACATTAATATTGTTGTACTATAAAATGTACGTTAATATTGTTGTACTATAAAATGTACATTAATATTGTTGTACTATAAAATTTACGTTAATATTGTTGTACTATAAAATGTACATTAATATTGTTGTACTATAAAATGTACGTTAATATTGTTGTACTATAAAATGTACGTTAATATTGTTGTACTATAAAATGTACATTAATATTGTTGTACTATAAAATGTACATTAATATTGTTGTACTATAAAATGTACGTTAATATTGTTGTACTATAAAATGTACATTAATATTGTTGTACTATAAAATGTATGTTAATATTGTTGTACTATAAAATGTACGTTAATATTGTTGTACTATAAAATGTACGTTAATATTGTTGTACTATAAAATGTACATTAATATTGTTGTACTATAAAATGTACATTAATATTGTTGTACTATAAAATGTACGTTAATATTGTTGTACTATAAAATGTACATTAATATTGTTGTACTATAAAATGTACGTTAATATTGTTGTACTATAAAATGTACGTTAATATTGTTGTACTATAAAATGTACGTTAATATTGTTGTACTATAAAATGTACATTAATATTGTTGTACTATAAAATGTACATTAATATTGTTGTACTATAAAATGTACGTTAATATTGTTGTACTATAAAATGTACATTAATATTGTTGTACTATAAAATGTACATTAATATTGTTGTACTATAAAATGTACATTAATATATTGTTGTATTATAAAATGGTCATAATAACTAGTGCTGTACTGGAAAAGGTACAATAATATTGTTTTACTAGAAAATGTTCATTAAATTTATACTGTTGTACTGGAAAATGGACATTGCCCAAACCAAAATGCATCCTTGAAAAAAGCTTGTAACAAGCTTGCAGCAAGCTTGCAATAAGCTAATTTGATGTTTATAAGCTAACATAGATGCTTACGCAAGCTTGTACAAGCAAGTGCAGGCTTAAAAATACTAGCTGGATATAACCTTGTACAAGGTTTCTTATATTTGGTTCAGAAAGTATAACTGAACAGATTTGTTTTCCACTACACTACAACTATAAGATTACATTATTTAATCATTAAATATGCAGGTAGGTCAAGGAACATTTAACCTTCTCAGCATTTAGTAAATCATAATTTAACTTGCAATTCCACAAAAAAAGGCATATAAGAAAATCAAACTTGTACCAAAATATGAGGTAGTAACCTGACACAGGGTCAGCTGCTGTCCAGGCTATCCACACAATATCAAGCCAACCCCCCAAAAACTAACAATTGCATAGCTGCCAACTGTCCTGTTTTTTCCTGTATTTCTCCCGTCATTTGGGCCTGAATACAGGTGTACGTTTTTTTAAGGGGGGGGGGGGGGAGTGAGCAAAAAATATGTTTTTAAATTAAAATAAATAATAACAATTTCTTTGGAATTTTCAGTTTAGAACGTGCATTTGGTTCTATTTTGATAGAATGTATCGCTAGTATATATGAAAACAGTTCTACAAATACGATTGGTTCATTTGAAATCGAGGCTACCATGCATGTCTTTATCTGCCATATTTGATTTCGCAAATTGTTATCGTTGTCAAAGTATCTTGTCTTCATATTGTTCAGCTTCTAATCATGTTAAATAGGAAAGAGGAATATTCAGAATTTTCTCCAGGAAATGAGAAGGAAACAACTGGAAGGACAATTGTGCCGTCTTGTGTAGATTTGTGAAGCCATATAGTAACGGAGAAAACTTGACGTTTTCCAAATTGTGCAATGTGATTTCGCTATCAAACGTGAAGGTGCACGGAAAAGCTAATAAACATCAGGTTCTTGCTTCATCACACACAACTCAGCCTGAACTTGCGACATATATAAATACCAGAGAGAACCTTAATAAAATTCTATCTAAATTAGATTTATTAAATTTCTTTTAGAAATAAACCTTCTTCCTTCAGTTACTAGTGTTGCTGGTGAGTTATTTTGCACACGTTTTCCAAACATTAAAATCACAAAGGATAACTCATATGCTTTTGCTTTGAAACATTTTAAAAAGGAATTAGGAGGAGAGTCCTATTAGCTGTCTTACTGAAGCTAGCTTCAATGAAGTTATCAACAATAAATGTGCTACAGCTCGCAGGGCATTAAGTCCAATTGATATCATGTACTGCACTTGTTTGTTGTTACTTTTATAATGCACAATGTTATTTTAATTGTGATTTTTCCACAAAGTTGAAGTTAATTAGCTTTATATTTGCAAACCATGGCATCTACTCTAGAGTTACTGAAGGACCAGGACACAAAAAGTTTGAATAAACTTAAAATAGTTTTAAAAATGTGTGGAAATAGGAATGGCCTGAGTGCATGGAAAGTTGATGTAAATGTAGTTGGTCAGTTCATAAGAAAACTGAACGCTAGAGGACTTACATTTGCAGTTGGGAGCATAAAACAATGAAACCTGCAACACAGTACATGTCATCCCCACCCCTTAATGTTTTCAGGTTTATGGGGGGGGGACGGGGGACAACAGTCATGTCTGATGTTTGAAAGCCCACATGCTTGTAGCAAGAAATCTGTGCAAGCTTGCAAAAATAAGCTTGCAGAAATAAGCTTGCAAAAGCTTGTAAAAGTAAGCTTGCAAAAATAAGCTTGCGGCAATGTTCCAAATACAAGCTTGCAAAAATAAGCTTGCAAAAATGTTCCAAAATACAAGCTTGCAAAAAAAAGCTTGCGCAAGCTTTAAAACAAGCTTGCGCAAGCTTTAAAACAAGCTTGCAATTTTGGTTTGAATGATACTGTTGTACTGGAAAATGGACATTACTGCTGTTGTACTGGGGAAAAAAAAGCCTCTTTGAAAGGCATTACAAAACTAAGGACCATTGTTATATACATTATCATTAGTTCTTGATGCTTTTATCAAGCTACATGTAACCTTCCTGCCAATGTTTGATTTGAAAACGACTAAAACATCAAAACTTTAAAATCTGACTCAACTACGGACTCCCTAATCTCACTTATAAAGTGTCTTTAACAAATGGTCAAATCGATTATTTAAATAAAATAATTTAATCTGCATTGTGTCCACAAGCTAGATCTTTACTATTGAATCTTAATGAGATTTTAATACAACATGGATAATGGACAACAATCTGATTATCGTGTCTTGCTTATTGTGATATTTTATGAAAACTAAAAACAAATAAGGATCTGTTGTGAATCCAATGGTCATACTTTGACCTTGAATTACACCTTTAAGGACATTTCAAAGCTTTGTAGGCAAAACGATAAACCGCTGAGGTTTTTTTTATGATAGGCAAGGCAAGGTTGATCGGTTGAGGAAAACCCCAGGAACATCCTGGGAAGAACCTCTGACCCACAGGAAGCAACCGGCAAATTTTCTAACATACCAAAGATAGCTGAGATTAAATATTAACCCAGGTGGATGAAGGTGAGATGGCAAGTAATCTGCAAAGGACTTGAACCACTCAGCCACCTCAGGCCTCCACCACTAACAACAGATCTTTCAACAGCTATAATACTCATTGCAAACATTTAGTAATATTCACACTAACACAGGTCCTGAATCATGGCATAATGATGTACCTGACTGGCATGTATGTGCATGTAAGCAAAGCATATAAAAACTTAATATTTTTGGTATTTCTGTTGCCCCATAAATGATACATAATTGATTACAATTGATTTCCAGTAAAACACTTTAAAAAAATTGATAAGTTGATGAGTAACGTTAGACTCCAATTTTGGGTTTCTGTGCATGGAAAAGTAAACTATTAATCTTCACATTTCAACAATGTGATTAATCACTATTTAAAGAGGAAGTGTCAGTCAGTTCATGTAAACAATGAATGGCACCTACACATGTGTGGTAATGAACTCAGCACAACAACCAAACAATGCACACTGATTGAATGGCTAGTATTACTCAGCCAAAATTTGTATCATAAGTTTTAAAAAAAAACAATCTTACAAGATCTGCAACTCAGGATTTCCTCCAAATTTATATCTAAACAGCAAATAGTGTAGAAAAACTATTTTGACAGAGCTAGGACAGAACAAAATCCAGAATTTGTCTGCTCTTAATTTAGGTTTTACATGTACTTTTTTGTATACTAGATTGAAATAACAATAATGTTGACTTAGTACAGTGCTAGGTGAGGTTTAGATTTTTTTAGGGCACTCTTTGAATTAGATTTTGGTCTTATTGTGGCTAAGAACAGGAGGCAATTTATTTTATGTAGCTGGGTACTGATCTAAAATAGAAAATTGTCCATTATAACTTGGTGACGGTAGAATATGGGTATTAGAAGACATGTGTGTGTGTGTTTAAAATTTTTAAAGTAGCTTTACAAAAATTTCTGTCATATCTCTACAATGTCTGCACTGTGACAGTTGATAGTGATGTTCAACACTTAGGCATCAAGCCGCAGATATTTAGCATGATGTCACACCCAGTTACATTATCTTGACACCAGAACGACCAGTCCTAACACTAACCTTTTAAAGCCGAGAGCCAATCGATGCAGCTGCTAGTATAATTTTTATATGCCTTTGTTATGACTTGGCCAGGGCTTGAACCTACAACCTCCTGCATCTGAGGCAGACACTCTAACCACTAAGCTATTGGAGTGGTTGGATAATAGAAGAAGAACTTAAAGTTTTTTCTAGAAGAGGTGTACGCAATGGTGAAGTCTGTGATATCAGACTGTTGCCAGTCAACAAAAAATAAAGCAGAGAAAAACGATTTTGTGTTTGGTTCTAAAGTAATGTTGTTGTTGTTATGATTTAGTGCCATTTTTCAGCAAAAGATAGGCTATACATGGTGGCCAATATAAATGGTGGAGTAAGAACCCCAGAAAACCCCAGTAAGAACCACTAACCTATGACAAGCTACTGGCAAGCTTTCTCACTTACCCACAGTGGCTAAGCCCAAGACTCAAAACCACACAGAGGTGTGATAGCAGTGATCCGTAATGGTGAGCACTTACGACCACTGGAGTGAATGGGTAGCTAGTGGAAGGTACACAGCAGTTGGGATGAAATATTGGTTCTGGCTACTCTACAGGTTATCAGAGCAGCTGTATTTTGATCTTTTTCAAGTTTCTGTAGAACTTACTGAGAAAATCCTGACATAAGAGAATTACAATAGTCAAGTCAAGAATGTAATTAAAAAAACACACAAGCACCTTAAAGGAACAAACAAGTGTTTAAGCAGCATCAACAAAATGAATGTTGCATGTGTTATTGACATGTTGGTGCAATGAGTGAGAACTGTCAAGAGTGACACCTATTGTTCATATTCAGTGTGTGTCTTTAATGCCAGTGCTGCTGATGCTTATTGTCTGAGGTAAAGGATAGGAATAAGAAAGTCTTGGTGAGTTGATCAGTTTCGGTCATCTTTCATCTGCAGCTAGTTCCATGTCATTCATAATGTCACTCTGGAAATCTCTAGGTCGTGGATGGTAGCATCAAATTCAGTGACTTGATTCAAATATTTATGGGTTATATTTGATGAGACATCAGATGATAATTTATGGCACCTGAAAGGAGCTGAGTGTTGAAAATGCAAAGAATGGATCCAAGAACATAATGCTGGAATGCCAAAATAGAGATGAATTGGACTGGAAAGGTTTTCATTTGCAGACACAATTTGTGTCTTTCAGCTAAGTATGGCTTGAAAGATAGTAAGACTGCATCTTAAATAGCAAATACATGTGAAAAACAGTGGCTCAGTGGTTAGTGTGCTGGACTCGTGACCAAATGGGTTCAGGTTCAAATCCAACCAATGGACCAGCCTGAGTCAACTACTGTGGTGTGTCCCTGGACAAAGTACTCTAATTGCTTGGAGATGGTGAATTAATATAGCATGATCTGTTCTGTCAATTCTGCAGCCAAGTTGAGCTGGGTGAAAACTGAAATTTTTCCACCATCCAAAGCTGAGAAAAGGCCATTAACTATTTTATGAAAGGCAGTTACTTTTGGTTCTATGACAAGGTCAGTGTGCAGACTAAAATATTACCCCAAAAGACTGTAAATTCCTTTATATATATATATATATATATATATATATATATATATATATATATATATATATATATATATATATATATATAGTTGACTTCACTTAACTACACACGCTGGATAACTGCCCATAGCCACGCCGGTCCTGTTTTTTCCCAATGCTTTTCAATGGGAACAAACTTCGGATAACTGCACTTCGCTTAAATGCACACTCCGGATAAAAACACTATAAATTTCTGTCCGTGGCACATTATTAAATACAATTTTACTCCGGTTAACTGCACAATGTATATTCATGATCAGTTATTGCCAGTCCACTGCTGTCGCGCTTCAAATAAGCCGACAATTAAGATGGTAAATGCGACCTTGTAAATGACTGATGTGTAAAGGACGCCTTAGGTGGTATATAACATGTATATTCATGCCCACTAGGGAGCAATAGCGTGGGAAAAATCGTAGTACAGCATGGGAAACATTGCTCAAAACCGTTCGGATTTGAATGATTTCAAACAAAAAAATGGATGGTTGGAAACATGGAAAATGCGCAACGGAATTCAATTTAAAAGACAACACGGCGAAAAACAGTATGCAGACGACTTTGGAGCAAACGTTTTTTTCTGTCGGAGATCACCCATCAATGTCTGACAGCAGTTTTTGAATAACAAACGATCTATAGAATTTCTTGAAATTCACTATAAATTCTTGATTCAGTGGTTGAATCAGTGAAATTGTGTTTGGAGGAAGGAAAACAAGCTTAACATTTAAGTAAAAGTTCAATGAGTTGATTCTAATCATTGTTTAAATTTAATCTTCACATATATTCGTGCCGTGCTGATTTAAAGCTGTACTGTGCCGTACTTCGGTTAACTGCACACTCCAGTTAAATGCACAGTCTCGTGATGGGCCTGAGGAGGGTGTGCAGTTAACCGGAGTCATGTGTGTGTGTGTGTGTGTCTGTGTGTGTGTGTGAACCTATAGGCCCAGGATTAACAGCACAAAAGCATTATTCTAGTAATAAAGTGTCAAAGCTGTTTAACAAAATGTTAAAGGCAAAAGCTGATAAACATATCAAAGTTTTTTTTCTTCTTTTTATTAACATCACAGTATTTAAAACTTGTATGACTCTGAGCACAAGCTTACATTTTGTGCACACAAAAAAAATGTAGATTTCATGGCCATGCTAGATTACGAATCGGTGAATGTCATGGTAGAGTAATAGAAAGATAATCAGTGCCTATACTGAAACCATCAGTTACATCATAATTTTCTTTTCTTATCTTGGGCTGGTTACATATGATAGACTGATACAGCCTTAATTACATTATTGAACATGCAATTGAGAAATGACAGTCTCTGATCAATAATTTCCATATCAAGTTTATGAAACATTTTATTGTTGACATTGGTTATTAGAAATTTGATACAGTTAAAAAACAAGTTTCAAATTATGTTTCTACAACTTTCCACACATTTTTGGCTTCTCAGGGTTTAAAAACTGCAGCTCAGATAAGAAAAATATGTGTATATCCATCTACAAGGTGTATTGGTCCATCAGCACAATACTGGCTATATAGGTCTATTTAAAAATTAAAGTTCTAAAATGTAAAGGTAAAAGATACAAAAATCCCATCAGGAACATACACCTTAAATTTTTTTTAAGGATAATGTCCTATAAGATTAAAAGTAGAAAAGTTAAAAATTCCTTTGCAAAAACAATACAAGCCAAATTATCAGCTGACCATATATATATATAGAGAGAGAGAGAGAGAGAGAGAGAGAGAGAGAGAGAGAGAGAGAGAGAGAGATACACAAAAAACATTAGTTTGGAAGTCAGTTGTTTTTCAAAGTTTTATAACTGATGGATAAGAACTTTCATGGCACAGTGACCTCTCAATATAAAGTCCCTTGTCATAATGCAGGCATGGCCAAGGTTCCCATTAAACATTTCTAAGACAATTCAAACCATTTGTATGGTTAAACACCAGTATTTAACTTTGTGTTTGTAGTAACTATTATGACAATCCTGTTGGAACATACCTCAGTATAAGGTACCCAAACATATCCCATGATTCATTTTTACGGTTGCCATGTACAACATTATGATGAGGCATTATAACTACTTAGAGAACATAATCTACTATGCAGTATGAAATAACTCTATGTGGATAGGTCTGCTCATGAAACAATTTTTCATCTTCATTTCATGAAACACCATAACAAAGCAAACCTTTACCATTTTGTTTTGAAAAGCTTTATTTCATATAACACTAAACTTGATTTATACGAATGGCACATGAAGAGACAAACCAGATTCTTCATGAAAGACTAAACAAGATGAAAGTAAATGGCACAGAAAGAGACTTGAATTTTTTTTAATGTAACGTTAAAATATTTGGGATGATTGACACATGAAGAGTCTTGCCAGCTACTTGTTGTAACACTAAATATGATGGAGGTGAATGGCCCATGAAGAGACTTTCCAGTAACTTCATGTAACACAAAACCTGATGGCTATGAATGGCCTATGAAGAGACCAGCCAGCTACTTCATGTAACACTAAACATGATTGATGTGAATGACCCATATAGAAACTTTTTAGTAACTTCATGTAACACAAAACCTGATGGCTGTGAATGGCCTATAAAGAGACCAGCCAGCTACTTCATGTAACACTAAACATGACTGATGTGAATGACCCATATAGAGACTTTTTAGTAACTTCATGTAACACAAAACCTGATGGCTGTGAATGGCCTATAAAGAGACCAGCCAGCTACTTCATGTAACACTAAACATGACTGATGTGAATGACCCATATTGAGACTTTTTAGTAACTTCATGTACCACAAAACCTGATGGATGTGAATGGCCTATGAAGAGATTTGCCATTTTTTCTATATGACACAAAACATGCTGGAGGTGAATTGCCCATGAATAGACCTGCCTGAGTTACTTCATGTAACAATGAACCAAAGTAGCAACAATAAACAAAACACACCAGTAATTGCATCTCATAATGTCATCCATCACTGATTCCCGCATACTAAGTCATCTTGAATTTGCAGATCAATCAAACTCTGCTCAAATGAGGTAAACAATATGTGATGAATACCTATCAAAATGGAAATGAAGATGGCAGGAGTCATTAATGGCTGATAATGTGTTGCTGGGAAATCAATAAGACAATTACATCCAGACAATGTTATCACCAGGAATATAGTCACGCAGGCAATTAAATGATCAACAGAAATAAATGTCTTGTGCTTAGTAGTCAGAAGAATTCCATTGAGTTGGCTAAATATTCAAAACAAACTTTTAAAAAATACAGGTTTTGCTGAATATCCAAGCTTTTGGTGACCAAAAACTGCAAGGAAGGTAAGACAGTATCAGTAAGAAAACGCAATCAATAAACCTATATTCTCAGGTCCAACTACAAACAACATAGCAAAAAAAAAAAAAAAGGTATATTATATCCATGATATTATTTGAAAAAATTATTAATTAGCTTGAAATAAAAGAAAAGAAAATTTTCAGCTCAAATAAGAATTACAGTATCACATTGAACATTAAATAGCTAGTTTTTATAGTAGATGAATTTGCGATGTGTATGTTAATTGTTGTATTAAGTTGTAATCTAAATACTGTAACTAATGTGGGATGATCAAGCTTACACTGTAGCCTACAATGTGAATTACAGCATGCTAACATTAGCGAGCCTAAAAAAAAGAAAGTGTTTTTAATAAAGCCAACAATTTTCTAATTACACTATTGATATTTTTTGGGAGAAAAACTTAAAGTGGGATGTGGCAAGATGTTTATCAGAGAGGACAGTAAAATAAAACACTCAATAAACAAGAAAATATTGAAATGTTGACTTAAAAAATTATGTGAAGTTCAGACATAAAAACAAAACAAGTGTGATCTTGAACATTGCAGAAGACATAACACTATATATAGATTCTGTCTACATCTTAATGAGTGACAGTCTTTTTGCAGCAGCTCAAATAACTTGATAATATCAAAAGAATGAAAATTGAACCTGTGTCCAGGCCCTTAGAGAAATTGAGCATGTTGGACAAATGATTAACTAATTAGTAAATTAATTCTATCACCCAAACATTCTTTGTCTTTGAACAGGAAGAAGAAAGTCTGCCACTGCACTCAAAGAAGGACTGCTAGAATTAACGTTTGCTACAGCACTAACTGCAACAAACTCTTCACAATGTATTGAAGACCTAATATGTGGATTATCTCCTGGCCTTGATGAAGCAGTTGACAACCTTACTTGAACATTTGTCCTAGTGGATAAAGTCAGTTGAGATAAGCCAATTTTGATGGTGGAGAATCTGGGAGTTGTTGTGAAGAAACTGCTTATGCTGTGACTCACAGCAGGTCCCTTGTTTGAAGTAATGTATTGGGCTGCTCCACCAACAGGTTGAATAGATCTCTGAACTACGATTATTGGAGCAAAAGAGAAGCTATCATAATAAGCTGAGCAGTGGAAGTCCTGACTTTGTGGAGCACTTGTGGAACCATTCTGAAAACATAAGGCACTGCCCATGCTCTCTGAATCAGGACTGAGGAGTCTTAGCAGGGTATAATTTGGTCTCATTGTAACCAAATCCACCAAGACACTTCAACACAGTCAAAACAGGGGTGACATGGTTATGGACTGGTGCAGTGACAATTCTATGAGAACCACTTTGCTTCTTCTGAACAGTATATCTGCCAGAAAAGTTTTCTTCTTTTGAATATGTCAGACATGGGAGTAATCCCATCCAAGTCTGCACAGCAAGAACATTCTAAACCTTCATCCAAAGAGAAGTAGCATGTGTAATCCCTCGTGACTGGAGGTACATCACTACCAACATCTTACCAGCGGAGACCATCACACAATTATTTAGGCTGACACACCCCAGTAGGGCTATAAAAAAATAAATATTGGCCTGATTTCCAAATTAATTTGGGTGATACATCCCAGAAGGGTTAAAAAATACTGCCCTGATTTCCTAATTGTTTATGTGAAGGGTAGTTTCTTCATGGGAAAATAAACCCTTATAGTATACGGCATACAGCTCCAACCCAGCTCCATACCATAATCTGACCCATCCAAGACACATTGAGAGCAGCATTCAGGGATGTGCACTGGGACACTGTCCAGTACGGTCCCCAGCTGGCCCACTTACTCAAGTGGTGAAGACATTATGACCCTAGTGCAATCTCACCTGACAGAGGTTCCTTTTATGCTTTCCAGTTTGTCAAAAGGAAAAACCTGAGAGAGTGTAAGTACAGTTTTCCTTGGGTAATTAGGTCTGCCATAGTGTTCAAGACCACTAGAAGGAATAGATATAGGCAAGTCAATGTCATCTTGATTTGAAGCACTATCAAAAGAGCCAGAAGTTAGTCTATTCATCTAGTGGAACACAAACTCAACCAAGGTTGGTGAGGAAACTCATCTCCATGTAAATGTAATCCTGATCAGGGTTCCAAATGAGACTTAGTCTGGTCAATGTGAACTAGCAGTGGACTTATTTTGTGTAAGAGAGTCTTGGAAGCCATGAATCAGTCACCAAAATACTGGAGGATGGGGATACTCAGAGCCCTGAGGTGGGCAACACCCTGGTTAAAGCTCTGGGAGCTTTGGCTAAGTCGAAACTTTTAGCTTTCTTGGAATAGAAAGCAAGAGACTGACCATCTGACACCCTCTCTGGTATATCACTTTGATTGGGCCTCCATACCGCCCCTTACCACCAAAGATCTGCAACTGCAACTCTTTAGCACATTACATATCTTGACTTCATGAGAGATAGATCTCATACCCTTCTGGTATGAAGGAGTGCCTAACTAGATACTGTACTTGGATTCTTCAAAAACACTGATTAAACCCATCTTTTACTGGCACTAAAGAATCATGTTCCACATTCTGTAGGACTTGCAACAAAGCTATCTCACTGGACAGTACTCTTTCGCTTGGAAGAGGCAGATCCCATACACTCTTGGGATCAAGAAAATAAGGTTTCCAGGCACTCCTAGAATCAAGATCTAAAACATAAGATCTGGATTTTTTCATCTATTTATTGGTGTGCTGATTCTTGGAAAGGTTACAAACATCAATGTGTTATAAACAGAACAGACAGATCGCCATTCATAGGCACTTGGTACAAGATAAACATGTGGGGTTCGAATTCTTTGGTGCCCACATTTTTGACATTTTATGACAGTCCTGAAAAGTAAAGCATGTACATGTACTTTTGATGTTGGTACTCTCTTAAAAAAACAAAACATTATGCAAATATTTCATTTCTTTAATCTATATTGCCAAAGAAGTAAATTAAAAGTTATAATAATACAGTGAAAATCTGACTAAGTACTTATTGATTCAGAAGTGCAATAAAATAGCTGATGAACAAATAAAATCAAAGAGAACTTCTGATCAAACGGTACCATACAATTATTTGAATGCTGCAATTGCATGTACTGCCTACAGCATGAACTTATTAACTAATCATTCAATTCTAGAACAAAACAATCAATGACAATGCCTACTAGCACTATTAATTATTAAATTTCCACAACTGATGTACTAAGAGAATTCAAATTCCAGAAGAAAGGTAGTGATACTTACTCTAGGCAACACTAATGCTGGGTAAGGGAAGGGAAAAATAGAAAAGAGCACTGCAAAATGAACATGGCAAACCAAGGTCCCATTAACTATCACAAGATAAATTCACAATATAAAATACACTGACTGAGGGAATAATCACCGATATAAAATTAAAGGTTATAATTTTCAAAAAATTGAATTGTACATAACTCAGTATTGCATCTATCCATAGAAAGAGATAAAAAAAAATCCCACATGAGCCGATGACATGGTAGTCAGAATGGATCAAGATTCTCATTGTTTTAAATTTCGAAAGCATTCCATATGAGGTAAGAATTATTAACTTAGATGAAGGGACTTTGCATCCGAGAAGGTAACCAAGGCAATAGTGATAGGTAGTGTGTTACAGCTATTCAAAATACTGAAATAATAAAAAAAAAAAAGAGTGAACTACAAAGCACACAATGATAGATGCTGAAATGCATACACAAATCAACCCTTGTGGGTAATTTTCTTCATGGTTTTATGGGTTTGACTGGTATTTGTTGTATCTGTTTTACCAATAATTACTCAAAACATCTTGCAATAATGTTGTACACGGAATTTCATATTTACTAATGTCATCTATAACTTACACTGTTGTGCTCACAAGGTTTGTAGTTATCACTTATCAATTTTGTGAATTAATTTTTCTTCTTCAGATAACTAGAAATATATCCATTTGACCATGTTCAAACAGACTTGTGATCCCACTTTTTTTTAACTTTCACATTGTGTTAACCTCTACATAAATGACACCTCCCGATGAAGGACAGATTTTGTGCTCCCATGAGTGTCCTTTTAAGAAACTTTAAGGGTTTATATAGGTTATTTGTTTGAAGGCTTGAATGTGTAGTAAGGCTTGCATTCTTGTATGCATGTACTATTCAAATTTGCAATATTCAGAAGCCTACCTCCTTCTCCAGCTTCTTCTGCTGCAGGGCCATCTGATAGTCATCCTGAACACTGAAAAGGAAACGAGAAGATTAAAAAATCATGCTGACATAACATTTATCACACAGATAAGAAAACTAAGTCTTAAAACAGTGCTTAATCTCCATCAAGAATCGATTGTCCTGGGTTCGGTTTGGTGTTTTACAGCACAGAAATAGGTTATACAGTGTCATGCCAAGCAATGCACAGTTAAACCCTGTGGTGGCCATTAGGCAGTCAAAATCTTGTGCCCTCCCCCCTTGCAAATTTTCTCCTATCAAAATTATTTTAATCCATTGTTGCGAGGCCCCTAAAGGTGTGGGGCCCATAGGTTGGTGCCTTCTCTGCCTATTTGGTAATTTGGCACTGATGCCAAAGCAAAAAGAGTAAAGAGACCACATGCAGTAGCCAAGCAAGGCTGATATGATGGTAGGATTTGAACCTGTACACTCCTTAGAGTTTTTTTCTCATCTTTTTCTTATTGGTGAGTATTTCCTTTTAAATATATTAATGGCTAAACCAAATGAAAATAATTTGATTGATGTACAGTTTAGCCATGTTCGTTTTTATTTTAGTATGGCATAATGTCTTAGATGTCACTTTCCTCCTATCAAGAAATCTTGAGAGAACTGTGTTCTTCCCATTTCTTTTAGGTCCAATATTGCTCATATGGCATAAAGTGGTCTAAAAGGCAAATGTAGTGATAAGACATATGCCACTGATTTAAAGACACCGTTTCAGGCTAATTTTTAGCTATCTGGTACAGATCTGTGGTATCTGATGTTTTCTTTACCTGCGTTTCATCTTTCAAGTGAATTTCACTGTACTAGATGGTGCATTCCAATAAACATGCGGAGAAAACGGTGAAAATAAACGATATGATTACCATCTACACCATCACACAGCAACTTTCTGGGATGAAAATCAAAACAAACCTTCATGTAGAAAGGATGGGAATATCCTAAACAAAATGGGATAAAACTTTGAGAGGTGAAAAGATCATTTCAGTAGCTGGGGCATACCTGTGAAAAGTCCATCCATCAAAGAAGAGGGTGAGGTTTAGGACATTAATGCATTCATACAGTATAATAAATGCACAATATTAATTGCTGTATTCTTATAAGCTTTACATTCCAGGAGAAAACAATTATGATTGGAAGGTCTGTGTATTCATGCTAGGAGCAGTGAACTGACACGTTCTTGAGAAGACAACATTTAAACCAAGGTATCGATGGCATGAAAGGTTTGATTTCAATGTTGTAGAATGGTAGAGTTGGTCAATAAGGAATTGTATTGCACCATAAAACCTTAAAATATTTTCTTGATCAATTCTATTTACTCAGATCATTCAACCCAATCCATTTTAGAATCAGAATCCTGGGGCCTCTCACCAAAAAACTCACCATTTAAACAGATCAGATTTTCTTTTATGTGATTATCCCATTCATTAGTGTAATAGTTTGGATAATGAAAATCTATCTTAATTGGATCCAACCTTATTAAATACACTATTTTTAATCTCTGACATGGTCATGTTGGCAAATGAACTTGCATGAACTGTTTTATAACGAGTTAGTTTTGCACTTTGACACAGAAAAATTACAATCCAATAAAGGCTATTTGTAAAACTCTGATATCATACAAGATTAGTGATCACAGTTCTATGACTTCTAACTTAATTCATTACAACTAATCAATAAGTAATCACCCAAAGTGAGTTGGCCATATGTTGCAATCCTTACAATCAATAACATCAACTGCAAATATAACAAAATTAGCTAATAAAATTTGTATCCACAGTACTACATAATGTATCAATTTTGTGTACCATGAGGATGAATGAACTTTAAACCAACTCTAGCTGTTCACGTGATGTTATCTTCTTTAAAATCAACACTGAGTCTTGTCATTAAGCCTGACATGGCGTGATCATTATATTATTCTGGCATCAATCTGACATCACTATTTACTTGTATCACTTCACTCTGAACTTGAGACTGGATGTGAAGTGATGCAGTTATATCATTTCCTTCTAATTAAATAACAAAAATTAAACTTTAATAACGCCTCTTGATGAAGGACAGCTTTATGGTCCCATGAGTGTCCTTTAAAAATAACAGCAATTACAGTCATGTGAATGAAAAGGATAAATTCAAGATAAAGTCTATAAAACCTTGGAATATCATTAGCAATTCATGACCTCATGTAAATCATCTACACTGGATTTATTCAACTATTTATGTGCAATCTGAGACAGAATACTTTGTCCCATAGTTTTCTATGTAATAACCCTTACTTGGATACCAAACTAATTTTAGCACTATAAATTGCACATTAGCTTAAAAATTCTTTGGGATTTCAGATTGCTAGGACATATCACGATTGGGGCCTGAGTTGCTGAGCGTTCTAAACTGCTCTCTGTCACAGATCACTGCCATCTCACCTGTCTGTGTGCATTTGAGTCTCAGATTTGACCATAGTGGGTATGTGAGAAAGCTTGCCAGTAGCTTCTTTAGGTTCTTTCCAGGGGGTTTCCCGGGTTCTTTCTCCACCATTATTACTGGCCGCTATATATAGCCTATTGTGTGACATGAGTAAGAACAGAATGCACTAACTTTGTGTAGTACCTAATTCCATCTAAACAAGCCGAATTACGATAGAATGAGACAAATTACATCTAAAGTCTGCAGTGTATTCAAGCCCAAACAGCAGAAATGTGGGAATTTTCTTTGGCTTCAACAAAGAAAAAAAAGTTTCTATATATATAACACCATCAAGAATACTCCATTTCTCTTGAAGGCTAGTTTGACTTCAGATAACATTAAAATTATTTTGTTGGCGGGTTGGTTTTTCAACAGCTCATTCAGCACAATGTGAGGAAATGGAATCTAAACAGCTGACACGGGCTCACCTGGACAGGTGTCAAACTCAGGACTCTTGGATTACAGGTCCGATTCTCTACCTACCAACTTATGCAAACCATAAAAAAGCAGTATGCAATAAACAGGCAATACATCAAAATTACATAAATAGGCAGGAGATATAGAATTAAATTTAAAGAGGGTGCTGGCATGTACAAATTCATAGAAATGCATTTTCATTTTGAAGAGTTGCCATCATTAAGTTTGGCTAAAAGTAGGAATCTGATAAATTTATTTTCTCCATGTACTTTATACATAATACCCCCCAAAAAAACCATTAAAAACATATACTCAGACTGTGCTTCACTTAGACAACTGACTATATTATTAGTTGAATTATACATGAAAATATTAATATCCCAACACCAAACAGTGAACAACTTAAAAGTAGCCTACATTATTTTGCTGCTATGATTTGTACTTCACCTCTGAACCATGTCAAAAATACCAGCTAAGGTGATAGTTTTAAGAAACTGCACATGTATCTTGATTATGTAAATCAGAGGCTTCTCTAAGTATTCATTGGGGGATATGTGTGTGTGTGGTTTTTTCTAATAGCTTGAACAAATGTGAAATATTCTAGCCCACGTGCATTGGGGTAGCCTTGGAAGTAGTTCCCCAAATTAAAAATGATTAAATGTTGAATCAGTGCATTATTGCAATGGGTCAGAGAAATCGGAAGGGAGAATCGCAAACTGCATAGAATTAGACATCAAATTTGAATCCCATGAGCTGTAATGTTAATATATGGCAAATTACTATAACATCATGGCAAGACTGGCTGAGTATAGGTATGTACAATAAATGATCTGATATATCCAGGATATATATATATATATATATATATATATATATATATATATATATATATATATATATATATATATATATATATATATATATATATATATATATATATATATATATATATATCCTAATAGCTGCTTAGGAAAGAAATTTCTGAAATTTTTATGTAAAATATGTTACACAGTTAATTTTAGGAACTTTTCTGCATTGTTCACCATGGTTTTCTCATCTTAAAGACAACATAATGCAAGCAAGAGAACCATTTAAAAGACCATCTGATACAAGTATGCGAGTCTTTAATATAGACCACTTCTTATTAAGATAAGAACCATCTACAGACAACCTCAAAACCACATGAGATATCTAAAAACCACTTTATACAGCACGAGTCAGCAAAAGACCACCTCATAAAGGCAAAATGAGGTATCTAAAGACCTCCTCCTACAAGCAATTGAGACATCTAATAACCGTCTCACACAAGCAGTTGATGCATCAAAGACCAACTCATACAAGCAATTGAGACATTTAAAAAGCATCTCATACAAACAACAGAGACATCAAAGACCACCTCATACAAGCAAGTGAGACATTTAAAGACCACCTCATACAAGCAACTGAAATATCTAAAGACCACCTCATACAAGCTATTGAGACATTTAAAGACCACCTCATACAAGTAATTGAGACATCTGAAGACCACCTCAAACAAGCAATTGAGACATTTAAAGAGCACCTCATACAAACAACAGACACTTAAAGAGCACCTCATTATAGCAATTGAGACATCAAAGAACACCTCATACAAGCATATGAGATATTTATAAAGACCACCTCATACAATCAATTGAGGCATCAAAGAACACCTCATATTAGCATATGAGATATTTATAAAGACCACCTCATACAATCAATTGAGGCATCAAATAACACCTCATACAGCAACTGAGACATTTAAAGACCACCTCGTACAAGCATATGAGACATTTAATTACCACCTCATGCAAGCAATTGAGACATTTAAAGACCACCTAATACAAGCAATTGAGACATTTAAAGACAACCTCATACAAGCAGCTGAGACATCAAAGACCACCTCATACAACCAAGTGAGACATTTAAAGACCACCTAATACAAGCAATTGAGACATTTAAAGACCACATCATACAAGCAACTGAGACATCAAAGACCACCTCATACACCAAGTGAGACATTTAAAGACCACCTAATACAAGCAATTGAGACATTTAAAGACCACCTCATACAAGCAACTGAGACATCAAAGACCACCTCATACACCAAGTGAGCCATTTAAAGACCACCTAATACAAGCAATTGAGACATTTAAAGACCACCTCATACAAGCAACTGAGACATCAAAGACCACCTCATACAACCAAGTGAGACATTTAAAGACCACCTCATACAAGCAATTGAGATATCTGAAGAGCACCATGATGATACAAGCAATTGAGACATTTAAAGACCACCTCATATAAGCATGCAAGTCATCTAAAGAGCACTGAATAACTGAACTACTTTTTGATTTTATTATCTACAGTGAAAAAGAAGAATAAAAAAAGTAAACTCTCAAACACCGTGGGTGACAATACCTACCTGCCAGGAGGTCCCGAACTCATATTCCACTGGTTACTTGGGTCAGCCAAAGTCAATCTGAAAGTGAAAAGAAAACACACATAAATGTAAATCCTCAATCTTGCTTGCTAAGCTTTCTCTATATTCAATATATCTTTGATTCTGGGATTCTCACTCCCTCATGATCTAGTGTGTGAGTAATTTGGATTTATGATGTAACTTTCAATTTTCAGTCAAATTGCTATGATGTCTGATGTTTAGCACAGAGGCATCATGCCACAGACATGTCGCATTATATCACATCCAGTCACATTATCCTGACACCAGGAAAGCCATGTGACCTCCCACATCCAAGGCAGATGCTCTACCCATTAGGCCACCGGAGCACTATTATTGTCCACTCTAAATTTTCAAGCTTCGGTTAAAAATTCCTTTTTACATAGGATACTTGACACTAAACTAAATTCACAAGTATATGAGAAGAATCTAAGTTCCATGTTTCTATCTTTGGTCTATTTCAAGCTACAAACCAATTGCGTCAGAGGACTTAAGTTACACACTGATGGGTCTTCAAGTTTGAGCCTGAGTAAGTTGCAGACAAATAATACAGCCATTAAATATAAAAACCTTTAATTAAACTTGTAGACTACTTGAAACATTCGAAAAAAACTCATGCTGAATGGTATGGCATGCCTTGTACGACATTTTTTGCAAGCAAGACAAACATTCTATTGTTAATCTTGAATAAAACATCTTGCTTTTAAGCATACAAGAACCCAGCATTTTTAAAGAACTTTATGTATTATTCAGATGACAAACCTACTTAACGAAACCTATCTAAATTGAAATAGCTTATGTAAAAATTTACAAGAAAAATATTGATCTGTTAATTGATTATTGTAAAATTAACAGCACATCTGCACATGAGGACAGTATGTAGTGCACAATAAAGTGAACTTGGCAGAGACACACCACAGTAGCTAACATGGATTGATTCAGTGCAGAATATGAAAACGTTTCAAACAGCTAATGAAATTTAAATGGTTAAAAGAAGACCATTAAAGACACTAAAGAAGTGAAAGACATACATACATACAGACAGACAGAGACAGAAATTCCAAGAAAATTTGCTTATCTGGAACCATGGAAAGAAGCGTTTAATGTTCAAGGGCAAATTAATTTTTGATGCAAAGCAAATGAAAATTTGTTCCTACCTCAGTTTTCTTGTGGGCCAAGAAATGTACATAGAGTAGAAACATGTTTTGCATAAACCAATCATATAAACTATAATCCTCTTTATTTGACATATATGTCATACTGTAGAGACATATATGTCATACTGTAGAGACATATATGTCATACTGTAGAGACATATATGTCATACTGTAGAGACATATATGTCATACTGTAGAGACATATATGTCATACTATAGAGACATATAAGTCATACTGTAGAGACATATATGTCATACTGTAGAGGAGACATATATGTCATACTGTAGAGGAGACGTATATGTCATACTGTAGAGGAGACATATATGTCATAATGTAGAGGAGACATATATGTCATACTGTAGAGACATATATGTCATACTGTGGAGGAGACATATATGTCATACTGTAGAGACATATATGTCATACTGTGGAGGAGACATATGTCATACTGTAGAGGAGACATATATGTCATACTGTAGAGGAGACATATATGTCATACTGTAGCGGAGACATATATGTCATACTGTAGAGGAGACATAATAACCATAATAACTGCTTGAGCAGTACATGTTAAAATTGTGATGTTTCAATGTTTTAGATATAAAAGCTATAGTGTTTTAATGTTTTATATATAAAAGCTATAGTGTCTTAATGTTTTAGATATAAAAGCTAGTGTTTCAACGCTTTAGATATAAAAGCTAGTGTTTCAATGTTTTAGATATAAAAGCTATAGTGTTTTAATGTTTTAGATATAAAAGCTAGTGTTTTAATGTTTTATATATAAAAGCTAGTGTTTTAATGTTTTAGATAGAAAAGCTAGTGTTTCAATGTTTTAGATATAAAAGCTAGTGTTTCAATGTTTTAGATATAAAAGCTATAGTGTTTTAATGTTTAAGATATAAAAGCTAGTGTTTCAATGTTTTAGATATAAAAGCTAGTGTTTTAATGTTTTAGATATAAAAGCTAGTGTTTCAATGTTTTAGATATAAAAGCTATAGTGTTTTAATGTTTTAGATATAAAAGCTAGTGTTTTAATGTTTTAGATATAAAAGCTATAGTGTTTTAATGTTTTAGATATAAAAGCTATAGTGCTTTAATGTTTAAGATATAAAAGCTAGTGTTTCAATGTTTTAGATATAAAAGCTAGTGTTTTAATGTTTTAGATATAAAAGCTAGTGTTTGAATGTTTTAGATATAAAAACTATAGTGTTTTAATGTTTTACATATAAAAGCTAGTGTTTTAATGTTTTAGATATAAAAACTATAGTGTTTCAATGCTTCAGTTATAAAAGCTATAGTGTTTCAATGTTTTAGATATAAAATCTAGTGTTTCAATGCTTTATATATTAAAGCTGTAGTGTTTCAATGCTTCAGATATAAAAGCTGTAGTGTTTAATGCTTTAGATATTAAAGCTTTAGTGTTTCAATGCTTCAGATATAAAAGCTATAAGTGTTTCAATGCTTCAGTTATAAAAGCTGTAAGTGTTTCAATGCTTTAGATATTAAAGCTGTAGTGTTTCAATGCTTCAGATATAAAAGCTGTAGTGTTTCAATGCTTTAGATATTAAAGCTTTAGTGTTTCAATGCTTCAGATATAAAAACTATAGTGTATCAATGCTTCAGTTATAAAAGCTGTAAGTGTTTCAATGCTTCAGATATAAAAGCTGTACTGTTTGAAAGGTTTAGATATTCAAGCTATAGTGTTTCAATGCTTCAGATATAAAAGCTGTAAGTGTTTCAACGCTTCAGATATAAAAGCTGTAGTGTTTCAATGCTTTTGATATAAAAGCTGTAGCATTTTAATGCTTTTGATATAAAAGCTGTCACATTTTAATGCTTTTGATATAAAAGCTGTATCATTTTAATGCTTTTGATATAAAAGCTGTCACATTTTAATGCTTTTGATATAAAAACTGTATCATTTTAATGCTTTTGATATAAAAGCTGTCACATTTTAATGCTTTTGATATAAAAGCTGTATCATTTTAATGCTTTTGATATAAAAGCTGTCACATTTTAATGCTTTTGATATAAAAGCTGTATCATTTTAGTGCTTTCGATATAAAAGCTGTATCATTTTAATGCTTTCGATGTAAAAGCTGTAGCATTTCAATGCTTCATATAATAAATCTGTAGCATTGCAATTTTTCAGATATTAAAGCTGTAGAATTGCAATCCTTTTGATTAAGCTGTAGCATGTGTTCTTGAAATTTCAAACCATTTCAATCCTTTATATATTAATACTGTACTGTGAGAGTATCAAACCAGATGGAACTGGTCCAGTCTTGCAAGAATTGCTTTTGAATTCGAATAAAGTCACCTGAAGATGGACACATTTTACTCATTGATGAATAAATGAAACTTCAGGATACTGTTTCAAGTGTTGTAGCTATACAATTGCTAATAAAAATACATGAAAAATTGACATATATGTAAATCACAATAGGCATCAACTATGATATAAAACAAATAAAAGAGATAGTATAAAAGCTCTAAATTGCACTGGATCCATTCTAGTACTAAACTTTTTGGATGGAAATTCCCCCTCTCAATCTGTGAAGGCACCGGTGTGTGTGTGTGTGGTGACATTTCTGAATATAGGAATTTTTTAATGAAGAAATAAAGGTAAGAAGTAACAGAGCAAGACTTAAATACGTCAATGTAATCTACTTTTGTTAACTGTAACACTATTCAGTATGAATCAAGTTTCATACGTGTATACACAGTTAAATTTCAGCAAAATAGTTACATGCAAATATTCATGACAGCAACTTGAATGATGACAATGGGAAAAACATGTCACTGCAAAAGCGGCATACTGTTTTGCTTAGAATTAAGAAATGGACTGGAACATTTCATGTTTCTACTCAAACAATGACAGGGCAATCAAAATATTGATACATAAGGAAATTACAAGACAGAAAAAAATTAATCATAAGCAAAATAAATATCTGACAATATTATAGAAAGCTTGGTTTATTATTAATCAGACAAGGCTTTAAACAATAATTGTGCAATTACTAAAGCCATCTGACAGTAATAATAAATGAGTTCTCACAAAGAAGGAAAAAAATGCTTACAAACAGTGTGAATATTATTATTATTATAAATAACAACATTCTTTATTTAAGGATTCACACATCATTTTACAAATAATAACATAAATCACAGTTATTACAAAATAATGAAATATGAATCTTACTAAAAATTACTGTTTTTATCTGCTTATAAGTTAAGTCAGACCGCAATCAATATTGACCCCGGTCTACCAGTACATAATAAACTACAGAGACCCATACCTGCATTGCATAATGCAATGGCAGATCTAGATCTGTGCAGTTTACAGTTGGACTTGTAAGTACGGGTATTATAAGACAGCATGCAATTTGGTACTTACCCAGGTGCTGGACTGGGACTCCTACTCCTGAGTATGCATGTAAAATCAGTTATAAAAGTCATCCAAATAAAACTTTCTCATATGTCAAGATTAAGTTTGGAATTGGTAAGAAAATTATCAACAATAATACTCCCAGCTCATGTTCATCACACATGCCACTGTATCAATGGTAAATACAGCACAATACACTGACTGGTTATCAGTCTGAATGAAAATGATGGCACATATTCCAGTCAACAAATGACTACAAGAGAAGAAATGTGAATAAAAGAAGCAATATTTCTTGGACTTTTTGCATGAAGGCATGAATCTATAGTGATTAAGCTGAAAGAGTTTACCGTTTGAGAGTCAGAACATATCAGAAGCAGTTCTAACAACTTGAACACTGCAAACTGCTGTCTCAGTGAAGGTATCTTCTCATTTGAAACAACAGATTTATCATAAAAGTTGACAAAAGTAACTGATATATAAGCTAAAAAGATTTTGATTTGATTATCAACAAAAAATTTAAGTTACAACAAAGATTGTAAATCATACATGGACAACAAAGATTTTTACTGAAATAAAGACATGGACAACAAAGATTTTTACTGAAATAAAGACAACAAAGATTTGAATTTGATATATACAGACAACACCGATTTTGATTTCATTGTATTTGTACACAACTAAAACATAATTGGTCAATTGAAGAAAGAAAAATATGTTATACATTTTGCTTCTACCAACCAGTTACCACGCCAAATTTAAATTTTTGACATTTTTCTTGGGATGTCAAAAAAATAAGATAGACTTTGCACCAGAATAAAGAATATAGATAGCAGTCACACTAATAATTCCAGATAACCATAACCAATTTAGCCTGTCTTGTAATGTGAGTGCCATTTCTGCACATTTGATTCAGTCCACTCCAACCTGGAAATTTGGCTGACCCAGTTTTGTTTATTCCAAATGCGATTAAGCTTATTACAATATTTGAGCTAAATCAAAAAAAATTTTATTGGCCTGTGTAATAGGATTCAAAAACCAGGCACAACAAATGGTTTTTAGAGCAATTTACAATACAAATTTCTGCTTTGTACTGCCTTAAACACAAAGCAATAACCTGTTATTATAAATCAGGCACTAAACTAGAGTCAGGATTGATTTAAATATACCATATAACTCAAACACAAACTCAGTCAACTACAATCTGCATAGACCAAGATCTCCCAGCACATTATGTATTGGCAAAACTGAGTCACCCAGTCACATGTCACATTATCCTGACACCAGGCCGACCAGTCCTAACACTAACCTTATAATGCTGAGCATCAAGCAAGTGTCATCAGTACTCATGTTTGCACTCACCAGAGACTATGCTGCTGGATTCTCTGAGTGAATCCTGATCAGAACTGATTTTGTTCTTGACAACCATAATAATAGTATAATTGTCTCTGATAGATGCACTCTGACCATGAGATATGCCTGTCTCAAAAGAAAACTGAATATATTCATCATATCTGGGACTGATCATTTTGTATGGGGATTGAGGTGGGAAGAAACATATTTTCAAGTTTAATGGAAACTTTAAAGGTTTTAAAGCAATTGTTATTTTGGGGGTTTCATGACATTTATCAGTACAATTGATAGGCTATACATACCAATCAGAAAACCTGAAAACCCAATGACTCACAGAAAGCTATTTGCAAACTTTCTCAGATACCAAGCATTGGCCAAACCCAAGACTCATAACCACATGGACAGAGGTGAGGTGGCAGTGACTGGCAAAGGCAAGTGCTTTGGATGTTTCAGCCATCCTGGACCTCCGGTATTATACAACATTAATAAACGCCTCTCTCTATCCAGTATGGATGTTTGTGCTTTACGAACACCAATCAGCTGTGACAACATGAGAGTGATGCTAATTATTATCTTTCAATTAATCTATTTCATGGCTAAAATCATCCTGAAAAGCATGGATCAATTAGTGGTATTTGAACAATATCAAGATGAAAATTATTAATAGAGGGAACTATAATAAAAAATTTCAAATCAGCATGACAAATATTTCATTAAGGTATCTGGATAGACATCATACACTACAGAATGACTTATATTGAAATGTTGTTTGCAATAGGTGCAAAATTGAAACAATTCCTCTTGATGTTGTGTTTCAATAACCCTGGAGAGTTTTGAATATATTTTTGCTGGACTTTGCTTGCTTCACTGATTGCTTACTGCTCCTCAGAATCAATAATGAATTATTTTGACAACTGAAATAATCATGCTTTGTGTTTTATATGGAGTAAATATTAAATCCAACTTCAGAGAAACATTCCCATAATTAGCAAACTTGCCAATAATCATTATGGCTGAAGCCTTCTCATTCAAGGCAATGAAGTGCAATAACTTTTGTTATTCTTTGGCATGCATCTAGCACCTCTTCATTTATCTATAACTTAAAATGAATTGGATTATTCCACTGTGTTATACCGGTACTTAATCTATACAAATTAACACAATGGACTCCAGGAACCTTTAAACTTTGGAAACTTTAAAGGTTTTAAAGCAATTGTTATTTTGGGGGTTTCATGACATTTATCAGTACAATTGATAGGCTATACATACCAATCAGAAAACCTGAAAACCCAATGACTCACAGAAAATATATTCAAAACTCTCCAGGAACCCTGGCTATTTTCAGCCAATTAACTTGTATGTTTCCTTGTTTATACCTGACCACCTAGCTAGCTTGCCTTTTAATTACCTCTATGACAATTTGTTGTATAGATTGAACAAGGGTTGTTTTACATAAGCTTTCTCAGAAATAGGGCTGTTTTTAATTGATACACACTAATGTGACTGGATGTATACTGAAGTGGTCGGGGGGGGGGGGGGGGATTAATAAGTTGTGTTTCAGCTTGAAACTTCATGTAGGTATGCATACATGATTAGATCTTTCTATATTTATAATTGCCTGCTGTATAATATGCCATAAATCATTAACCATTTATCACTCATATTTCAAAAGACAAATGTAATATTGCAAAATAATCACCATCAAATTACACATACAATATTACCCCAAAACTATGTGGAACTTTGCAGACTTATTCCTGTACTATCTACAGCAAAAACTGCAGAGTATATATTTCTGTAATATCACTACTGAAATCTGCATATTATGTATTTTCTAAACCTTTACACTTAACCATGCAGAGGATTTTGTTTTCCATAGATGACTACTGCTTAGATATTATTCAATGATGCAGAGTTATAACAAAGAGAAAATTCCACCAATATTTTACATATTTCCACACCTTTTTGCATAGTTCTATGGGAATCATACCTTTTTTGAGAATTCTCTCTGAATGTGTCTTTTGTTTTTTTTGATGTTGTGGATTTTAAATACAAGTCTGAGGAAGAAAGCAATTTAATATTCCACATAATATATTCCATATTTTGTCCATAGAGGTACACAAAAAAAATTTGGCATAAAGGTTCTTTTCATCAGGATCATATTTTCCTGTGTACTGACCCAGACCCATTGAGTTCTAATGTCACATAATACCCCAGCCTAACAGATCTGGGTCTAATCTTTTGTTTCTGATTTCAACATACTGACTCAGGTTGCAGTAATTGGGTTGAGATATTATGCAACAAAAGACCTGGGTTAAGATGCTAGTTGGGTTTACTTAATAATACTGCAAATTGGGTATGTAACTGATAAAATAATGCATAGAGCCATACAAACAAGAACACATTACCTATGCTTCTGTCATACATATTAAAAACAACTGCCCAGATCTGTAGATCCTTCTTGAATTATGCAAAGAGTTACAACAATAAACACACCCTAGCGGCATGTAACCATAGCTGCAAATCAACAGGTGTTAAAAATGTGGATGTTCATTATGAATTAATCAATAGTGGAAATGATATTCATGACACAGTGGATTCTATTTATATATAGTCAAATTTGATGCTGATGATTACAAAAAGTAATATAAAATTTCTTTGTTATTAAACAATTACACATATAGACACACTCTAATTAGCAGACTATGAATTTTCATACTACAGTATTAACCAAGTATACAATACACACTATATGCAACATCCTCCATTGTGAGGATAATTTGCTGATTATGCTTCATACTTCATATATACACATATTTTCTTACAGTTAATTTGTAGTTAAGAGCACCTGGGATAATGTCAATACATATTACTATATCCCCAATTCTGGACACAAGATAACTGCCAGTCTGTTGTTTAACCAGTATGCAACAAATCATTCAGAGTTATATTTAAAGGAATTTTACCACCAGGCTGTCCAGGTACCCAAGTGTAACAGGTAAGTGCTAAATTAATTATGCCAAGGCAGATTTCAAAGTGACCAGATCAAATCCAACTGAAACTGAGAGATTCAAATGTAAGGCAGAGTCTGAATATACAATTTATTTAGACTATGTACATGTGAATATACAATTTATTCAGACTATGTACATGTGAATATACAATTTATTTAGACTATGTACATGTGAATATACATTTTATTTAGACTATGTACATGTGTGAACCTTGCTAAGTGTGGATCATTGAGAAATTGAGAGGCATTAGACTTTACTCCGAGTAGACGTAGTTGTGTGCTCATTAAATGCCAAGAAGGAATTATAATGAAATTCTAGGAATGGATTTGCCAGAAAAGTCTTTTTGAGGAAGCTGTCAAGGTGGGTGTGAGAGGTGACATCTGAGGATCGTAGAGAGGGAAGACACATTTAGAGCATGTGGGAGGTCTATTGTGACATCAGCTGTGTGCAGGCCCTGACTACCAGAAGGAACATGTGGATGAAAGTTTGTTTGTTTGTTTGATTAGGATTTAATGTAGCTATAACAATTTTTCAGTCATATCACTACAATGTCTGTAGTGAGGCAGTTTATAGTGATGTCTAGCACTGGGGCATCATGCCGCAGACATGTACCATTATGTACCACCTAGTCACATTATCCCGACACCAGGTTGACCAGTCCTAACACTAACCTCTTAATGCTGAGTGCCAAGCGAGGCAGATGCTAGTACCATTTTTGTAAATATTTGGTATGACTCGGCCTGGGACTGAACCCATGAAATCCCGCTTCTGTGACGGACGCTCTAACCACTAGGCTACCAGAGCGGTTGTGGAGGAGAGTATTATTAGTGTCAGAAGGATGGACCTGGAAGTGTCAGCGAGAGCAGGTTACATAAGTCACTGGGTACTGTATGCATCAAAAGAGAAACAAGGGGTGGAAAATGAGTGACACAACAATGAAGGGAAACTCATTTAAGGCCTTCATATTCACATAATGAGATAGTAATTGGCAACTTTGAATAGGTCATTGTTTGTATTTGTTCAAATGATATTCACAGTGACAGAAGTTTGTAGATGAAATAGTTGAATATTTATCCATGATTTTAAAGAAATATCAAGTTCATAGATCAAAATCAACAACAGAGCTTTTTGACATTTCCTGAATACAACTCTGCCTATAAAATTGAACTTTAAATACTGTCCCATAGAAGGATATATCATCATACATAAGCAGTGCTTGTTTTTAAAATTTTGTTTTTCCTGCAAGTAAGATTTTCTCTAATAAATAATTAAATCAGAGAGTCTGACCGTGTTAACGCCATTGGTAATATATGCAACTATCCTGGCTAGTCTACATTTTTCCCCCACAAAGTTTCCAAAAGTACATTTTCTGTCTAAGAAACTGTAGTTTAAAAAAAAAAAAACACCAGCCAATTATGAAGAAAGTTTTAAGTTTTCATATTCTAAAATAAGACATTGCCATATTATCCAGCATATGCAATGTGGAAAAAGGTAATAAGAAATTAACTGTATACATGTATTGACAAATTGTTGAAAAGCTGGCGGTTTTATTTTTAATTTAATCTATTCGCAGCAACGGGCTCTAGGATTTTTTGTAATTCAATCCATTATGCATTAGCAAGTATGTAATTAGTATTCAGTTTTCAGCACAATATAATATGAAAAATGTATCTAACATGGCAATTAAAAATGGCAATATATTCGGAATCAATTTAGGAAAATAACTTTATGCAAAAGGTCAGGCCAGGTGTTTAGCATTGGACTGCAAAAATTAATTTATAATACCCGACTAATGATATGATTCAAGGTAGATTCCAGGTTCAAGCCTGGGTCCAGCTACAGGTTATTTTTGCTCCTTGCACATTAACATTAATTTTCAACATTATGGTTTCACTCTACAGTGATTATAACCAAACCCCTCATTTTTTAATGTAAAATATTTTTAAAGAAATTTTTATATTTAATATTAAGCACATCCTCTACTTTCTAACTGAAATGCATGTTGTGAATGTGAAGTGTTAGGTCACTTTAAGATATTCTTGTGACGAGTCAAAACTGGTTTTTAATATTAATGGGTGTAAACTGTTTTCTGAAACATCTGTGAGCTCTGCGATTTAGATATATTTTGATATATGTACCATTAAAAAAAAATATTTGGACTTCGTCATTTGCAGCACATGATGATGCCCTAAAAGTTTCATTGTGGGGATTAATTACCCCAGGCACCTTTAAGTCCATTTTCAGGAACTGAAGTCTAAAACCATGATCTTTCTAAAAGCAACTGCTAAAGTTTCTTTCAATTACCTACTTGAGTATAATTAAGTTTAATAACTAATTTTCAGTGTATGAATATAATTAACTATATTCATACACTGAAAATTAGTTATTAAATTCTTTCAAAACTTTACGATGGGGATTTTCTTATTACAACATTTTACATATATTAAAGGAAATATCTGACTTTTGACGAGGCAAAAATATTGTTATTGCAATGGTTTTAAAATTAAGGTAGGCAGGTAGTTTTTTTTAATAAAAACTTCATATATATTATAAGGATTAGTATACAATGTACTAAGTACTTCAAGTACTGGGCAGAACTATCTCAATTAGATGCATAAATCAGTTTGGGAGATTTTTAAATTTTTGTTTAGCCTGGTGGGAATGTACTAGTCAGGAACAAAAGACACTGGTCTGACGCTTAGAAGCCCACAAATTTTTTTTACTTTAATAAGGGAAAAAAACCAATTATGTTTATTTAAACTATCCTGATAGGAATCAGTTCAAGATACACCTGATGTTCTAGCTGAAAGACAAACTGGGTGTGATTCTAGCAACACAATTGGATATGATGGACTTACAAAAGAATTTGGCAGTTATACAAAGGTAAGATTTTTAACACTTTGTTTTCAGTGTGTAAGAAATAATTTTATATTTCACAATGTTTGATAGATATTCTGAAATGCTTTGAATAATGACTTGTGAATTCATACTGTAGAACTTTAGTGTTTCCAGAACGACTTCTCTCATTTTAGGACCATTGTTTACCATATTTTTTGAGTTGGTGACATCTCAAGGTCCTGTCACATGTTTCTCCTATGTTTCGCAGGTACAAAATTTTAACTCAATAACAAATTCTTTTCATCTACTAAATTAGTAAAGTAATTGGTTTCAATGTCACGAGGTTTTCGACTATTGTCAAGAAAGATCTAAGTATCAGATGCATTAAGATATAAGGACTTAAAAATGACATGTTGGATTTCTATACAATAACAATAAAAAGGAATTCACATGGTGTAATTTGTTAACATTCATATAAGTCATCAATTCATTGAAATATAACATTTTGGCCAGCATTATTAGAAAACAAACTAGCAATCAATGCTTTATTGTATTCAGGAGAAACTGAAAGTGGATGAAACCCCAATGTAAATTTGAAAACTGCCATAAAACTGGACAAAACTATTAGACTTAAGCCATATTATTAAAGTGATGTGAAGTCACACTGTTCGACCTCTGTCCAAATCCCATGAGAATCTACTAATCTACTGGTACTGACCTTGATGTGTCACATGTTGTTATATGGGATTGAACTAAATTTTAAATTTTGCTGGATTCTTTTTTATTAATATATATTGATCTGAATTTCAGAAAAAAACCATCAAGGAGAAGAATAACATTGGGGATGTGATGAGGAGGCAGAATTAAGCTTCATGATTTGGTTAAATAATCCAGAGTACCAATGCTTCCACATACTCCAGTGGTGACAAAAGCAAATAAGAAATGTGGGGAATGACCTTTTTTAAAAAAAACACTTCTGACAAATATGTTTAAAAAACACTATTAAAATTGAGAAAGAAAATGTGAATTTATGTTATTTTGTTAAGATTGCGGCCATAAAAAACCATGGAAAACTTCACCCAGGTACCCATTGTGACGTTTAACATATAACTATAAACACCCCAGTCCATACAAGGAGTTGGTTGGGGTAATTTGGATCATGTTCCTCTTGAAATTGTCATCAAATGAAAGTTGCATCGCTGTTAAAATCTCTTGTTTTCATGAAAAAATATCAGCGATTTTGAGCTATATTTTAGTGTTGTCCAGGGTTTTCCATGCTAGAATTGTCCAAAGTTTTCCATGCTAGAATTGTCCAAGGTTTTACAGAATTTTCTATCATTTTTTATGCTAGAAATGTCCAGGGTTTTCCAGCCTAATCTGGACATAGCCTGAAATATAGTCCAAATATTCCAGCATTTTCCATGCTAGAATTTTTCCAGCATTTTACATGTTAGAATTGTCCAGTGTCTTCCATGCTAGAATTGTCCAGGGTCTTCCAGCGTACCCTGGACATATCCTGGAATATTAGCCCAAATATTCCAGCATTTTCCATGCTAAAATTTTTCCAGCTTTTTCCATCTTAGAATTGTTCAAAGTTTTCCATGCTAGAATTGTCCAGGGTCTTCCAGCGTACCCTGGACATATCATGAAATATTAGCCCAAATACTCCAGCATTTTCTATGATAGAATCTTTGCAGCATTTTCCATGCTAGAATTTTCCAGCATTTTTCATGCTAGAATTGTCCAGGGTTTTCCAGCCTACCCTGGACGCTATATCTTGAATATTAGCCCAAATAATTCAGCATTTTCTATGCTAGAATTTTCCATTTTTTCCATGCTTGAATTGACCAGGGTTTTCTAGCCTACCCTGGACAGAGGGTATTTAAGTCCAAATACTCCAGCGTTTTTCAACCTAGAATTTTCCAGCGTTTTTCATGGAATATGATGGAAAATCAATAGCCAGACAATGTCCTAATGAGAGAGGGACTGGTATAAAGTGGAGCTGTCTGCACTAGCAGTGTGCATAGTGGAAAGAATGTTGGCATACCTCTAACCTATTTTCATGTACTGTGACTAAAATTTCTTGACATGCAGTTATTATGGAAACAATATAATATCTAAAGCAGACAACCAATAAAAATGCTCCTAGCTTCCTTCTGCTAGATAAACAAGCCTAAATTAGTCCAAAGTACACGTACATTAACTTTAGCAGTTATTAAAGTAGGGAAAATTATTTTCACCATATTAAACAATACCAGCTTCTGAAATTGTATCGAATGTGTATAGAAAAAAAGAAATTAGCTTAATTTTTTTCTTTCCAATTTACATCTTAATTTTCGGAAATGCAACTGGCCAAACAGAGTTATTAGTCTGAGACTCGGAGGCACATATCTAAAGTGAAGCTATGCTGTATAATCGGTAACCCAAATTACAACCATTATTATACATAAAAATAACGAGAATTAAAAGTTAATTTAACAATACCTTATTCATCAATAACCAGGATAACCAAGCTGTAAATTCTTTTCCTTAAAAATCAAACCCTATGTAAAGTACAAAACTGTACAACAGAACCCATAGGCAGCATTTCAGAATGACTGGTACAGAGTCATTTGAGAATTAAATGAATATTTGTTTGTTTGTTTGATTAGGATGCTTAACGTAGCTTTAATAATTTTTCAGTCATATCGCTACAATGTCTGCAGCGAGGCAGTTTATAGCGATGTCTAGCACCTCCATCCAGACATGTTATCATGACACCAGGCCGACCAATCCAGCAACACTAAACTCTAAATGCTGAGCACCAAGCAAGGCAACTGTTAGTACCATTTTTTAAGTCTTTGGTATGACTCGACCAGGGATCAAACCCATGACCTCCCACTTCCACGGTGGACACTTGAATTACTAATGCCACCGGCACGGTTAAATGAGTATTTGTTACATTTCAGCTAATGAATAGGCGCCCAAAGGTGAAGAAAGCAACAGAAACAGTTTGTGGAAACATGAGTTTATGTGATAATAAAAATCAGTTCTACTAGTTATAAAACAGAAAATCACTCTTATTACAAATATTTTATGCTGATTACTGTATTGATTGAAAGATAAGACTATGCCTATTTTTACAAACATTTTGGAAAAAATATTTTCTAGGAACACCTTGACCAATAAAAATCCCACATCCAACCTGTTGACAAATGTATTTTGCAGTTACAGCCCTCTAGGTGGTCCAGATTTTGGCATACATTTAATTTCATATTTGTTTGATATGCACACCACCTTCTTATTGACAAATTAATTCAGCTGGGCCAGGTCTTATCAAGGGAGATATAATGAAGTTGTTATAACAGTCAAGTATAAAGCGGTGTCCAATGGATACTTTATGCCAATGTGGCACTGGATTTCCAGGAGCAAGTTTGAAATGTCTTGTGTATGCTGTCATTTGATTTATGGCAGCCGCTGCAAGAAATCTATCAACACAGAAAATGACAGTCTATTATCCAGGACAAATGACTGCAGAATTTGTATCGATTTTTAAAAAAATAATGAACAAAAACTCAACCTAATACATCTAATCACTACATTCATGTCTTCATTCCCCAACTGTTTCCAATGGATAATACTGCCAACCAAATTTTTAGTTCTAGAATGGAACCTTGACGGAGCCAAGTTATGGCAAGTTTGAATGGCTCAGAACAGTGTATTACTATAATGTCTACGTCCTGATTGTGTGTGAAAGTTTTATATCATCCAAATGTTTTTTTTTGCAGTCATTAAATCTAATTAATTATGATCAATTAATTAAATTATATGATGTAAAGTACTTTCAAAATGTGGTAGTACTGTAAATACTTGCTTATAGTTGAGACAAACTGCTTAATGCGCCTGCAGATCAGAGTCTATGTTGTTTGTTCTGCTTATTACTCCTATCAAACTGCACAGACCCAGATCTGCTAGGCACATTATGGATCAGCAGATCTGGGTTTGTGCAGTTTGCAGCTGGACTTTACTTATAAGCGAGTATATATGTATGGTATATGCAGTTCTTGGCTATCTGAATGTAAAGACAATCAGTGGCATGCACAATGCACTTCAGTGAAATCAGAGAGGTGAAGGAATAATGGTCTGTACGCATGACATGTAATCAATCCCCTCTCATGACTAGTAAGAAAAACAATGGTCTGTACTTACTTTTGAGTGTTCTCACTCATCCCCTATTGTTCGGCATGGTAAGTTTACTGACAGTTGAAACCGTGGATAATACTATCAACATGACTAATACCCAATATAGGGTACTATAGATGGCATTGTTTGTTGTTGTTTTAGGGTTTAACACTATTACTATTTTGCAGGAAGAACCAGAGAAAACCTCTGGAAAGAACCAACGACCCAAGAGAAGCTGTCAGAACTTCTTAACCCCAAATCTATTCATGAGGAAGATTTGATCTATAAATTGCCAGACAGGTGAAAATTGAGATTATAGGTGTGTTTTATGTGATGTAAGGAGCTCTTTTTTTCTGCACAATCTTATGAGGACTACTTCATTCAGCACAGTGAATGACTGAGCCTTGACTGACAATAAATCATTCAGTACAGTGAAGTACTCAAGTCTTACTGTTGCACACCTTATTCACTACAGTGAATGACAAGAGCCTTGACTGGTGTACACTTCATTCTGGACAGTGAACAACTGAGTCTTGACTGGCATATATATCATTCAATACTGTAACAGTGAATGACTTTTGAACACCTCATTCAGTACAGTAAATGACTAGAGTCTTGACTGGTGTACACTTCATTCAATACAGTGAATGACTCAAGTCTTGACTGGTGTATATGGTACTTCATTCAAAACAGTGCATGATAAGTCTTGACTGGTGTGAATGACTAAGTCTTGACTGGTATATACATCATTCAATACAGTGAATGACTCAAGTCTTACTGTTGTACACTTCATTCAGTACAGTAAATGACTAAATTCTTGACAGGTATACACCTCATTCAGTACAGTGAATGAATTAAGTCTTGATTGGTGTGCAATTCATTCATTACAGTGAATGTCTGTCTTGACAGGTGTACACATAATCATTTTGGACGTGAATAGCCAAGTCACTCTTATCTGCTTGAATGTGTTGAATATTTTCAAGAAAAGATCATCAGCAAATCTTAATATCAATATTTAAGTGCCTAATACAATCAATACTGTGAAATAAGATCCCGAATTTGATGACTATGTCAAGATTAAAGGTCAATTTAAACCATACTCAAAAATACCCATATCTTAAAACTGTCATATTATCATTATTTACACTTAATTAGGAGGTATAACTAAACAAAGAACCAAAATGGCAAACCCTTATAAGTCATTTGACTCTGCCACTCAAACAAATCACAAATTATCTGCTAGGAGGTGTTCCCACATCAATTTCATGCCCATATTAATTTCAGGCTTTTGTCAGTAAGTGTCAGTTGTAATTGGTCTCCAGGTGGGCAAGTGGTCAAAACACTACCTTTTACCAATCATTGCCTGGTCTTAATCTGCGTGGGTTCAAGTTTCGGGCATGACCAATATGAGTATATGAGAAAGCTTGCCGGTAACATGGGTTAGTAGTTCTTACCAGGGTTTTCCCAGGTTCTGCCTCCAACAGTTATATTGGCCTCCTTATGTATCCTATCTTGCAGTAAGAATTTATGTTAAATCACAATACAACAACAACAACAGTATTGGTGTATTTATTGTGTGTTGAAACCTCCATTCTGTTAAAGTTAACGAATCAAGATCGTAAAAGACGCCCCTATGAAATGATCATGAATAATTCATGAACCAATACATCACTTGAACAGATCATGAATATTCATGAACTATGATGAACAAATTTTCTTTTGAATGATTCATGTCATATAAACAATTCCTATTTACAAATAGTTGATTATTTGACAAACTCACAAACAACTATTTCATCCTGAATCATCACCTTAAATGTGTGGGTTATTAAACAGTAAACTGCAATATATTATCTAACAAAACAGTATTTAATTTCAAATAAATTTCTAATATTTAACAAAGAACATGCATTGTAAATTGGCAAGCTATGTTCTTTTTAAATATTTGGATCTTTAACATTTCTGCAGCATTCACTATTTAATGTCTCTTCCATCTTGCCCACAGAACCATCCAGTTTTCAAATTTTCCTCCATAGCTCACAAACTTCATCCTGTAATAATTTTACTTTTCTGCTGTCTGATCTGAAAGATAAAGTTTGTTAATTACAGATAACCTATGAGTAACTTTTGTCTTGAGCTTTTACATGCACATTATTTTTGTACACCACTTAATTTACTGGGATGATCAAACCGAAAACTATTTCATCCCTTACACTAACTCTTAACACAACAATTGAGCATTTATATTGGAAAATTTTGTCACTATTAGTTTTAATATTTTAACTGAAGTTGGAGTCATGTTTTAATCAATATGACAGACTGTTTTGACAACATTGTTAAACTAAATATCCTTATATTATTTCATGCTTTCAAAGCTTTTCGCTAATTTCTATTGATAAAATGTCAGACTTGTGTCACATAGGTCCTTAGTATGCATCCACTCCAACTACACGTGTTGCTTACATCTGCTTCCGGTTTCATCCCGTGTCATTATTGTGTATAATTTGACACATTAACTATTTTAATTTTCGTTTTAAATTACCAAATAACATCAGTTCATAGAAATAGTAATGTCAGGAAAAAGAAAATGATATTGATACCGGGTCTAGTATAGAGATCGAAAGGGGGGTGGGGTGTTCAGTGATTTTCAAACTTCGAAGAGCACGTTTAAATTAGGTCTGAATAAAATCATGTATCATTAGTTTGGTTAAAACTAATATGACATAAAAGCCAATAAAATATATATTTATAAAACTTTCACTGAAATAAACACAAAAGACCAAGAAAAAAATTACTCACCGTAATTTTAATGATCCTAGCTGGGTACGCTTTTCCACTTAATTTTGCTCTCACCAAATCATTTCCTTCATAATCGCTTCTCAGCACTTCTACTTATTTAAGAAAATGTTATTGAAAATATTCTCATCTATCCATTCCATGGGAATCCACGGTGTTTTGTTCGAGGTAGTAGGGAAAAGTCGGCTCAGCAGCTGAAATCTCGTGCGTATATTACCCAATCACATCACTTCTTATTTCACAATCATCTAATCAGGACAATCGTTGTTTACAATTTTAGGTTTTTATGGCACATTGGCAACCAGCGACTAAGTCAATATAATAAATTATGCAGTTTATGACAGTAATGGCCAAAAACATTAGAACAAAGTCATTAAAAGCTTTTATAGTAAATATATTCTGTTCATGCTGGCCAGAAAATATTTTCCCATATTAATCCAGAACTATTCAGGTTAAGAACACAATTATGAACATTTTATCATATCATTTAAAAATGAAAAAGATATTTACATTTATTTTTTTTTAATAATATTGTGAGAAGTTTGTATCATGAATTTTCATGAACATTTTATGAATATAATTATATAGAAATTTCATATACATTTTTTAATAATTTCTTGCTGGTGCATCAAAGTACTTAAATTGTTCATCAACCAAATTTTTCAGGACTTAAAAGATGTTAAAATAGTTCATAAAATTTCATCAGTGTGTTCATGAACTTCAAGTACGTGATTCATCAAAGTTCTTGAAGTATTCTTGAACTTAGTTCATGAATGTTCATCATGAATATTTGTTCATGAACTAAAATGATGAACTGATCATGAGCACTTCAAGAATATTCTCAAACATTCATGAACAGTTCATGATTGTTCATGAAGTCATGAATTTGTTTTCATAGGGGCTGAGGTTGACAGTTATTGCCAGCCAGTGTATTGACACTTTTATGGCTCAGACTACTAAATCAATATCTGTACACATCCATGTAAATATCTGCAAAAAAAAATATGATTGCCCAGAACACATAATGGATGTCCTTATTCAAGCAGTGTTACACCTTGGTCATGCTGACTAGGGGGACCTTTTATGTACGGAACATCAGTCCCTCTAAAATGATTAAGATACAGACAAAAAGACAATAACTTGAACGTAAATTGTCAGAGCAAAAGAAGTCCAAAACATCTACAATGTAAGTAATCCACTGAAAACTGACACTATTTGTAATCAAAATACGTTTTGTTATATGTTATATTCAGCTCCAAATAAAAACAAAAACAAATTACACTTATAAAAACTACAGGAGCACTGTATTTTGTTCACATATTGTACCGAGTTTTATAAAGATCCATATAAAAACTACAGGAGCACTGTATTTTGTTCACATATTGTACCGAGTTTTATAAAGATCCATCAAGACACTGGAACAAATTGCATTGACAATACTCTGCCATATGCTGCATTCTACTTTAAAAGTCAAAATGGGCAATAACTCTTTTAAAAATTATGGGGAGCAAAGTAACTTAACAATATGGGCATTTTCAGGTGATGATCATGGTAATCCATTAAATAAAAATAGATTTTACATGTACAAGCTATACCGTTACTAATAAGACTGTGCCACACACTGCATTATGTTATATTTAAAGGGCAATAACTCTAAATTAATTAAATCAGCATAGTGATTTATTGACTTGTGTCTGATGACCATAACATTTACCAGGTTTCTACATGAGAACCATTTTTAACAAATGTGGGACTTGTGGCATTAATCACTGAGTTCTGTCATACACTTTCTTCATCTTGAAGACATGAAAATGTCTATAACTCTCTCAAACTTTGCATTAGCAAAGTGATTTGTTGACATGCAAATATTGAGCTGATCGTAAAGTTTAACAGTTTTCTGTCATAGAATTGCAGGACTGAATGTGTCATATACTGCATTAAACTATAAGACAGAAGCTGTTGGATTGGACTGACTTTTCAATATGCAAAGTTTCAGACAATTATCATAATACATGTATTTACTTGGGATGGATCGATAACCAGCTGCACCACCCAAATACTGCCGGGTATGCCAAGCCCAGCCAGGTTTTATGATGAAAATTTCTTCTTGTCAGGTCAGGTTCCCCATCCACCCATTTCTTCCTGGGTGAAAGTAATTTAAAAAAAAAAAAATGTTTAATGGTTGACAAAAATCACTTTGGTGGGTGGGGTAGGGGAACTGGACAAAATGGGAGTGGAGAAGCTCAATCTGATAATAAACAAACCAGCAGGATACAGCAAAGTTTCGGCCCTACCCTTCCATCCTAAGTTTTTACCAAGTTTTACTGTCGACTCCACTTAACTGCACATCGGTTAACTGCACACTCCGGATAACTGCATGTAATCATGCCGGTCCCGATTTTTCCCAATGCTTAAAAATGTACTGTACCGTACTCCAGTTAACTGCACACTCCGGTTAACTGCACGGTTTTGTGATGGGCCAGAGGGTGTGCAGTTAACTGGAGTCGACTGTATATCAGTCTGTAACACCTGCTTAACTACCATTAGCTGTGATAACATTACTGTGCAGGATGCAAGTACAGCTGAAGAGGGTTGTTACTATGTTTAATTTGTAATAATTCATTCAAAACTATGTTGGAATTGGACATGGGTATGGAACGTGTGAAAATGTGCAAGGTGGCATCTGATGAGCAATTAAATTCAGTTTCCTTAGCTAGGAACATCTAGAGATCTGAAGATCTGACCTGAACTTTGTCAATTTCACTTTGCTATCAGATTATACATCCTAAAAATTATCACAAGAACACATGTGCAAAAAAGTGTCTTTAGATGGGGTTGGGGTTGGCTGAAAGTTGCATATACACTACTTAATTGCTTGAAACACAACTTAATCAAAAATGGAAATAAAGAAAAGCAAAATTATGAGAGGAGAAACAGCAAGCTTTAAAATTAATTATACTTGAAATTAACTCTTAAAATTAAAAGCTATTTGCAAACACTCTTTTCCATTTTCAATCTTTTTTGATTTTTTGTTTGCTCATGTTTCGAACACATACATGCACAGCAACTGTAGTAACTACCTACCATACTATTACTAGATTAGATGTTTAATAATAATATTATTTAATGCGTAAAAACCAAGCAAGATACAGGTATTTTACTTACACAAAAATACTTGTAGTATTTGCTGAAATCTGAATACAAATGTTAAAAAGTGTATGAATTGCATGCTAATTTTACCCTGTTTAATATAGGTATTTTCAAGTTCTTTGTCTTTTCCTATATTTATTAACGGCAGATGCTATATCAGCATGATTTGTACATATTTGAAAGTCCTCTAAGCCAGAATGTTTTATCTTCTTTTTATGTGGCTTTAAATTAGGCTAGGTTTCTCAGTTTTAGTAACAGCAAGCAGATTTGATTGCAGATAGCTACATTAGTACGAATTTGAAAGGCCTCCATGCCAAGATGGTGTAAAGTTTACTGAAATATATTTATCCTTTTTTGAGATAAAGCTGACTGAATGCTTTCGCTTTTCTGATTTCAGAAATGGCAACCACATTTGGCGGTAGATCATTTGTACCGATGTAGACTTGTAACAGTCTTCAAAGCAAGAAGCTTTCAGTCAAATTTAGTAAATTTCTGTTCAGATGTTCTTTTTAATAGAAGAATTCATTTTAAGGTTTCTTAATACTTAGTGCCATCTGCCATATCTGATGCCAAATTTTAATTTTACAAAATTAAAAAGACCTCATACAAGAATGATTTCTGTCAATTTAGCAGATTAAATTCTGTGCAGTGATTTATAGAAAATGTATTTTTCATGGGCTGTCAATCTTATATCATTGACAACCAAACTGTCAGATCTGCTTCACTAATACAACTTTGATGGATATCCCTGCTAAAATGCTTTTATAAAATTTGGTTAAATATTATTCAGCAGTCAGTCTTTTGAAACAAAAATCATTTAGAAGTTTGCTATTTTACATTTTAGTAATTGTCACCATATAAAATAACAGATTGGCTTTATTTACATCAACATGAAAGGCCTTAAATGCTTTGTCAAATTTGATTTAGTTCTGTACATTCATATATGTTTTTAAGAAATCATTGACAAGTATTTAAATTTGTATTAATTAATATCTGACATCAGAGCTGTATTATTCATGCAGTTTATAAATCCTTCAAGTTAGGTTTAAATCAGTCAAGAGGTCAATAGAAGTTGATAATTGAAATTGTTGGTGGACAACAGATAGATAATGGACAACACATGATCAACAATGGACCATACCATCACTCAATGTCCCTAGGGTAAGGTGAGCTAAAAATGGGGAATACATCATACATGTATATGGCCAACTTTATTACAAATTACTATTCTAAGGAATAGGGAACAAATAAATTTCAACAACAAACTGTCTACCTTTGACACTGAGCAATTACTATTTACACTTGGTTGTGTTACCATCTTGAAATTTTTAGACCAATTTAGCTGCACAGGACAGACCTTTGTTTATCAATGTCAGAATATTACAGATGGAATTTCTCAGTTGCCAGCAAATGCCGGCTAAATATATTTGATTAAATAACGAGTCCAAACAGTCCTTGCTGTTTATTCAAAGAAAAGTTGTTAATGGATAATTAAACAAAAAAAATCTGCTTAAACATGCATTTTAGATTAGGCCTTTATGAAATTCACAGTTTTCATTGCATGTACATAGTAACTATGAAACAATCCAACAAAAGCAACATAAAGTGAAGTAATTCAAATGCATCATGTATACAACTCTCCTCAATTTTAGTAGCATGAAAAGTTTGTTACATCATCTTAAGTCCCAACTTTCCTTCTTAAATATCATAACTTTTCCCCAGCAAACCAAAGTCCCTCTTAACTCTGAAAACTGAAACAGATTCTGATCCTAAATTTCATATTTACACCCCAAAAAAATCCATAAATTTGGAAATCACTCTGAACCTGGAAATGTATGTTTACTGCTAAATTATTGACACATACTGGACCAGACTAGGATTTATGGCTAGCAAATACTGTAGCAATAACAGCAAGAACATATCCCAAGGGTATGTGAGGTTGAAATACTTGACAAATTAATTAGTGCTTGACTATAGGTCCATTTGTTGCTGTTGTCTTTCTCATCTAAGATACATGGCAGCCTTGGCAGGGTGTATAAGGTGGAGGAAGAATGCAGGAAAACCCCAGGAAGAACCAGCAACCAACTGGCAAGAACTTTCTCAAATAACTTCAATTTGCCAACCTGGAGACATATGGACAGAGGAAAAATGGCAGTGATCAATAAAAGTTAGTGCTTTAGACCATTTGGACAAGCAGGGGCCTGTTAAATTGTTACATCACAAAATGATCCAGCTTTTAGGGTAAATTATTAATAATCAAATTCATTTTAGTAAAGCATTTTAAGAAAGATTATCTACTGATTTTCTTATTGTGATTGATCCAATATATTGCAATAAATGATCCATAGGATACTTTTTTTTTTTTTATTAATTATACTCCCAGGCTTTATTATCAATGCATGAGACCTCACCTTTCTTGCTAATTTCCTAATGGAAACCAAAGGCTATACATGGTGGCCAAAATTATTGGTGGAAGAAGAACCTGGGAAAACCGCTGGAAAGAACCATCGACTAATGAGAAGCTACTAGCACGCTTTCTCACATACACAAATTTGCTGAATCTGAGACTCGAACCCATACAGAAGTGAGAAGGCAGTGATCCATATTGGAGAGCACTTTAGACCACTTGGTCATTGAGGGCCCCACTATTATTTGTCTTTACTTGCATGTCAAAATATTAGGACGATGAGTTCAGCGTCATAAAACTGGAGTATCCGTACAGGATAAAATTAGTTTGATCATAGAGTATGAACTTGTGCCACAGCTAATGTTGATTCAACTAGATGAATTTGACATAGGACTATTTTGAATGATATGGAGTATTTAGACATTATGGATTATCATTTATAATTGTCATGAACATGAAATCTAGTTATAAAAGTATCTTGCTTCTTAAATGTTTCTCAAGAAATATGTGGGTGGGTATCAGACCCGGATTATGTCTTCTCTTGAGATAAGGACTGTGTTTCTTTTTGGAACATAGGTATGTATTAATGTGACCCAGATGAAAGGTATAGTATTCTGCTCTGTTTTATTTAAATGTTAAAAAACAGACTTCTTAAATTGTATGCTCTTACATAAATATATTGCAGATTTTCTCTGATAATTACAATTGCTCTCTCTTTCATGCTCCGGTGACCTAGTGGTTAGAGCGTACGTAGTGGAAGTGGGAGGTCTTTTGTTCGATCCCTGGCCGAGTCATACCAAAGACTTACAAATATGGTACTAACAGCTGCCTCGCTTGGTGCTCAGCATTAAATGGTTAAGTGTTAGGACTTGATGGTCAACCTGGTATCAGTATAATGTGACTGGGTGGGATATTATGCTATATGTCTGCGGCATGATGCCCCACTTGCTTAGCATGCAGTGCCTGAGACATAACTATAAACTGCCTCACTGCAGACATCATAGCAATATCATATGACTGAAAATTGTTTCAAGCTTCATTAAAAGTCATAATCACACTCACACACAATCTTTCAAGTCACATAATTAATCGCTTATAAAATGGCATGATTTCACTCTATAATAAAATTCTCAGAAAACCTAACACCTGTCAAAACTTTAACATCAGGTCTTGTGGGAGCTCAGCTTTAATAGTTTTACTAATATTGATGTGTGTGTGTGTGTGTATATATGTATGTATGTATGTATGTAAGTATGTATGTATGTATGTATGTATGTATGTATGTATGTATGTATGTATGTATGTATGTATTAGAGCTGTACCGATGTTACTTTTTGCCGATTATGCCGATACCGCGTATAGCCAATTATCAAAATTGCCGATACCGATTATGAGACCGATTATTTGATTATCATATTATGTACTCAGGTATAACTGAACGCGGTTCTGCCTTGGCCATCAGGCGTTGAAATCCAATGTTTTCAACGACGGAAAATGGTTGTACATCTAATGTACTGAATTGAGCAATGTTTTTGTGCCAACTAATAGCTCTCGGGTCATCAAATGCAAATGGCTGTTTTCGGTCCAGGTTGGCGTCAATAGTCAGAGTACGAGAAGTTGCGGAAGCTGCTGAGGTTATCTGCGGAGCATTCTTTTCATTTTTATCTGCCAGAATCAGTCCATATTCGGCGATGTGCTTGCAGCGCAAGTGCTGGATAAGATTTGATGTTGTATAATTTTTAGAATCCTTTCCACCTCTGGAAATGCATGCTTTGCAAAGTGTGCAATGTGCTGTCAACTCGACTGCATTTACTTTGAAGTAATTCCAGACTAAACTTGATAGTTTGAAGTTCGACATTATGCAGAGCCAATATTAATAATCCAATCTATTTGGGCTCTTGAAACAATTTGTCCAAATAAATTACTACTCTGTTGTCCACAGACCGTGGGGGTTGGCGATTTTTGATGTTAATCTTACTGGCTATTCACATGACTTTGGCACTACAATGGCGGTTAGCGACATGTACTTTAGTCTGGTTTACTGCAGTTTACAAATGTTACCGGACGCTGGAGTTGAAAATTTCGCACAACTGGCAGCAAGATAAATTCTTTTTAAATACTTTATTAGAGCAATCTCTTTGTTACAAAAGATTAATTGATGGTTCGATGTGTTTATCTCGATATATGGTTATTCGACTATACAGTAGTGTTAGTTAATGAGCAACTTGTTTGCATACTGCATTTATCCTGAGCTCTAGTGTTACAAAGGATTAAGTTACGGTCAGTCAAAACGCGACTGTATATACAACTTTTATCAGGAAAAATTGGTTATTTAAAAAAATTATTTGCATCGGCACCGATTATTTTTGCCGATACCCGATTATACCGATTGTGCTAATAATCGGCCCGATTACGCGTACGGGCGATTAATCGGTACAGCTCTAGTATGTATGTATGTATGTATGTATGTATGTATGTATGTATGTATGTATGTATGTATGTATGTATGTATGCATGCATGCATGCATGCATGCATGTATGTATGTATGTATGTATGTATCTTATACGAAACCGGGGGTAGACCTAGATCCCTCGGAATAGAGATGGATCTAATGGGATCATGCGGTCAAACATTTAGAGCAACCTGAAATGAATTTATGCCAGAATGTTTTGGTCAAACTCTCAGTTGCACATGTTTTTTTTTTCTTTCTTTTGGCAAAGGTAGTGAGGTTTTGTGCAGGATTGGCATCATTTGTAAAAATTTGAAAGCTCTTCATGCTCTTATACTGGCCTGAAATATATGGTCAAATGGCTTTTGAAGTTTAAAATAGTAAATGTTGATGAACAACTTATGACATGTAGGATCATGGGCAGTAAGTACTGTCTTCACATGGCCTTTAAAATCAGCTGAGAATCTATGCACTGTTATGTGGAGAAAGTGTTGTGCTGTCAAAATTATTGAATACTATTAAGAAACCATAACTGAAAATATTAATACTGAGGTGTACACGATTGTAGTGTTTGCACTATTGGAAATCAATATTGGACAACTGATAACTTGTTGAGCTGCATATCTGAAACACTTCCTGTGCAAAATGAAGGTGTTTAGTTCCATAGGTAACAATGATCAACAGTCACATATTTAAACAGTTGCTACGGTGATTTGTTAACAAATCTCTGATGATATCTGTATCACAACATGGTATCATTTCTAATTTTGTTGCTTTATCAGTACCATGGTTCTCAGCATGGGGTTAAAAACATGTACCCTTCAAAAGATAACCTTAAATTGAACTTCTGTTCTTGAATACCATATATACTAACTTAAAAGTTGAGTTGAAATGGAAGCAACAATAATCCTGATATACCATAGCATAATGTGCCTGCAGATCAGGGTCTATTCTGTAGTATAATGTGCCTGCAGATCATGGTCTATTCTGTAGCATAATGTGCCTGCAGATCAGGGTCTATTCTGCAGCATAATGTGTCTGCAGATCAGGGTCTATTCTGCAGCATAATGTGCCTGCAGATCAGGGTCTATTCTGTAGCATAATGTGCCTGCAGATCAGGGTCTATTCTGTAGCATAATGTGTCTGCAGATCAGGGTGTATGTTGATTGTTGTACGGATTACTCCTAATAAACTGCACAGACCAAGATCTGTTTTGTATTTGGCAAAAGCAGATCTTATTATGTGCAGTTTGCAGTGGTGTATGCCTTGTAAGTTTGTACAGTATAATACATCCCAGTTCTTTCAACAAATTAAAACATAACTTCAAGAAAAATCTTTGTTCTAGCAAAGCTCAAGCTTAGTGTCATAAATGAGGACAGCTGAGTCCTTTTTAGTGTCATAAATGAGGACAGCTGAGTCCTTTTTAGTGTCATAAATGAGGACAGCTGACTCCTTAAATAAAGCAAAATGAAACTAAATGGAACAAATTTTATCTAATTCAATAATGGCTAAAGTTTTTTTCTCTACTTTAAACATAAAACATTTTCTTAAATAATTAGTATTGATATTTTAGGATGCTGTGTACGACTTTTACATACATTTCTACAGTGATTTTGGTATTATATATTAGTAATTGATACCATAACTGACAACTTCACATCCATCTTCTTTGAATCCTGGGATTCAATTTGCATTATCTACCTATCAGTCTATTTATTGTTCAGTTACCAATCTGTATTCAGTCTTAGAAAAGTTTATATAGACTGACTGGCTGAGTTACAATTTTGTCCCTGTTGTGTGTACACAATTGTTGTTTCATGCTACAATGGCCAGGTGTAATTAGTACATTGATTATTTATGAGGCCCCATATATATGAACAGGGAATGAGCTTTCAAAAGACTTGTTAGACTTGTTAAGACATGTCTCTGCTTATTGATATGATAGATGATAGTTTCAAAGGCTGACTCACTGTGCCACAGAGATTATGCATATATGCAGCTTGTTTTATTTGTTTTGGTGTGTGTAATGGGACAATCGAACTAAGGCGGTTCCCATTATAGATACCTACAACATTATACATACATATACTGTTGTACATACATACACAAATGCATAATTAATTTATCTGTATATCCCTTGCAGACTGCTTGTGTCAAATTGTGATTTGAAGGGTGTGGAATCAAATCTTACCATCAGAATTTGACTGGGTTAGCTGTTGTGTTGTGTACATGGGCAACTACCATTTATTCTCATCAGTGGTAGTTGTTGTTATAGGGTTTAATGCCATTTTTCTGCATATAATACGCTATACATGGCGGCCAGTATTAATGGTGGAGGAAGAACCCGGGGAATTAAAACCCCCGAAAAGAACCACCGACCTATGAAAAGCTACTGGCAAGCTTCCTAACATACCCACATTGGCTGAATCTGAGACTCGAACCTATGCTGACAGAGGCGAGATGGCAGTGATCTGTAATGGAGAGCATTTTAGACTACTCAGGGGCCCCTCATCAGTGGTATGGTCAAATAGTAATTGGTGGTCATGGATGGCCATGTGGTTTAAGACCACTCAAACATCTCATCTCTGCACAAATTTGTGTCTCAACTTCATCAAAGTATGTATGTGAGAAAGTCTGCCAATAGCATCCCATTGGTCAATGATTCTTTTCCAAGTTCTTCCTCCAGTAAATGTACAGTCCTCCACGTATGGTCTATTATATACTATTTTAAAACCATTTTGATATTGGCCATGAAAAAGCAAATCAAATGCTCATTATATCCATTCCATCAGCTGAAAAAATGAAACATTTCACGGAAATAGAAAAAAATATCCCAGCTTGAAAAAAAACTCCAAGCCATACCCTGAAAATTAAATGGATGGGCCGTTTGGATGGAATGAAGAAAAAAAGCTGTAGTTAACATTATCAGCAACCCCCATAGCAGCTTTTATTTAATGAAACAAAGAGGTTGAAAAGTAAAACCCAAACCAGTGTTGAATCTTCTGTGAGCTTTCTGGGAGATATTTTGTGTACCTCTGTCACCCTAAAACAATCAACATATGGTTATTTACTAAATATTGGAGGGCACTGTCAGTTTGCAGTGGCCAATATCCCTTCTCTCAATGTGCAGCAGTGCAAGTTAAAATTTACCTTTGATTAAAGTCTATAAGTAAATAATCCATGACCTATGTATAATCACAACAATAACACTTACAAGCATATATTGTTACCTAATGCAATGTGCCATCAGAACAATCATTTGTATAATCCAATCATAAAAAAATGTACAAGTATTTTCTAATGTGTAAATAATATCATCTTTAAGAAAAAAATTAATTTAAAACTTGAAAAATTACAAGACCTATTGTTTTCAAAAGCTTACTCATTATCAAAATTATGTTAGATTGAATACTTCCATGAAACTAAAATAAACTTACCCTTGGTTGTAATGGCTCCACTTTCCAATTTTAATACTGGGCTCCATTTTCTTTTTCACGAATGAATTGCTGGTTCTATTACTAGTATAAACTGATGATAGGAAATAATAGTGAGTCTGTCAAGCACTACTTTGAACAATATCACATTTGGAAACGAAGCACATCCATGATAGATGGAAGTGAAGCAACAAATTACAAAATAATCCAAATGTCAAGCGATGCTAGAATACTGGATCACCACCAAGGATTTCTAGTTTATCAACAACTACGTGAACATCCTGTTAAATTCAACTATAAAGGATGTATAGTTCTTCAAAATACCATTATTTATAGCTAATCAATAGCACAATGGATAGAACAGAACTGAAATTAATTAGAAGACTGAATAGTATTTACCCTTTCATCACAACAGGACTAGAATGAAAAAAGTATCTAAAATATGTCTTTAAATTGGTCTGTCTATTTTACTTCTAAACTTCTAGTCCAAACATACACTTGTAACCTAATGTTGATTATGATATTCAAAAGAGATGAAAATCTCATTTAAAACATTTCAGTGGCCTATGAAGGAAGAGTAAAATGTCAATATCATTCCATAATCATGTTCCAACTGGCACCTACTCCAGTGACTACAAACCAGGAACAAAATGTACATTTCACAGAGAAATTATGGTGTCCATAAAGTTTACTCAGAAAACTATACTGATAATTCTTCCAGGTAGTGATATAAAGAACTATCATAAAGTGTTTATAGTCACAATCACCCACCAAGCCTAATGTCTAAAATTCCAGTGCGTCACAGTGGATAAGCAGGTAGTTAGTAATAGCTGTAAACCAGAAGTATATAAGATCAACCTAAAGCTAGGACAAATTTTCAATAATCAATGAAATCTCTATTATGGAGAGGCATTGAAATCACTTTCAATAAGGTGTTAGGAAACTGCTTCATGTTCAATAGGAATGAGATTGATTTAAAATCAAGGTACATGAAATATACTTTGTCAATGTTTAGTTTCAATTTATCATGGGGATAATATTTACAAGTGATATTTTGAAGGTAAACAGGGCAGTAAAGACAGTGCCTGAGCAAACCACAAAAGCCTCTTCCTAAATGTCCTACATGCATCTGAATTTGTCATGAATACACTACCACTGTGTGAGCTTCTGCCTGAAGACCTAGTTACTTTATTTAATGTAATTTTGGGGGCCTTTTAATTCATTATTTTGTCAGATGTACAACAAATTACAGGTACAAAACTAACTGCACTGGTCCCTCATTCCAATCAGTTAAATGTATACATGTCATATACTGTACTAAAAGTCTTTGCCTTATACTGGGGTACATAATACAACTATATTACTATAATTATATAATGGAATGGTATCCATGCATGGCCATATACATCATTTTTAAAGAGACTGGTATACTGATTTGCTTTTAATGGGGTACATAATACAACTATATTACTATAATTATATAATGGAATGGTATTCATGCATGGCCATGTACATCATTTTTAAAGAGACTGGTATACTGATTTGCTTTTAATGGGGTACATTATAAAAAAAACTATTACTTCTACATGATGTTTGGGATCCATTATCACATACACTTTTGAATAAGGTGCTATACTGAGGTATCTTACAATGGGGGTAAATTACACAAAATATTACTTTTAATTATTATTATTATTATTATTATTATTATTATTATTATTATTATTATTATTATTAATGGGATCATTATCATATGCACCTTGAAAAGATAAGATGCTATACTGGGTATATGATACAAAAATAAATAACTTTTACATAATGCAATTGGATCCATTATCATGTACATCTTTAAATGATAAAGTGCTTTATGGAGGGATGCTTTAATGGAGTAAACTATAACACATGGGACAACATGAACCTTATGAAAAATAACCAATGAACCTTATAAAACTGAACCATAAAAATACTATGTATAATGTACCCCAATATAAGGTACTTCAGTATACAAAGCATTTCTATATATGTAATTGGATTATTGACTACACAGACTCTATAAATGGGACTGTGTTTTACTGATACTGCATTGTTTGGAATGCATTTGTGAAGTTAATTTTTGGAATAAATGATTTTAAAATTGAACAAGAGCATCAGAATGAACAAAACCAATTATTGGTGAATTTAGTGTATTAGATTTCTGCATTTGGATGATGCACAAACTCTACAACAACAATTAGAAAGTTAAGATTATACATGTTAGTTGAGGTAGACTTGTTGATTCATTGTGTATTCATGTCAAGATAGATTCACTGTGTATCCATGCCATGATAGATTCATCGAGTATTCATGTCAAGATAGATTCACTGTGTATTTGTGTCAAAAGACAGATTATCTGTTTATCTCTATTAGTATTAAGTTAAACACAGATTCATTGTGTATCTCTGTTGAGACAGAATCATTGTGTACCTGAGATTGTTAAGAGAAATTAGGTGTGTATCACTGCTGAAACATGTTCATTATTTATCAATGCTGAACAGATTCATGGTTTATTTCTTTTTAAAACAGATTCATTGTGCATCTCTGCTGAGACAGATTCTTTGTGTATCTCTGTTGAGGCAGATTTTGATGTGCATCTCTACTGAAATAGATTCTGTGTGCATCTCTGTTAAGACATATTTTATTGTGTCTCTTTTAAGACAAAATTGTTCTTTATCCATGTCAATATAGATTCACTGTGTATTTCTAAGACAGATCTGTTGTGTATCCATGTCAAGAGAGAGATGAGCTGTGTATATCTGTTAAGACAGATTCAATGTGTATCTCTACTAAAGACAGATTTGATGAATGTCAAGATTGTAAGATTCATTACTAATGATACAACATGGTTTTACAATGTCAAGAAGGCTGACATCAAATTTACAACACCAGTGACTAGCAAGCAACAACATATTTTTCATTACCACAAAATGAATTCACAAAATGAATTAAAAAAAGCTCATGGACTTGTACTTCTTTCTGCAATTATTACACATACCAAAACTGACCATGAACCGCTCCGATGACATAGTGGTTAGAATGTCTGCCTTGGAAATGGGAGGTCATGGGTTCAAGCTCTGGCTGAGTCATACCAAAGACTTACAAAAATGGTACTAACAACTACCTCGCTTGGCGTCCAGCATTAAGAGGTTAGTGTTAGGACTGGTCGGCCTGATGTAAGGATAATGTAACTTGGTGGGACATCATGCTCTATGTCTGCGGCATGATGTCCCAGTGCTTAAACATCACCATAGACTGCCACACTGCAGACATCGTAGCAATACAAATGTTTCTTTTTTACAGCTACATTAAAAATCCCAATCACACACAAAACTGATGATGTCTGTATTTGCATATAATGGTGATCTATATATCTAGCCACTTCAAGTCAGTGTACTAGAGAGACATTTTTTGAACGTTCTAGTGAATCCCCAGATATTGAATTATTTTGGTAAATTATATCCCTCAGTTATTGGTAAAGTTTTTGAAATAATTTTATTACCGTATATACTCGCGTATAAGCCCGTTCGCGTATAAGCCGACCCCCCCCCCCAAACTGAATTGGTAAAAGTGGTATAAAGTGCATGACCCGCGTATAAGCCGACTCATAATTTTTATACAAACGTTACATCACAAGATGCACAAAGTGAGTTCTGAATACGTTTATTTAGGTAAATTACACTATTAAAAAAAATAAAAGTAAGAAATCTAGTTGAAATAAAAACAATTCTGAAGTGTTAAGTCTTAATGGAAATTTAATTAATCCTCATTCTAAAATCACGAATTATAAAAGTTCGATCACTTTTAGAATCCTTCAAAATCGGTCTCTGTATCAGACTCGACAAACAGTTCACGAAACTCAGCTTCTGTTACGGGCGCGCTTTCATCATATACGTCCCCCCCCCTCCCCGTACTTGCGTCTCGTTCACAACAAATTCGCGTGCTGCAGCACAGTTGTTATTTGCTTCTGCATATTCAATAACTTTAAGTTTGAATGCTGCATCATAAGCAGAACGCTTTATTTTACTTCCAACACTATTCATTTTATCCGATTGAATTGAATATAAACTTCTAGAGAGATTAAACTGAAATAATTTCTTTCAGTAGTACTATATTATTTATATACCTTATCCTGTAATTATTTATATGTGTGGTTGGTTTTCAATTTGTATTTGATAATTATTTATTATTGTTATTTGTGTTGTATTTTTTAAACTACGGGTAGTGTGATTCAATTGATCAAACTATGATTGGTTTCAGCGTGGACATTATTCAAGTATTGTGACAGTTTATAACATTGAGCAGAAACCATGTCCACTACCTATATCTCATTAAACAATACATCTGAGAGTTGGCATTTATTAGTTAAGTCATTGGCATTGTGCAACAAAACAAACGTATTATCCCCGAGGCATTTACCACAGATTAAGCATATGGTAGCTATTGTACAACAATCTTCCGCTAATAAACCACTTTGCTTTACAAACAACTAAACAATAGTTGTATATAAACTGTGGCTCCCGATTACTTCTAAAACACCTGTCAAAGAAATCCAACAAATTATATTGTTTTACAATTATTCACGCTGACTCATATATTGTACTGTTATTTACCGTTCCTAAGCGTGCGCGCAACAAACCCTTATGGAGCCTCTCGCTATTGTTTCTTGAAGACTTTCATACATGTATTTCTACTCTCGATCAAAATGTTTGTCGTATATACCTTCAGTATCGTATTTCTTTTATTTATTTTTACGTAGATTCTTTTCATATGTACACTGAAATAGGCTAGCGTGCATTTCTACGAAACCGTAGAGTTTAATTATTACTGATTAGCTGAGGATTAAATACTTGACCAGAGATTATTATTATGGCGGTTCTTTTGGAAAATACACGTATTTCCGTAGTTCAAAAAACACGTATGGCTGTATACCTTCAGTATCGTAATTCTTTTATTTTTTTACGTAGATTCTTTTCATATGTACACTGAAATAGGCTAGCGTGCATTTCTACGAAACCGTAGAGTTTAATTATTACTGATTAGCTGAGGATTAAATACTTGACCAAAGATTATTATTATGGCGGTTCTTTTGGAAAATACACGTATTTCCGTAGTTCAAAAAACACGTATGGCTGTATACCTTCAGTATCGTAATTCTTTTATTTTTTTACGTAGATTCTTTTCATATGTACACTGAAATAGGCTAGCGTGCATTTCTACGAAACCGTAGAGTTTAATTATTACTGATTAGCTGAGGGTTAAATACTTGAATAGAGATTACTAATATGGCGGTTCTTTTGGAAAATACACGTATTTGCGTGGTTTAAATAACACGTATGGCTGTATTTTCTGGTGGATGGACATCTGTCAAATATACGTCAAGTACGCTAAAACATGTTTTTCATTCATTATCCTACCACTTATGTTAGAAAAAAATATTTGTTTTACTTCACGACAGGACAAATCTTATCAGCCATGTGGCATCAATAGGCATGTGATCTCATATTCGGCGATCGACGGAAACAATAAATATTGGAAATCGAGGGGAAAAAGCATTATAAATTTCAGATTTGGAACTTGACCCGCAGATAAGCCGACCCTCCTTCTTCCAGGCCATATTTTTGTCCTAAATTTCTCGGCTTATACGCGAGTATATACGGTAAGTTGGTTACAAACAGATTTAAAATGTACTAAGTTCTCAATTAACTCACTAAAGCAAGACTTTCAGAAGAGTCATGGTTGCAATGTGACTTTATTTATGGCTAACTAACTTAAATCAGTTTTGCTAATGAAAACCAAAGCAAACTGTATGCAGCTTTATGCTTGATACCGAGAAAGCTTTGGACACAGATTGGCATGACCAATTATTCTATAAACTGTTAGGGATCGTTATAAATCACAGACTATGCATTGTGATTGTCAATCTACATACAAATATGTACAGCAGAATATTTAATTCAAGATGTTTGTTATGTTTTGCTGGTTTAAGCGGCATTTTTTAAATGTATTACTGGCTGCATCATTCTGAGAAGTGGGAGCTATTAGTGCCTTTCTAAAGGACTCAATATGGCAGCCAACACGGTCTGGCTTGGCGGGTATAACCTTGGATTATGAGTCAAAACCTTAGTCAAACAATAATTATGTATCATTCTTGATGCCTACAAATTGTAATAGAGATTATATTTTTGTTGTTTTCCATGGATACAAACAATGAATAAATGACAGTGAACTCAGATAATGAACCAGTGGCTGATTGTCTGAAAAGCTGATAAAAAGTGGATTGTATAAGACACTGCCTTGCACAATAATCATGTAAATTAAAATATGGAAACAAATTATTATGATTAACCATGTTCATGGCTGATGACTTCTAAGAAACTGCATAAAACCAGATCTATCAGCACTCTCTGCAATGGCATATCAGGGGCTTTACAATTTGCAGTCGGACTCGCCTTGTAAGCAATTATAGACCGGTATAAAACTACCCTACAGTGCATACTATTGGGAGCAAAACAAAACAAAGCTTAAAATACACTGGACAATGAAGAGTGCAACTTAGACTTTGTAAAGCTCCTCCAATGACAAAGCAGAAATATGGACTACCACCTGGGATTATACGTTTTGATCAATAACGGTGGTACAAATGTACAATTTCCTGCATTATTATTGGTATTACCTATATACATCTAACTATGCACACCACATACATACATCAAGATAATCAATAACTAATTTCCTTTACATGGCTTTAGCCTATTTGAACCTAAGCTCAACTGAGAAAGTCCAGTTTTGGGTGTATTAGAGCAATAAATTATTTTCTTGGTACTTTCCTTAAAAATAACAAAGTTATTTCTTTCAAATAACTCTAGTTTTATTTTGCAAGGACAATGATTAATCCCATTGGTCTTGCAAGAAAATACAATCTCTCTCTCTCTCTCTCTCTCTCAAACATTTTATGCTTTAATCAATAGTGGTGGTACATTAGTGTTGTCCTTTGAACCTGACAAATGTGGAAGTTGGTCTTGAAAAATGTGGTGGGTGGTACTGACAAGTGTGGTTAGTGGTCTTTACATGTCTGATGGGTTGTCCTGACAACTGTGGTGGGTGGTCCTGACAAGAATGGTGGGTCACAGGTCCTGACAAGAGTGGTGGATAGACCTGACAAGTGTGGCAGATGGTCTTTACATGTCTGATGGGTTGTCCTGACAAATGTGGTGGGTGGTCCTGACAAATGTGGTGAGTTGTCCTGACAAATGTGGTGGGTGAGTAATAATGAGTAATTATGTAGCTTTTGCCTATAACAGCTTCCGATTTCACTTGAGCTTTTCCATTTACTCAAATCAGGTCTCTGCTGTGGGCTAAAATCTCTTAACCCAAAGTAGAAAAGGCATATAATAATATTCTTGGAAGTGCTTTTGATCAATATATGGTCTATCACTATTCAATAGCTTGACTATATTGGAGGGGCTAGGCAGGTTTTAAATTAGCCAAAATTTGGCTAATTCCTACAAAGTTGTTCTTCACACCCTTAGGATAGGAACCAAAGTTTGGAAAAATTAGCCAAAATTTGGCTAGTGTCTTTTAGTATAACCCCTATGTATGGCTGCAAAAGATCAAACTCTAGGTAACTATGATTAGCCAAAATTTGGCTAACTGCAATATTGTCCCTTTCCATGATGTATTGTATGACCTTTAGGCAGAAGCCAAATCTTAGATTAATGTATCCTTAGCCAAAATTTGGCTAAGGATTCCTGTTGCCAGGCTCAGTGAGGCTGGTGCACAACTAATGACCTTTTAGCAAAATTTGGCTAGTGTCAGCAACAGCTTTTCAAAACAGCTGCATGTATGGCTGTTATAATTTAAAAGCTCTATAATTAGCCATATTTGGCCATCCTCCTGTGTTTCATTCCCTACTGTTGTGTAAATGTAAGCTTATAACATTGTTGGTCATTGCCTGAAATGTTTTCTTTTGTATAACCTACAGTAATAACTATTAGATATCCAAATTTGGCTACATGTATGGCTATATCACTCATATGGAGTAAATGCAGTATTGGATAAATATGAGCTTGAACAAAGTTTGGGAAATGCATGTAGGTTCACTGGTCATGATCACCATGGATGGCTTCCAAAGAGAAATTTTGTATACTATATTTTTAAGATCCCAAGAGTTTTGAAATATGAGTAAATACAAAAATTCATTTTTGTCATAGCAGTCATAGCTAAAACAGAGCAAAGTAAATGAAAGTGACACATTTCAAAACAATGTTTTATATTACTTACTACCGGTACTAAATTGTTATCTTGTAATGAAGACTGTTTTTTTGGATTCTTTTGGTAAATATTTGATAAATACTTTGAAGGCAATCTACATAAGCTCCTAAACTGATTTATTTCCCTTCATATAGCTCTTCCTATAGTCTGAATATACATCAGCATTTGTTTGTACCCTCCAGTTTTGTTTAAAAACAACCATAAATTAAATTTTCAAAATTTAGAACTTGGTCACTTAATTTATTGATTTATACTTTCAAACGTATTATGACCAGGGAGACTGCATGTGTTTTCTCAAACAGAAATTTTCAGAGTAAAATACTACCTTGCTTGTTTGGTTACTTCCAGTTTCTGGACAAGTCTGTTTTCAGCAAAGAGGTGGACGCAAAACTACATGTGTATATACATAGAATGTACATACTATGTTAATCTAATTCTGATATCTACAATGTCAAATGATGGAAAAGAACGACAACTACAAATTTACATTTCACATGGATTTAACTAGTGGTTTAATTTCTAATGTACAATTGTGCAATGTGCTATAACTCTCAACCTTATGGTAATTTGTGGAATTATCTGGCAGTTACCAAACAGGATGAACTATGTCGCTCTGCTGTCAGAGGAAAATCGACTCGCCCATAGTACATTGTATGCATAACATGACACAGTGTTAGCAAGGAAAGTATATTAAGCACAATCCACAGACAATGACAGTGCTAGGGCATTCCTGGTCACAGTTGGGTTAGAAATTATAAATCAGTAAATGAAATAACTATTTCTGTGCATTTTTATCACACCAACAGTTTTCATTATTGACATTGGTAGGGAGGCTATAATCATACTAGAAGTTTTGCAAAAACTGTAAAACCTAAATTTTATACCAAGTATTTAACAAGAGAGATAGACCAATAGGAAGATGGATGCATATAAAATCAAGAGAACAGCAAAATATTAGAACAAAATGATTAAATACACAAAATATTTATTATATTTATCATATGACTGAAATGATGTACATTGTACATAAAAATTTTAATAATATTACACTAGAACCTGTCTTGAAAGACCACCCTTTCTGCCATAAAATTATTGTCTCTCAAGACAAGTGGTCTCTCATAACAGGTCATGATGCTATATAATCATTAAATTTGTGCATTGAGAATATGGTCTCTCAAGACAGGTGGTCTCACATCACAGTGGTCATTCAAGACAGGTTTCACTGTATATCCATATGAAAAACACCAGAATAATTTGTAGCGCCAGATTGGTGTTTTATTTCAATGTAAAATGAAAATATCTTTTCTGCTTTATTTGAAAGAGCAATGCCTATGGAATGTTTCTTTGTTTATAAAACAATATATACTTTAGCATAAAAGATCTTTTTTAATATAAATCTTGTTATGGCTAATGGCAATCTTCTTGAAGAAGGAGGTTCAAAGTCCCAGGTATAATATTATTGACTGATGTGCTCAGGTGTTTAAACTATGTAACTGACACCTTACATTACTTTGCATAGTATATTCCAAGTGTACCCTCAGTGGTTGCAACTTCCTAGACAAATTACTGATTTGAATGATTGCTTAGAGTACATTCCCCAACTTTATATTTTCTTCTGTCTGTATGGTCAGCTTGATGTCCATATGATGCTTGTTGGGTTGTGTATACCTGAAAAATTTTGGTCAGTAGTTTTAAATGAAATTTATTTGTTTTCTAAACTAAATTAAGCAAGTCTTTTGAATGATTGTTTTACTGTTACAATAGAAGAAATTAATATTAAAAAAAAATAATGTTCAAATTACATTGCAATTTAGTTGGAAAATTTACAATCAAGATTCCTTTCTTAACTTGATCTACTATGTTGTATTACTTTTAAAAGTCTTTGGTAGACTGCTTTGGTGGCCTAGTGGTTAGAGCATCCACCTTGGATGTGGAAGGTCGTGGGTTTGATCCCCAGCTGAGTTATGCCAAAGACTTATAAAAATGTTACTGCCTGGCACTCAGCATTAAGAAGTTAGTGCTAGGACTTGTTGGCCTCTTGTCAGAATAATGTTACTGGGTGGGACATTAAGCTATGTATTTGTGACATGAAGCCAGATCACTTCATTACTATATAATTTGACCTTGCTCTTAATAAAATACACTTGACATCTTCATGATGATAGCCCATTTCTCAATATTCATCAAATCAAATCATAAATAAAGTGGTTACAAACTTGTGCAACTAGTTGCCACTTCAGTTGAGATCTCGTAATATAAGCTTATATTCCATGTTTAATAAAACTTACAAACATGTACAAATACGACCGTTAGTGTGATAACTGGTTCAGTCAGATGCAAGATCAAATAATTACTATGAATGGATATCAATCTTACTAAACTGTTGAAATCTTCATCATATAAACCTGTACTGCAAGTTTTATAAAAACTAAAAAATATTTCTTTATTATTGGTAAGAAGCTCAGCTAATTGCATGCAAGATCACCTTATTAATATGCTTTTATTATAGTGTGTGTTGAATTAGTCTGAAATCTAGAAAAAAGCTCATATTCCGTGCTTTACTTAAAATTAAATCAAATATATGGATGATAGAGTGATAAAAATGTAATTGTTAAAGGATGGAAGGATGAAGGTTTATACAGGTCAAAAATGTAAAGTTACTTAACCTTATGGCCTGAGGAGTGAAAATTAAGTCAAATAGGTATTTTTACAGTACCTTTAGCCCTTGAACACAGATGTTATGGACTTTTTCATCCATGTATGTAAGACCCTTAATTAGTGCTGAATTCTCCAAGTGAATGTTTCATGTAACACTCTCAGAATTAGGTTAATGAATGCATACCTGCAGAAAAAATGAACTTACACTATACAGAAATGGCATAATAGTTATCATGATTCCATGTGAGATTAAAGAGAGGGCTATACATTAGATCTTCATTAATTCTTGTTAAGTCAACTTTTTAAACTAGCTGACTAAACGCTGTTTTTAAAAAAGTAAACGTATAATAATTAAAATTGAAAGTTATTTCAACAGCAATACAAACTATGATATTTTCAATATTTCTTTCTTGAATAAATATATGGGACTCTTTACATATAAGTTACATTTTGAAACTTTGTCTTGATTCAATTTTAATACGTTTTACTTCCTGTGTGCAATTCTTGCACACATTATATAAACTTTCATTCACTCATCATATATACCAATACAAGTTACTGGCACATTTTAGTTTAAACATTAACTCTTTGTTTCTGCATTGTTACAATACAACATACATGTAATTGTTTTAGCGTAAGATTCGTCAGAGCATATATTTTTGAAATATGCACTGGTGCTGTTATAACTGGTAGTTTCAAGTTGAACATGACCTTATTTAAAAAAAAGAGAAGTTGAACAAAATTATGTATTTGATTCTTGTAAAATATCAAACAGGAAATATGTCTTTCTGAAACCAGGTTTTGTGTGGAACAAATGCCTTTTAAATTTGGCTGTAGTGTTTCATGAGATATATCTTAGCAAACAGATTTTTGTTTGGACAAAATGAATGTCTTTTGTGGTCACCAGACAGTGATCTTGTGAAGAAAACTAAAAATGGTATTGAATTTATTAATTTTTAAATTTTTGCAGTCAACTGTAAGATAAATAACCCTCTTTTTTTATAGCATTTTCCATTTTAATCTGAATCTGAATCTAATTTATGTTCAAACCTTGCTGTTTTATTATATTAAGCAAAGAGAACATATAGAAAACAAAACTGTTCAGTACCTTGTAACACATTTTTGAAGATTAAAAAAATCTAATGGTTTAATTAGGAGTGAATCCACTAATCAAAATATGTAAATCTACTAGTCTGAAATCCATTATCACATGTAATGCAAAAAACATTTCTGTAGAAAATTTTACATTTAAATTTGATAACATGTAATAGATGCTCACTGAGTCAATTTTAGAAGATAAATGTACAAAACTATGCCACATTTAATACTAATTCATACTGCGTATGCTCTTTGAGTAGATGTGGGCTATTGTTTACCGAAGAAAATATCTGATTACTTAAGGAATAGTTCAATAAAAGTGAATAATACTAGTAGATAATTTAACATAATATAACTAAGTACTCTTATTAATATTTTATATTTTTAAACTCTAAAATCAGCAGAAAATAATTTTAAATCAATACACACCTTTTTTGAACTCATTTCCAGAAGTTTTCTGCATAAATCGTTGTCCTTTGCTTCTCTTCAGGCTTTGGAAATATCAGTTGAATTTCTCTGGTAGCAAGAAATTTGACCTTATGCAGACTGAACTAACTGTTAAATGTCTTTCTACTGCCTCTATCAAAGCTATTAGGTGCCCAGCAGGTGGCTTTCATGGAAGAGCTAACCCTACTTCATGATCAGAGAAAATTTACACCAAGATAATGACCTGGAGAGAGCTGTTAACTCTTATCAATTCAAGATAGCTCAAAATAAGGCATTTGCTTTCATGACTTGTGGTACTTGTCCAGTTACCATTGTAGGACTTTGCCAAATCCATGATAATAAAACTTCAATAATGTTAGATGTTTAAATGTTTACAATATGTTTTTAATTTGGCACCAATGAATCAATTGCAAACTTCATTAACCAGTTTTTTAAACTCTGGTCTGTAAAAGACTTATGTTAAATCAATAAAACACTGTCTCTACTTTTTTCAGTTGCAAATAGGATCAACTTTATTATCAACTGATCCTGGCTGTGAGTTCTTCATGATGAATTTAGATAAATACTACTAAGTTCAGGAATATATCTGGGGAATTATCACTGAGAATAATAACAAAACTAATCATCAATTAAGTTATTATCATGGATGAAATGTCCTCACACATTGTATAGTAATCACAATAAATTAGATCAAATATTATCTAAATAGTATAGTTTTACTAATCTAGATTTTTTTCCATTACAGCCCTTTCTGCTCCATGAAATTTTCAAAACTTGGAAATGATATCTTTTTATTGATAGGTAAAACTGAAAAAAAATGTTAAAATAATCTTGTAATTTACACAAATGCTGCTAGAAAACAAAAATATATGTGCTGCACTTTAGCTTTGGAGGCAGCACAAATGATAATAACACGATTATGTTAATGCTATTTTCTATGCAGTGCAGAGGCAACTGTATGTCTCTCTTGACTATTTAAAGGGACTTTTTAATATTTTATTAAACTGTGAACTTTGACCTGGAGAGAAAATAACCTATACTCCCAGATGTGAAGAAGCTTTGGGCCTTGTATTGTTTATGTATGTGTAAGGTGCCCTGTAATAAAGGTATGGTGCTTATATGATATGAACAATTCAACCTAATTGTTTTCATAAACCTGTATCAATGTAAATTTTGGTGTTCTCATTGTTATACCAGGTGCAGATGAGAAGGAAAAAAGGCACACACGTATTCATGAAAGGAATTCATTTTATAATTTATCTGCAATCAAAATTTATCAACTGATTGCACTGAAGGCAGTAATGAGGTGGATATTCAACCATTTGTGTAAACACATAATAATATATATTTCTCTAACAGGTAACGATAACATACAAATTGTGCACACTTTTCAAGTACTTTTTAAACCAATTGATCTAATTACTACACACGCTTTTGTTTACTGGTAATTTCATAATGCCTAATTACCATACAGGATGCTTTCAGTTTTTATCATGTAAATATTAAATCTATTATGTGATGAATTTGATAAGTAGATTATAACATATAGTTCATAACATTATCAGACCCATTTCAAATTTACATTTGTTCACAATTTTAGTGTCAAAATTATTAAAGCATACATCAACAGTCATTTCAAATATTGTTCAATCAAGATTCAGTTAGTTTGTTTAATTACTCTTTCAGCTGACAAAAAAGTTAGCAAGTGAAATTTATAGTGAATAGTGAATTTCATGTGCATACATAACTGTGTCTGCTTTGCCTTATCATAAAGATTTAGGAAAGTCCTATTAATATTATCTGAGTTTGTTGTGACATGCAGATAAAGTTACATTAAAAAAAAATAATCTAGAAATGTTCAACTAAACCAAATCCAAGTAATGAAAAATCATCCATGAATCACAAGGCTTGTAAGAGACTGTTAGCAGCAAGCAAATGTCCCTTAGGACAATATCAAAGGTTTGCCTTCCCATCATGAGTAGATTATTCAAATGTGTAATTGACCATGCCCTCCCAAGGGATGTTGGCTGTAAAATTTGAATTAGAGATGGTGCTAATAATGATGACCCTTGTTAGATGTCAAATTGTTAGCAATGAAAGGAAAACAGGATTATCCAAATGAAACTTGAACTAACAGTAAAATGTTACACATCGCCATTATCCAGTTTCAGAGTGTGTTACATCTACTACTTCTGTCTATTTGTTGTGTTCCAAGTACAATGTACCTTTAGAGTCTCTTTAAAAACAGTTATTTAAGAACCACTTTGGGTTAGATACTAAGGTAATAAATGGTGGTGTATTGTACTGTCATAATATACATCATGACATTCATTCTTTTTTTAAACAATAGGTAGATAGGTAGGTGGGTAGAATAAATCAAGATGATACATTTAATGTCTCAGATACAAACACATGCTGAATGCAACTGATTTACCAAGTAAACTTTTGGGCATTTAAGTACAATTGGTGATGTAGTGAGAGTCTGAATTCTGTCTTTAGTAAATTGTGAGAAGTAAAATTATACTAAAGTGACTCAACATGTGATTCCTTGTTATTGGTTCATTATGCCCTCAATATCTTTGACCCAGTAACATCTAGTCTTGTGACAGTTGGTGTAATGATGCATCTCAGTTAGAATCCAAGCAAGCCAGCAATTCAAACATTAAAATTAGGTCAGCATGATTTTATTTTCATGCTCTATTTGCATTATTTGCTTCAGCTGTGGGATTATTACACCCCTACTATTCTGAACTCTATTTCACACTCACTCATGACATTTGGCATGTGAGTTGTTTATAAACTAGTTATTTCATATGGATATACTACAAAGAAAACAGTTAAGTCTTGTCCAAAGTAAATCAGTGTGACCCAAGTTTAATACTTCAGAGATATGAATATTCAGCTATATGTTCATTACACCCTCAATGCCATTGACCCTATTGCACCTGCACACACAATTTAGTATGAGCTTCAGTAATACAGCGGATAACTCCATCATGCCAAAAATATGTCACTGTTGACTAGTTTGCATGCTTTGGAAATGTTTGTCTTTTTAGCTATCAGGTAAATACTTTAAGCCCTATTTTATCTATACTTGTGAACATTAGCATATAATATAATACAATCCATAGGTCGTTGTAACTTTCACACATCAGAGTATTTTGAACCATATTTGCTACATGCTTGATATAACTATTGACTGTAAGTAGCATTATGAAATTTGAAGTATGTAAATATCACAGAGTGAGTAATTCAGTCATTTCAAAACAGGTCACTACAACATTTTATCTTATCCCATCTGAATGATGTTTCTATGTTCAGACATTTGCTGACATGTTTGTCTTTTCAAGAATTTGTTGCTAAATGATTTGTGTCTACATCCATATTACAAATGAGTTTAGCCTAAGCAGTGTGTACCATGATGGGACCATGCTATCTTAATGCATCTAAATCTATAGTATAGAGCAGTATTAACCATTCCTTTATGGCTTTAATGGGTGCTGCAAAGTGTGTATAACATGACATTGTGCCATTATGATACTGCTGTCACCCAGTATTCTGTCCTATGTAATCTATATTGGTACATTTACTGTAAATATTCCCACCAGCATTTAGGTTCACAATGCATCCATGTAAAGACAATATTTAGCAAACTGATTGCCATAAGGTTTCATCATTGTTTTTTACTTTCTAACTTTTCCTGTGTAATTTTGTATAATTATTTCATTTTTACCCCAAGATTGTATTTTTTATCCAACTGTGTTAAATTGTTTTGTTACTTAACATTTTGGTCCATACCAAAACACACCAATAAACCAAGGACTATAGTTTTTATATCTTCACTTTTGTTCATATGATTTTCATTCACATATTCTCATACAATTTTTTGAGAATATCACATCTGTAGCTACATAATTGAATTATATCTACTGACAAGCAAACATATTAATGAATAATTATTAACTTCATAAATTACTTTCATTAATTGATCAATAAATTAAGTTTAATTCACTATGTCATATGTAGAAAAAATTGTAAATATCATGGAAGACATAAAAGCAATAAATCAATTTGACTTTCAAATATTTCATATAAATCCTTTCTCTCATTTTCAACCAAACTATTATTTAATTACTAATTATAACGGTGATTATTTACTACCTCATTTAGCATAAACAATATATGATAAAATTGTTACTTCTTTTCACAATATGTTTAGTTTGCAAAATCTTTCAGATAACCTGACATTTTGCTATAAAAACAATTGTAATAAATTTGGAGTATGTGTATTTGACAGCATCCTGTTTTTAAGCAATTCTTAGATTTATTTGTGTGAGTATTTAGTCTTCGGTGCCATGGAAATTACTAGCCCGAAATAGTTAGCCAATTGGTAGAAGCAAACGTCACAGAGCCGAGTGTTAGTGAATTTGAACCATGCTGGGGTTGTTAGTAGTGAATTAAAGTACAAGCCGAAAGACTGTCCCAGGTGTAACATATCCCATATTAAAATTCAGCAGTGTATAAAAGTGTTGTGGTTGAAATGGCAGTATTTGTGGTTGGAAATCAGTAAATTATATAATGGAATCAATAAGTTGGAACTTGGTAGGTACCGTTTATGTGTCCATAGTGGAAAATGGGTGTATGTATATGAGCGTGATACGCCAGAAATTATGAGGATTGACTGGCCTAGGGTCGCGCAGTTAAATATTTCGCAGTTGGTAAGGGAATACTAGTGTAATTTCTATGGCATGACAAGCTGTCGGTACGGAAATCGGATGATAATAAAGAAAAACCATGCAAAGGTGCAGTTAATGCACTTTTGGGCAAGTTGTCTCATCTGGATCGCCAATTGATTAGAGCAAAGGTTATTAAATATAGCGGACACGTCTTTCTTTCCATTGTACAACTCAAGTTGTATGGAAGTCTTGGGAAAGTTGGGGAAAACATATGACTTCCAGCGTGACTCGCGCCAGGGTTTGACACCGCTCGGTCAAGTGAATACCCCTGTGTTTGTAACACTATTATTATAGCAAATGCTGTTATTTAACGTTCTAAATTGTTTGTAAATTAACGTATATGGTATTAATCTTTCATTCTAGCTTAATTTGTTTGTTTGATTAGGATTTTTAACGTAGCTTTAACAATTTTGCAGTTATGTCGCTACAATGTCTCCAGTGAGGCAGTTTATAGTGATGTCTAGCACTGGGGCATCATGCCACAGACATGGAGCCTGATGTTCCACCCAGTCACATTATCCTGACACCAGGCCGACCAGTCCTAACACTAACCTGTTAATGTTGAGCGTCAAGCGAGGCAGCTGTTGGTACCATTTTTGTAAGTCTTTGGTACGACTAAGCCAGGGATCAAACCCATGACCTCCATTTTCTGCGGTGGATGATCTAACCACTAGGCCACCGAAGCAGTCATTCTAGCTTGAGAAAGGAAGATTACGCTTGTGAACTCTGGCAAAATATACTAGATTTCCCCAACAATAATAGTTTAGGCAATAATTTCTTTTAGTACATCTTGAGCTCTACATAATACTATCAATAATAATAATAATAATCATAATAATAATGAGGACTTTGTAAACCGCCTAATCTCTAGATGCTCTAAGCGCTTTACAACATTAGAAAACACCTATAACATAAAATGCATATATGATATGATTACAAAAAGAAGAAAGATCATGTACTTACAAAAACATTAGAAAACCAGTGTGCATTTATAAATCAAAATCATTTAAAGTCTTGCTGTTTGATTAGAGAGCAGATACAATCAAATTAAATTATGTACAAGGGGGCACTCACCCATTATTATGTACTTTTTAGAAAGTGATGTATGCAAGGTGAAGTTGTTTGCATATAAAACATGCACATTGGAGAGAATGTTGGCATACCTCTATGCTACTTTGATGTAATATGGCTGGGTTTTGTTTGCATATTGTACTTTTGGAAATTGTAAATAATCTTAGCACAATGCTAACTAAAAAGACTGCTCCCTTGTCCAGAAATCAGCCAGAATTTGTCTAATGTACACTATATTTTAGCAGAGATTAAAATAGGAAAAATGAATTTGCCAGACTACACAAAATCAGCTTCTGAAAGTGCAATGAATGAATTACCAATATATGAAATATAAAAAAGTGTTTTTTATTAAAAAAAAATACAATTTACCTCTAAGGTTCAGGAAGTGAAAATGACCTAGTGGAGCTAGCACTTCTTTTTAAAGGTGCACATTTTAAGTAAGGCTAAGCTGTATACATGCATAATCCATATTACACCCATCAATCATATGACAAAATAAAGGGAATTTAAGGTTCTTTGAACAATGCCTAAGATATACAAGGTCTTTTTTAAAATACCCACTATAACCAGTGTGAAAACTTGGGGAAATTCTTTTTTCTTTAAATTTTTTAACTCTATGCAAAATTTGAGACCGTTTATCGCCAACCAAGGGAGGTTGTGGAGAGTTATCTGTTGGTAAGCCAAGAGCAACAAAATTTTCTCTGATATCAACTAAACGACATGAATCATACTAACAGATCATATCATTTTAATTAGATCAGATATTTTATGTAAGAAGGAATTCTACAGAGCAAGTTCTTAAAACTGAAAAGGTTAAGTTAATATACCCATTTTGTGGCAAAACAAATATCACGACAATTTCAAAAACACTCTTATTGAATTACAAGACATTTGTTTTACTATTTCTTTAATAGTTTTGCATTTCTATTTCTATCAACATTATTGAATGACCTTCAACTTCTTGTGCGTTTTGTTTATTTTAGAAATCACCTTGCTCTTTCCAGTTTCTCTCTCTCTCTCTCTCTCTCTCTCTCTCTCTCTCTCTCTCTCTCTTACTGACAACATGAACTTTCTTTTTATATGTAAGCGAAGACTACAAATGGTGGATAAGAATGTTGGATATGAATATTTTGGCAAATCCTAGAAGTAATGTACTGATCAAAGTCAAATATCAAAATTTTTAAAATGAAGACAGCAGATGACTCATTGAGAATTGCCTCTATGACTTGCAAGGGGTTGGGGGACCACGATAAAAGTAACAATATGGAATTACCTAAAGAAAGGATGGGATACTCAATATATTTATTGCAAGATACACATTTTATTATATGACAGGCAACATATTAGATCATTTTGGAATTATAAATGTATCATTTATTTTGCATTGAGATTCAAGGGAATAAAAATTGTATTGAATGAAAACTTTGAAATTTCTATTTTTTATTTTTAGAAACATGAATAACACTTAAATTTAATTTAATCATCTGCAATTGGTTCTCATTCACATATGATAAGATTTGTTAACCCAGTCATCAACATAATCATTCAAATGAATATTATGTTTTCCCAATTCTGGTTAAGATTAATAGGTTACTTATTATTCTAATTGGTAACAGGTTGTACAGTTGATGTGTGGAAGGATGAAATGATTTTTGATACCATATAGTTCTGCATAAAGGGCACATAATCAGTGTCACATACGTTCCCCTGGTAAGTGACACTGTCAGACAACACCCACCAAATGTTTCTGCACACAACATTTTAGAATAATAATATAAAACAACAGTACATAATGCACTAATAATGCTATCAAACAGGATAATCATATTTGATTTGACAGTTTAACCACCTTAAGAAAAGTTATCCATTAGTGACTTATATATAAGCCATGTAGGCTATAGATTCATTTTTGTTTGTCTCTGTATCGTGCTTCACTGATTATCAAAAATGTTGTCATTCTCAAGCTCTGGCCATGCAAAAATCATAAATCAAAATGAATGTATGTATCTCTGGTAGTACCAGACCCTTTTAGTAAATACTGTCATAGTAACCTACATTTCATATGACCACTTAGGTTTTTACACCATGTACAGTTATAATGATGGGTTACTGAATGTATTTCTACGTGATAATTAATTTTTACTATGGTTGCTGGAGATAAAAAGCTCTTGCAAATCATTGCTGTTCACATTTAATTTTTATTAAGGGTTGTATAACTGATATATATGCATCCACCAGTAACATTTTAAAGAGTTATTGCAAGAGATCTAAAATATCCATGATTTTATTTTGTTGGATGACAAGTTGGTGTTCACTATACACAAGTCTAAGATGTGTCATGATGACACAATGTAGTAGTCAAGAATTGGCTAGGTGATTCTTTCTCCCCCTCCAAAAATAACTGACTATTAAATTCTTCCCCCCTCCAACTACACATGTTAAGCATGATAAAATGAAAAATTAAAATCTATAAAAATGGATACTTATTAAAGAATTTAATAAGAACTGATTTCCACCAGCAAATGAATATTGGTTTCTAAAAATAACCATATTAAATTAAATTTTAATGTTAGAACCTAGCTACCATAATAACAGGCGATCAGGTGGGTTAATATGTTTTTATTACTTTGTTTGGATTTTATATATAATCAGAATATAAAATGAGGAAATTCAACTACCACGTATTTTAGGTCTTTCTTGGAAGAAATACGCTTGTCAGCAAATTTTTTGTTGTAAATTTAATTATTTTCTCAGTTTTTCACTATCTTCTTCTGTCTTATTTTGTCTGTCTTTCTCTTCCATTGTTTTTCTAAATTTACCTCTTTCCTTTTCTTTCATTTTCTTTCCCTCTCTTTCCTGTCTTTCTCTATTTGTATCTGCTCATTGCCTTCCCCTCTCTGTTATTCTCTCTCCCCTCTATTTTCCTCCCTGTTACCATCTTTTCCTGTATTTGCCTCTGTCTTCTCCTGTATTTGCCTCTGTCCTCTCCTTTCTCTCTCTCTCTCTCTCTCTCTCTCTCTCTTTTCTTATATGTTTTTACCTCTCACTTCCTCTCATTTTATTCCCTGCATAAAACTGCCTTTTTTCTCTCGCCTTCATAGTCTTTATGCACCTCTTATGACATTTTCTCTTTTACTTATCATCTTCTTCTCTCTTTATCATCTATGCCTTATCTTTCATTTCTTCAAGTGTTCCTCTTTTTCTTTCACTTTCTTTTTTATCTCTCTCCTCTGTCTTCTGCTCTTCTCCTATATTGGTCTTTCTCTATTGCTTCCTCTCTACCTTTTCTCACCTGTCATGATCTCCAAATTGTATGAGGTGATTGTGCATGTAATTGTATGTTTTGAGTTATAAACTTTGCAATTTCATAAAGCGAAAACAGCTACAAACTTTCCTGAAATAGTATTATCAAGCATATGTCTCCACATTGGTTACTAAAAACTGAGCAATTACATCAACCACAACAACAATATAAATAAGTATTTACAGGACAGTAATACGGATTCAAATCTGGTGTGGGCAAACCATGCCAAGATTATGAATGCAACACCATTGTTGTCTACTGATATTTATGTGAATAGTACTATTGGATCCAATTCCAAAGGAGTTAACCAGTATGATTGGTTAAGATACCCAGCATATTTTTTCTTCGACACTTTCACTCCTTCTAGAATTTATTTACAAAATCTTGAAAATGACTATTTGTGTGTATGTGTATGTGTGTGTGTATTTTGGATTATTCATTACTGCAGTGTCTGTAGTGTAGCAGTTTATAGAGATGTCCATCACTGATGCATCATCCTGTATACATGTAGCATCAAGTCCCACCCAGTCACATTATTAAGACACCAGGCCAACCAGTCTTATACTAACCTCTTATATTGAGCAACATGTACATGTAAGGCAGATGCTAGTATCATTTGTATAAGTCTTTGGTATGACACAGTTACAGCTGGTGTTTGAACAACAACCTCACACATCACTGGTGGATGCTCTAACCACCTAGGTCATCAGATTGGTCTGCATTTCAATGTAGTGTTAGTTTGCTAAGAAGAATCATGAAGAATCTTTATAAGTTGTGTCTTATACTATTCAAGTGACTTGAAATGATATTAGTCTAAGATTGTATCCTCTATTAATGTAAAAGTTCTTCTTTTTTTAAAAAAAAAAAAACTTGTGTGATTTTGTAAAGTGAACCATAACCTGCATTATATTTCAAATGTGGGCCTTAAGCAGATTAGAAAAGAGTCCATTAAGGTAAAGAAACAAATTGCTGTTGGGAGAAATAATCTGCTAGTTGATCATGATTAACTGATTCTGTCCCCCCCCCCAATTGTTAAGGGATCCATTATGTTTTGGTATTTCACTTGTATGTCTTAAGCGTATTACCAAAGGGTGCATTAATGAAAATAAATAAACTGGTTGAATGGGGAAAAGAATGAGATGGCTGACTCCATCCCTTTTCCAATTGTTAGCAGACTCATTACATATATACATGTGGCAGTCAGTTTATTTCCAAAGAGTCCATTATTGAAAAGAAACTAATTATTTGAGGGGAGGGGGCGAATAAATAGAGGGGGAACCTAATGTGTTGCAAGGGAGGGGCAAGAAATAATTAGGGGGTTGGGATGGAAGAACTGGATGTTACACCATCTATGAAAGCTGCCAGTTAAGAAAAGGAAAGTGGAATAAGCTAACAAGTTTTATAGATTGATGTTGTATTATAATAAGGGTAAAGAGTTTGAGAAATGATTTGTACATAGTTATAATTCCTGCACATTGCCAGATCAGCACTTTGACTTAGTTCACTTCAGTATTATATAATTTGTTTTACAATACTCAATATCTTGTATCAAGACATCATCCAACAAATCATCACTGATAACCCAATCAGCATGGTTTCAACAGCTCCAGTTCATCACAATTAGTTTCAAAGGCCAGAGTAATAGGCCATGTGATACAACTCCAAGATCAAAAGTCAGAACTTCTATGTAGTCCTGTACAGAATTTCATTGGACTAAGGCATGGCTTTGAGAGGTTAAATTTGTATGCCCACCTAGAAAATGCCAGCTTAGTAGCTCACACTTGAGAAAGGAAGAAATACAGTTTAAGAATGTAATCAGTTTGTGATTTGCATGAAGAAGATGAAACAGAGAATGAAGATGAGACAATAGAGGCTGGTGTGTCAGGAGAGAGTAAGTACATTTAATGCTTTAAAATGAATGATAAATAGAGCAAAATTTCTTAATTGAAACACTTCATGATTAGAATTCTTTACATAGAAAATGGAAATTACTAAACTAACTTCTATATCTCTACCTGAAACAATTTTGAAATAAGGCCTTTTTTGCATGTATGTCATAAACCAGCAAACTAAAGAATGCATACCTCTTTCATTTTGAAATTTCAATTACAAGTTTAATATTCTGTAAATGAGAATTATTATTCTATGATAGATACACAATGAAACAAAGCAATAATCAAAACAAAACATGATATGTTTTGACACTGTAGTGGGCCATTTTAGCTCCATAAATACATTTTAGATTGATGCAAGATGCACAATATGTTAGTAAAATTTACAGGTTTTTTCCCATAGAACTGCCAAGATAATGTATTAAGTATGCTTTTTCTTCATGTTGATTATTTTCAATAATAATAATAATAATAATAATAATAATAATAATAATAATAATAATTGTGCTGTAAAGAGAAAATGCTTTATGAAAAGACACAAAATCTCATTTTGTAGGGTCTGATAGCTGTTTTAACTATGCTCTCCTGCAGCACATGGTCTTTGACTCGGTGGAAAAGGAAAGATTTGCATAAATCATGATGACATAGATACTGATACCTATGTAAAGTGAAAAGTAAGTATATTTCTTATATTAGTATATTTTACCAGACAATCTTAACAACATGTGTTTTTTCCAGATTCTAGTTATGAAGATGGCAAAATATTGTGTAAAGTTAATGAATGTTGTAGAACAAAATAGTTTTTTATGGATATGTATTGCCATTAAGAATGTAGTTTAACTGGAATTGGGATTGAATTTTTCCATGGCAGAAAATATTCAAAATGACAATATGTATCCTTACATGCAATAATGAGAGAATTATATTGTGATTTATTGACTAGTTACATATGAATCAGTTGTAATCTCTGCTGAAAACATTTTCAAACCATAATGTAATAACGATAACTGCTGGATGAGCATTTATAGCCCTATGCAAATGAACTATTCCAAATTGAGATGCAATATATGAAACAGATACACAATATGAAAATGAAATTAGCACAACACTAACTTTCAACCAGTGTTGACACATAGGTGTACATGTCATTCTGTAATAAAGTCATTATTGCAAGCAAATTAGGAAAACACTTGATTAAAATTGTATAGGTGGGCATATATGAAAACATAGTTAATTTGATTTGGTTTTCACTTCAGATTTCAAGAATTCATGAGTACATGTATTTGTCAGTGGAGGAGATTAAAACTTTGCCTTTTTCTGTGGAGGGTATGACAGTGGAAGGAGGTAAAATTTTATTTTTTGTGTTTTAAAATACATTTGTTATGTATAGATAAATTGAATGACATACTTGATTTTATATTTCTTGAAACTTAATGTTACGATTTTAGTAATTATCATTTCCTGATATTCTACATAATAATATTGATCACTTGATTCAGTAAATAACTTTTTGCTTGAAATAGTCAACATTATATGGGCAGTATACATCTACTATTGGTGGACATGGCAGAAAAGGTAAACCAAGATAAGGGAACATGACACCAAAATATATTCAAAAGGAATGAATAAATTTCATTGACCTCTTATGTTATTGCTATGTATTAAACTTGATTTAAATAAGCAAATGATTGATTAATGTAAATATAAGAAATGTAAATTCATTATCTTGTAGTGATTTTAAGATTAGTTGAAGGTTTTCTTTTATGTAAGAGTAGTTAAAATATGAGAGTAATATCTGATATGCTAAAAAATGTTATTCACTGTTTTTCATTTATATATTTTATTCTTATTTCCATAAATGTATAAATTATTGTATAGAAAACTAAAGTGAAAAGAAATAATGAGGCAGAACAAAATACAAGCCAAATAACTAAAGTTTAGAAACAGAACCAAAACATCACATGAGTAATTTAGATAGTCAATAGTTCAAATATAAATAGCAGCATATGTATATACATCTTTTTCACAATAATATGAATCAATAGATTTTTCAAGTTTATTAACATCATTCCTTAGAAACAACATCAAAAACAGTTACCATGATCACCATTATTTTATATCAATGACACTAAATTTCAAATGGTTATTTGAAGTCTTATAAAATAATCAATGTTACAAAGTTCATAATTATGCAGTGTATAATTGTATTAAAAAATGAAAACATTTCTGATTAAGTACTGTTATGTTTATTGTACATACTTAGTTCACATATTAGAGTTTCATCAAGAAAAACTCTATTCAGTTGTTGATTAGACAAACCGAGTTAGTGACCTGCAAATTAAGACAGATACTTTCTAAAATTCAAGATAGGAGATCTGGTTGCTTTGAATTTTCAATTGGAGCTACCAATATGATTGGGAAGTGACTGACTTCAATTCCAAATTGTAATGTCTTTATGTAACACCATTGTTTTCATGAGCTTGTTTTTTCTTTTAAGATTATTTAGTGCTAAGGAATACAAAACTTGAATAATACTGATCATATACTCTTTATCGACTCCTTCACTGTCATCAGGACAAGACTATTCATTTCAGGTACCAACAACATATTAAAGAAATGTGGACATACAAGTCAGTAGACTTTTTATGAAAATAGTTGTGTCTTTAAAGTGACATTACTCCACAAGGCATAATAATGTACTAAAGGTTAATTTTTTAGGAAATTCATTTTTTTCAGTCCCAGTGGGAAAAAAGAAAATGTTTTGTCATTTATGATTTTCTTTGTAGGTAATCTCTCCAACAATTATTGGGCTGGTGGAGTACAATGCTGGTGCAGTATACATGGGACTACTGGAGGGTCACAATAAGATTTACTGCAAAATGCCATTAGGGAAACTTGAGACTGGAAATTTGAAATTTAAGTTTGCTGATTTTTTAGAAACAACATTAAATATGAAATATATCCAGAAAATGTATAAAATTTATTAGATCACCAAGTTTGAACTAGAGATAGTGAACAACTAAATATATTATATGGAAGAAGACCATAAACAAATAAAGGAAGCAATTGCAATATACATTCAAAGTTAAGCACAGGTATGAATTACTGAACCACTCTCAAAAGATTCATTGGTTGATCTCTTCAGTAAAACCTGCCTACTTACTGCATGCTACCTCCTTATAGCTAATGAATTTTACTCTGGGAGCACTAGATTTGACTGGTAGTAATAGTTCTCCTGAAGTATTATGATTGGGTGATTATTATCAAAGAAACATTATGGTATACTACAACGTACTGGTTTTTAATGGGCAAAACAGCATCTCTGTAGCCACTAGATCTCATCAATTATTTTTTAATTATAATATAAGACATGTCTTTTAGATTAAGTAGAAATTTATACATTTAACCACTTGCCATTAAATCAATAAAGATGAACCTCAGGCAGTCTTTGAAGTGGAATTTTTTATGCTGTTAATATCTTAAATTTATCTTCTTAAAACTATGTTAAGATTTAAATATGTTACAAAATATCATCATATAGAAGTAAAGTTTTACATAATTATTAACATGTACATTTGAACTTGAAACAAAAAACCCATTATGTTTGTGTTAACTGTTATATTTAAAGCTTTAGTCACTTCTCTTATGAGATGTCAAAACAGAATTAAAAATAAAATGGATTACCAGGGTACATACTTTATAATATGCTTTTTATTACTCTATCAGACCTAAGTACCATCCAACATATGCCTCCTATCCCTTTTATGAAATATTCAAATAAAGACATAATATCAATTGCAAGCTTTTCCTTTATTCATTTACATTTTCTTTTGCATAGATTTGTTGGTTGAACAGGGTTATACATTTTAGCTGTACTTTATTTATATGCTGCAAAGGTTTATGGTTTTCTGAAGGTCAAAGCCTATTATCACATTAACCCCGGAGAATTTTTGCTGTTTTTGCAATAAATGTTTTTTTTTTTTTAGAGGTTGCTCTCCCCGCTGATTTTCACAGACCATTCTTAGGGAGGACCTCCTGCCCTATTATGTTTGTGTTTGCTATAGATTGAATGAATTGTAATTTTTGATATTTTATTATTGATTTTGTATTTAAAAAAATTGTAATTGTATTAACAAATTTTGGGGACTATTTCTGAATACATTCTAATACATCGACTTGCAAGCAATATTCCATTAGACAAATGGCTAGTTGTTCTAAAGAAAATGTTTCTCATTGGTTAGTTTGCTGGTGCATGAGCAGAACGTGAAAAGTTGGACTTCTTTTTTGGTGCTTAACACCCATAATTTTCATATGGAGAAGACTATTCAAAATATCCACCTTATCCTACTTTTTGCAAAGGTCCACCTGTCTGTGTGCGCTTCAGACTGGTCTGCCGTAGATCTGAGGCCATAGTCTAAATCTGGACACAAATTCGGATTCCGACCATGGGAGAAGTTTAGGTAGAAAAAAAAGATAAAAAAACTTATGTTTTTCCCTCTGTTTTTTTGTAGTGCAACTAAAGTATTCAGATTATTTGGTATAATTGTAGAGCGCAATCTGTCTACCTTTCTATAATACCACCCACTTTAGCGTATCATGCATGATCTTGATGCTACAGACCTTGGAAGAAGGTTACTACCTCATGACATGTAACCTCATCGCTAGGGAATAATGTGTTAACTTGTTTCTTACAAAGATTTATATATACAGAAAACACACTCGTAAAGTGTATTGAATTTTAAAGTTGCAGAAGTTATGTCATGACATCATTTTTTGGCAAAACTTGACAAAGCACTACCTGAAATAACACAATTTCAGAAAGTTCTAAAGTTACATTGATAATAAGGATGTCTAAAGGCCATGTGGTTGATAAATGGATTGAATTTTAATGGTGCACAAGAACATTTAGACTATTTAGCGCTATACAATTTGTTATATGAATAAACGTTAAAAAGAGTAAAAGTTTTAATATCAACCAGTGATATAAAAAACCAAATAGTTGAAAGTAAAACAGTAAGATGGTAACAGTAAAATACATGTATAGTGCTTCCTGATCAATGGGGTATGTAAATGGTGTATGTTAATGAAGATAGATGAGAAGATGTTGAAAACAAGGTATTTACATTACATAAACATGCTCTAGGTATTATCATTCAAAATATGGATATTTAATAGCAAAGTTGTATTATCATTTTGATTCTCTATTCATTTCGTCTGGATTATAGCTCAGAAAATGTCTATTCACTAGAGTATTCTGATTACACATTTATTAACAGTATGGTTGGCACACATTAGAATGGAATGTTGGTGGATAGAGGTAAAATAGATAATCAACCTAATGAATTTATATAAAAATACTAACAATATATGAATCACTGGGATGGTCTGGTATTCTCCCATTCATTAAATTTGAATGTTACATAGTAAGTTCTATGCTAAAGTATATACATATTAAAATTAAATACAACATTAGGAGTCAAGCACTTTGTTCAAGCACATATTTAGCCAATACTGCATGTACTCCTTATGAGTAATTTAGCCATGCATGTAGCCAAATTTGGATATCTAATAGTTATTACTGTAGGTTATACAAAAGAAAACATTTCAGGCAATGACCAACAATGTTATAAGCTTACATTTACACAACAGTAGGGAATGAAACACTGAGGAGGATGGCCAAATATGGCTAATTATAGAGCTTTTAAATTATAACAGCCATACATGCAGCTGTTTTGAAAAGCTGTTGCTGACACTAGCCAAATTTTGCTATAAGGTCATTAGTTGTGCACCAGCCTCACTGAGCCTGGCAAAAGGAATCCTTAGCCAAATTTTGGCTAAGGATACATTTATCAAAAATTTGGTTTCTGCCTAAAGGTCATACAATACATTATGTAAAGGGACAATATTGCAGTTAGCCAAATTTTGGCTAATCATAGTTACCTAGAGTTTGATCTTTTGCAGCCATACATAGGGGTTATACTAAAAGACACTAGCCAAATTCTGGCTAATTTTTCCAAAATTTGGTTCCTATCCTAAGGGTGTGAAGAACAACTTTGTAGGAATTAGCCAAATTTTGGCTAATTTAAAACCTGCCTAGCCCCTCCAATATAGTCAAGCTATTGAATAGTGATAGACCATATATTGATCAAAAGCACTTCCAAAAATATTATTATATGCCTTTTCTACTTTGGGTTAAGAGATTTTAGCCCACAGCAGAGGCCTGATTTGAGTAAATGGAAAAGCTCAAGTGAAATCGGAAGCTGTTCTATATAAACAAAAATTATTCAAGTCACATCCTGGTATTTTATCCAGCATAACCAACAGCAATGATTACATTTATTTTTAGCCATTTACATGGTGACAGGAATTTATTCTGATCTTAAAATATTTGTGTAGGAAAATGAGCATCTGTCAAATGTAACCATGGTCTGTGACTCATTGTTAAGACAGTTCATGTAGAACATTTGAAAAAAAGAAATGAAGGAACCACTTGTCTGTTAAACATAGTTCAACTTTGTTTATTTTTTTAAACTTTTATTTTGTATTTAATTTATGTGCAGATCTGTAGAGGTTTTTCAGAATTTTAGAGCAAAGTTAAGACCTTGCTTTATATATTAGGTGTACAGGCCAAAAATAATAATAATAATATTTTTATTAATAATATTATTATTATTAATAAAAAATACTAATACTACTACTAATAATAATATTATTATTATTATTATTATTATTATTATTATTATTATTACTATTATTATTAATAATAATACTACTACTATTAATAATAATAACTATTTAAGAGGGTGACACAATTAGTTTAATGGTGGAGCTAATCGCACACACACACACACACACACACACACACACACACACACTGCATTAATATTAAGTTATATTTATATGTGGAGATAATAAACAGAAATGTTAATCTTGCAATTAGGTACATGTTGTATATACAAAAGTAGTTTGACAATAAAATGGAAGTTTAATGAATTTCTACTTTAAATTATAATGTATTTCAAATTGAATAGGTTCCACTTTTCATAGATTGAATTATATTATAATTAAATGCATTTATTTTGTATTTTCTCATTGGGATTCTGTTAGTGATCCTGAATACTGAAAACCTTTCTTAAAGAGTTCTTCATTTGGTTTTGGAGATGGAATGGTGGTTAGCTGAAATTGATCTTAAATTGGGAGTTTTGCCTTGTTTTCAGCATGAAATAGTTCATTAAGAGGGCCTCAAGGGAGAATAGTCCTTGACTAATGAGTCACCCTCTATAAATAAAGCATTATTATTATTATTATTATTATTATTATTATTACTGAGATATAACAGGGCACCTTATTTAAAACTGTACATTATGTGTGGGCATTATGTGTGGGCATGAGTGCTAAAGTCTTTGTTAAGGACATATGCTTCTGTAAATCAACAAGTACCTCACAACCTGACATTACATGATCAAAACATTAATGATGTCAACTCCTACCCTAAGTACTTTGTATTAAACAGGAACACTGTGAACTGCAACATTATACCCTGGTCATGTGTTTATTAGTCATCTATGTAAATAACTGAAATTTTGTGCAATCACAGTGAACTTGACCATTGATCTTTTGATCTCAAAATCAATAAGCTTCTTCTTTGCAAATCCATACTTTAGTTCAGGTCTTCAACGTTGAACTACTGGTAATGTCATTGTGCAGAAAAATCTTTCTTCATTCTTTCACAGAACTCTGCATTAACCTTTGGCCTCAAAATCAATGGGCTTCTTCCTTACCCTATATTACATTTTGTCAACCAAAGTTTTGTTTATGCAGTCACAATGAACCTCACCTTTGAAATTGGGTTCTTGCATACTGCAAGTGCTAGACATCCACAAGGTTTGGTAATTATAATGAGGAGTTATTTGTGCAGAAACCATTTTCTTCTTTAGTTTAAGACACCCTGATCTTTGACCTTTAGGGGCCCAAATCATTGCCAGTTCATCCTTACCCCAAATGCCATCCATTCATAAAGTTTGATACTCTAGATGGTGGACATCTCAGGCTACTGTGCAAACACCATACTGGTCACAGACAAATGGATAATATCTTAACATAATGTGATCTGTGATTTACAGTGGCTGTAAACAAACCTATAACTGACTGGATGTAAAAAATCATAAATGTGGCATACATATCTCAAACAATAAAAATAGATATTATGTTTATCAGACAATCATAACAGTAACAGTCATGTGAACAAAATTGATGAAAACAACAAAGAGTACAAGAAACCTGGTAAAATTTAAGTAATTTACAATATGCCATAAATTTGCAATACAGGGATTATCATTGGCAGAAACCCTTGTGATCTCAGCAATGGTGTCATACTTTAAAAAAAATCACAGACATATACCTGTCTTTATGTTTTTGATAAGAGTCATCTCAGTGTTTCTTCATGAAACATGACTGCATGAATGTTTCATAAATGTTGTGAACCCGAATTGTGGACAATTATGGCGATCTCAAACAAATCTGGGCAAGATTAGACACAAAATGACAATTGTGACATACTATGTATGACTCACCTACCAAGGTTGGGTCCAACTGCAAACTGCACAGATCCAGATCTGCTGTCGCATAAGGTGCTGGCAAATCGGTGCCAATGTTGTTTGTTATGAGTAATAAGTTGAACAAACAACACAAACCCTGAAACACCAGGCTGACACAACCACTCTATTTGAGGAAAAGGATTATATGACATCTGATCAGGATTTATGTTCAGTTGGGCTTAAGATATAAGCAAGTATTGAGTGTTTTATATATCAAATAATAAAAAACAAAATGCTTACACAAATATATGATGACAATAACATTCCCATGAAAGAAAATGATGATAAAGTCATCAAATAGTGTACTAAATTTTGGGAAATCTTTAGCAATTTTCAACCTGACAAATTTGTATTCTACAGCGGACAGTTGTTTTATCTCAATAACTTTTTCATACTGACAAAAGTTACTCATCAACATATACTTTTCATTTTATTTATAGGAGCCTCAGTTTATTCTTGGACATGGGATCACTTTAATCTCTATGAAATATATAACGAATCACCAATTATAATGATAAATCAAATCATGCACAGTTGTCATTTAACAAACATTAAAGTTCAATCTGATCATGTATTTCTAGATTAATTACAAAATCAAGTTTTTACTAGATCACATTCTGCAACTTTTAATGTTTACGCAGCTGCATTAAAAGCATTTTATCAATTGTACATGCTATGGTTGTACAACGCTGTCTTTAGTATTTAGTTCTAATGGATACAATGCAATAACACTCTATTAACATGTGATCACTGCAGCTGTGCCAATAATAAACGACTGTAAATTTAATCTTTAGTCATTATCGGATATATATATATATATATATATATATATATATATATATATATATATATATATATATATATATATATATATATATATATATCACACATTAATGTAGAAAACATTTTATAACAGTCTTTATTAATACTGATCACAAATAAAACAAATCTCCCATTACAGAAAACACCAGAGGCGAAGATTCTGCTTTTGTAAAATCAATAGTCTAAGAATGTCAACCTATGCTAAATTGATAATTTTGAAATACTGATTCAGCTATTGTTATAGAGACAGTTACTAACAGTGTACTTTTTACCCCATACTTATCGACAGACTTAATTGAACTTGTTTGTAAGTTATGTCAAATTGCAAACAAAAATCTCTTTCACTTCTTGTAACCTGCCACCATTTAATAAGCTAATAGATCTGGGTCAACACTGTTCTACTAATTACTACCAACAAACTGAATTGACCAAGACCTGCCTAAGCCTTAAGCAATGGCAGATCAGGGTCTATGCATTCTGCAGTTGGACTAAACTCATAAGTAGCAAGAGCAAATGCATACAAATCAATGTTGTAGAGCTTTTGGATTGCTTGGTAATATATATATATATATATATATATATATATATATATATATATATATATATATATATATATATATATATATATATATACACAAAAACATACATTTTCTCTTAAAAGGTTAATACCACAACATTTTATGAGCAACAAATCTTAATATTTTTTTTACAATGATTGTTAGATACATGTATACTACAATCATATTTCAATTATTCTAAATTTTGCCTTAAACTATTTATTTACAGGGTCTTCCAAGCTAAAGCAAATCCAATCAGCCAGTCATCATGAGGAGTCAATCGATCATGTCCATATTTTAGTACATTGTAATGAAAAATTGTGAAAATACTGAACCATTTGAAAATATGGGGACATTAAGAAAACGTATTATTATATTTCACTGTGTTACATAGAGAGCCCATCAAAAATGTATTCTGAGCTTTAATTTTGTACCTTTTATATTTTTTTTGCATAATGACACCAGCCCATCCCAGAAATGTCCCTAGACTAATATATGTTATTATAGCCAACTTTTATTTCAACTCAAGCAATGATCCATAATGAAGCATTTATAACACAATAAAACTGGATGAATTGCAATGAACTATGCTTCATTTTATCATTAACTTTTTTAATGTAGGCTTACTGTAAAATATCGTGTAGCTATCAGCTAGAACACAAATGACAAATAGTAATTTACATAGCTATAAGGGTGCAGTACAAAATATCTGATATTTTTTATTATCCTTCGTCCCTCCTCTCCTTCTCCAAACGTGTTGTTTTAATGATGTATGAAGAAAAATGGATAGAATGCTTAATGTTAATATTCTTGATATTAATACCTTTTTTTTCAAGCCCAAGATTGTTTCTGTCAGTTTTAAAACTGAATAATGCCCAAACATTACAATGTAAAGATGTTAATTTTTGTTTTGTTTTTTTAAGCAGGAGGTGGGGGTGGGGGAGGTGACTAAGGAAGCAACCTCTACACAATAAATTATATTCCAATAAAAAATGGTCAACATAATGTTGGAAAGATGCTAATATATAAGGGAGATTATCATTGTTGTATTTTTTAATACTGAATACAGACCTCTTTATTGACGTGATTTAAATAAATTTGACTGAAAACAATTATCTGTTATCTGAGTTCCCTCTTTTGACTTAATACTACACGATGCAAGCATCTCACTTAGGCGCATTATTTTATGGCAGATCAGGATCTTGTTTGTAATAATTTGACATATAAGTACAGACTGTAATGAGAGGGAAGCACAGTGCACTGTAACATTACATCATACCAAGTATTACTCCTTGTTAAATATTAAATGAAGCATCCATTGTGTAGATAAATGCCTTGTTTTCTCCATTTTAGTGATGCTCACTGGTGTAAAATAGTTTAAGAGATGTATATTATAAGTAACAAGAAAACAGAGACTAAATCCCTTGAAATCACCATGCATTGTATAAAATGACCAGTCCATGCACCAAAAATGCTAGGTTCAACAGTGGGTGTTAGCTCAGACTTGCACATATGTATACCGGTATTCATTTCATTAAGTCATGAAGTAGATTCCAGTGAAATATAAGAAAAATTAAGACCACATAAATTTGTACACCATGAAAATAAAATGTGGCTATCTATCTATCTATCTATCTATCTATCTATCTATCTATCTATCTATCTACATGTATATATATATATATATATATATATACATACACATATATAGCCTCTTTTGATTATTACAGGGAGAGTGCTGACACAACACCACAAGTCACTACAACAGGCATGCTATTAAAAGCATGGTTCTGTACAGGTCACCAAGGCTGTATAAACATTAAATGTTCCATTTATCAACACTGCAGTTTGCAAGAAATTATTTTAACCATTTTGTGATACCTTCAATAGAAAATATCCCATAAAAATAAGCTTCAAAGTTCAATTTTTTCCATCTTGCACTTTTTCAACAGGTGGTTTTAAATTGTATAATAATGCTTATACATGCCTTTTTTTAAACAAACATTTGTTAATTTGAAATCTGAAAGACAAGTGCCAGTAATGAAGTTTGTTCAAGACAACTACTACCAGCTTTTCAAAGATACCATCCATATGAATGTAAATAATGCTATTGATCAGATATGCTGTTGTTGTAGAGTTTACTTAACACCATTTGTCAGCACACAATTAGCTATACATGGTGACCAGTATTATTAGTGGAGGAAGAACCCGGGGGGGAAAAACCCCGGAAAGAACCACCGACCCATGTGAAGCTTAGAAACTCAGGCAAGCTTTCTCACATACCCACAAACACATGAATACAAACTGGCCATAATTCACCTTCAAACCTGTCTGCATGCCTATATTATTTGGTCATTATTCATCTGTTGAGAACATCTAGAGAATTAGTTATTTCAGTCTGTCTATTTCATAGTAACCTGTTTTTATTCTGAGATTAATTGTTAATATTAAAATAGCATTAAAATCAAAAGAAACATCTGTACTTTGCAATGTTTACATAAATCTTTTTTTTTTCTAAAAGTGCCACTCATTAGAAATCAATAAAGAACAGAAAAGGTAAGATAATCATGCGATGCTTTCATTGTTATTATGTTTCCATGTGTAAGTTAGTAAAATGTTTCCATTTGTAATCTTATCTGAAGTAATGTATCTTAATATAAAAAAGGACTTTATGTTAATTTATTATAGGTGATTTACAATACTACATGGTAACTGCATACTCCATAGACCCAGATCTGCCATGGCATAAGGTGATCAGTTATTCAAATTTTCATCTTCTGACATTTGAGAAGTTGGAGGCAGCCATATTAAACAGAACTTTGTTGATGGTTCTTTTCCAACTGATAAGAAAATAATAGGTTATCACTGAAAAATGTGCAAAGACAGGATGTAGGTTATGAGTTACCTCTTTGCAATAAATTAGGGTGACCATATCTGAATTTTCAATAAAGAGGACACTCAAAGAGTGGGTATATTTGCATGATTTATCTCTATTGATTTAAGGTTATCAAGAAGGAGGACATCCGGGGAAACAAGAGGGTATATGGCAACCCAAAATAAATGTTGAACATGCATGGGGTTTAGCATTGAACTGCAACATACATGTAACTGGAAAATCCGATAACCCAATCAATCTAAGGTAGGATACAAAAGACTGTTACACCTGTACTAAAAACCTTTAGTTTAACTATGAAATGACTCATTCACTACCATAAATACCGATACATGTAGGTATACAAAGATTGACCATTATGCTACATGAAAAAAGGTTACATTTTAAACATTTTTGTACAACAGAAAAGGTAAAATCACTTTTCTTTGTTGTTTTGATTTCTGTGTATTACAAGTAACATGTATATATGTGTTGTTTTCATATTTTTGGATTTTTAACAAGAGAAGCACAGAAATTTGTTAAAATTATACAACTTACTATAAAACCACAAAAAAATCTTTACTCAAAAGATGTTAGCAAAGTGTGTGTTATTAGGAATTTTAATGTCGCTTTAACAATGTTCAGTCATATCGCTACAATGTATGCAGTGTGGCAGTTTATAGTTATATGTTATTCATGTTCCTATTTCTGATCATAAATGTACTGTAAAAATATAATCTTCCAAATATTTTTCCACGTCTTTTTATTGCATGTCACTGGAGAATTTTCATTAATGCTTGAACATTATTTCAGGAATTATTGTTGGGTTTTGTTTCAAAAGTTCTTTTCAACTATTATTTCAAGTATTACCTTACGTAGAAATATATCCAAGACAGATAACTACAATCGCTCTCCATTACGGATCACTGCCATCACACCTCTCTTTGCATTGGTTTGAGTCTCAAATTCAGCTAATGTGTATGTGAGAAAGCTTGCCAGTAGCTTTGTGTGAGCTGGTAACGTTCTTTCCAGAGATTTTCCCGGGTTTTTCCTCCATGATTGATACTGGCTGCCATGTATAGCCTAACGTGTGCTGAAAAACCATACAGCATTTGAGTTGCTTCCTTGATATGTAAAACTGACCTAAAAGGACTGGGGATCTATACTTTCCTGAGAATTTTAGTATAACCATGACATTTGTTGTTATTATTAGCAATAGAAACTATATTTGGCAACACAGAATACCCACTATGCTATAAACAATGAGAGACTAAAAGCCCTCAATGCGAAAACACACAAAAACAATTACAGATTTGTCTGGTTCAGCACGGCAAGCACATCATCTGTCTTTGAAAACTAGGCAAACTATCACAGAACCAGAAACAGACACTGGTTCTATAGTATGGCAGGCATTGTTAAATATAGTTTAAAAACTTAAACATCGTTTCCACTCATTCTTCCAATGACTTTTGCTTTCATGTATATTGATGCCAAAAATTTGCTTTCATTTAGACAAGTAATAATGTCTTTAAAGTTTAATTATTACAATTAACGACTTAATAGTCTGTATAACAATTAACACACATTTTCACTGGAAACCACATAGTAGTAGTAATAATAATGATGATAAGGATGATGATAAAAAATCTTCATTAGGGTCTGCAGCATAGTTAATGATACAGCTGTAAGTCCTCTCGAAATGCATATTCTCTAATAACAGATAGAAAGTACACTATATTAAAATTCAATACAGTCTGAGTCAAATACTTAGAGCCTAATTCTATTTTAAAATATATATTTATTTAATACTGAATACAAATTGCACCCACCTTATACCCTTCCAGGATAAGTGTGTTATTCCTCATTTCCGTCTAAGCAAACTGCAGAAAATTCCTTCACAATAATGAAAAACTTTACCTGTAATTCTTGCACAAGAGTGCCCCGTTCATGTATGCATACATTCTATATACAAATTAATCCATAAAAAAGACTATACAGTTTGTACAAAATATGTATAATAAATCAAGAATTACCTGTATTAAATGATGTAAACTAAGAGAATCTGCGAAAAATGAAGGCAGACAGATAATAAATGGATTGAATATGTAGTGTTTATGTAAAAGTATCAGTATAAAACATGTAACTATGGAAATTTGACTGCTTACCATATTCAATACAAGTGAAATGGAACAATGACTCCCTTTGAGAACAATAACTTTCAGCTGTTTTCTTGTCTGAACTACAACAAAACAGTATCTGAATTTTTAGACAAGAATAATGTAATGGTATATTTAATACTAAATTATTTTTAATGGAACACAATAATACAATCACTGTACATAAATGCACTCTGTAGAACAAATATACAGAAATTAGAATGGGTTATAGTTCATGTGAACTGTGAGCAGACATTACCATTAATCACTCAGAACACAACGGTCCCCTTGAAGCTGTTTTAATGAATCCTGATATAATCATGTATTTGTTAAAATGAACAAGAGCAAAGATATCACATGCCCAATTAGATTAGTTCTCAAAGAATCTACAGAATTCCAACCAACTCATTATTCATTAGAAGAAATGCACTCTTCCTTCTTTTGCTTAAACTTATTTTCACCCTTTCCATTTATATTCTCCTGAAGCAACTGATCTGAATTTGTTCCTCATCTTCCATCTTTCTTTTCTTTTAGCAGACTCAAATAAAAACAATATTCTAAGATCTATCAATTCCCTTTTATGTCTAATCAATTTATTAGTAAACAGTCATTTGTCAGGCCTAATTTAGGTCATAAAGTGTTACTAAAAGTCTGACAGAGAATTAAGCTATCAAAATTACAGCATTACCTCACAATAAGACCCTTCATTATAATACTACCTGCTACAAGGTGGGAACAGTCATGGATTGCTTTTGATTATTAAGTAGTATATTTAGTATGTATTATGTACTTCATTATAACACTATCTGTTACATGGTGAGTATAGTCATGGATTGCTTTTCATTATTCATTAGTATAATTAGTATGTATTATGTACTTTATTATAAGAGAGTTGATCCCACCATGAGAATGGTATACTTCAGTATTCCCTTGCACAGTGTTATAATGAGATAGTACTGTATCATGTCCTTCATTTTAAGGAAGTCTCACTATAATGATATGCTCCATGGATCTCATGGACTGCATTATATTGTGGGGGTAAGGTATACTACTGTAAAACTGACTCATTTTCATTATAATTCTGAACTGAAAACTCTCTTTTTATTAAATAGCTTATTGTTCTCATATTGTATTTCATGCTTATCATATCAAATATTCGCAATAAATGCATCTATAAAACTGGACTTGTGACCAAAAGGTGTAAATTTGAATCCTGTACCATTAGATTGCAGTAAGCTACTGTGGTATATTCTTAAGCAAAGAATTTTACCTAATTTCATTAATGATAAATAATAACATACCTGCATTGCTGAGCCATAAAACACCAACCCAAAAATCAGATTGGGAAAAATCAGATGGCAAATTGGAGATTTACATTATTGTTAATTTGTTAATTAAAGAATGAGAAATTTTAAAAGTTTTTGTACCAGCTAGTATGAATTAAGTGTACAATAAGTATAAAATAGTGTGGAAAATGTGGCACAAGAGTCACTCAAAAGATTTGATCCTCTGCTGCCTAAATAGAATTACACTCAGAAGTCCACTTAGACAAGATATGAAGTCTTCTGGTGAAAATCTTATACTGATATGACTTCCTGTTTAGGAGGGTTAATGATGACTTCATTATCTACATGGCCGCAATAGTAGCTCCATTTTCATTTAGGACCAACTAAACATCATATGAAATTTCATTGCAAAACCCTAAGCTGATATGACCATTCATTTAGGACCAACTAAAACATCATACAAAGTTTCATTGTGTGACCTTAAGCTGAAATGACCTTTCATTTTGGACCAACTAAACATCTGACAAAGTTTCATTGTGAAACCCTATGCTGAAACAACCATTCATTTTGGACCAACAAGATCTTTGGATAAACATGTGTAAAGTTTAAAGATAATCCTCAAAGATTTGTGCATATAAAATGCAATTAGCTGTAATCCTAACATAAAGAAAGCGAAAGGTTTCATTTCAAATTGTTACAATTTAACTGCATGAATTTTGCAGCCTAAATACCTTATAATTAACTGTCCATCAATAATCAATGGTGACTTATCAGGTGATGGAAGTTAATTAACTACAGGTGTGAATAACATCCATTTCAAATGAGATTACCATGATCACTTGTGTCCATACAATTACATTTAAAATGATCATCAATCAAACCTTTATTCAACCAAGGATAGCCTATTAAACAGAATTTCCAGGTGTCCTGCAATACATGTAGTATATTATGAAATTTAGTAATTACCGGTAGTTAAAGTATCTTAATACATGTATATTCGTTTTTGTTTACACTTTTCTTCCCTTAAATATGCCAACTGTCTCCAAAATGTATATACTTGCTTACCGATACATATACATACTATTAATTCCGACCTATTTAATCCACATACTTATATTTACAGCCATACTTTTCATGAAATTTCAATCGTCTAAGTTGAACTTCTTATCCTGACAAAATCTTTACTCCTGATAGGTCCAGATAATCAAGATATTATTACATTACTTTCAGAGCAAAAAATATATTCAAATTGAATCTTGAGAATAGGTTACAAAGAACCATTTTGGTTGCAACCAGTCAGTATCCCTAGATGCAACTTCTGCAATTAATTAAATCATGTAAGTAGATCACATTGATTTTTTGATCATGTTTTGCTGCAATACACATTTTCATTCCAAGATTTATCTACAATGTAATTATGACGCCAATGGTTGTAGTTAGGTTTTTAAGCACTGATAGGTATGGATGGACATACCAAAAGATGCATCCACAATAAAAGTTTTGTTTAGAGATATAGTTTTATAGGATTTACAGTAATGGACAGACAATGTATATATACAAACAGCACCTGCTTTCTCTTTATTTTGGATTGTTATATATACAAACTTGCTAATAAGTCAATTTGAACTGCACGCTGTACAGACCCAGAACCGTCAGTGCATAATAATGAAAGTCAGCAACCATCTCAATTTATGTTCAATCACTTTCACTTCACTATGAAACACCTATTTAAAAGTGAAGCCATATTGATGCCATCCTAATGAAATGACAATTTATTTCAAGCTGTGCAGTGATGGTTGATTTTATTTTAAAAGAACAACAGGATAACCTTATCATATGTAAACATTTGTTTTGTATTCCTCTCCTCTTTAAATTATTTCTCCTATTCCATCTGTAATTGGAAATAGAGTAATTTACTAGAGTCAGTGCTTCACTATTGATAATTTACATACCATATATAATCGCTTATAAGTCAAGTCCAGCTGCAAACTGCACAGACCCAGATCTGCCATTGCATAATGTGCCGGCAGATGCAAGTCTGTGCAGGTTGTTAGGACTCATCAATAGAACAAATAAAACTGACCCTGAACCTGATCTGGAGGTACATTACATTACAACAGATCAGGATCTTCACTGTTTGCAGTCTGACTCAACTTAAATGCAAGTATATAGGGTACACATATCTGGGTCTATTGAGCTGGAAAGGGCTAAATAGTAAAACAAACAAAAAAGACATGTATCAGCATCATGTAATGACAGATTAGGGTATACAGTTTGTTTTTGGGTTAGACCTACATGCTAATACACACAATGACTAATATGGTTATACTTTGCATTTGGGATGGACTTAACGTGTAAGTATTTAAATTAACTGATAGGGTGTACAGTTTGCATTCCGGTTGGACCTACAAAATGGTATATACAGTAACTGAAAACAATGACTACAGATCATATTGGTATTGTGATTTGATTTGATTTGGATTTTTAACGCAGGCTTTAATAATTTATCAGTCATCATTACAATGTCTGCAGTGTGGCATTTTATAGTGATGTCTGGCACTGGGGCATCATGCATGATGTTCCACCCAGTCACATTATCATAACACCAGGCCGACCAGTCATAACACTAACCTCTTAATCCTGAACGCCAAGTGAAGCAGCTGTTAGTACCATTTTTATAGGTCTTTAGTATGATTGGGCTGGGGATCAAACCCATGACCCCCATCCAAGAAAGGCAGATGCTCTAACCACTCGGCCACTGGAGTGGTCATGGATTATATTGGTACATCATGTTCTATAATTCTATGTATGCTCAGTATTTATATAGGAGTGTTCATTGCATATGAAATTAATGAAATGAATAATTTACATTTAAGTTTTGGTGCGCAATAGAGTTTAATTGACTATACATGTTTTGTAACCATCACACAAACGGACAACAAACATTATTTATGTCAAATTGCAAAACAGAAAACACAATTTAATATTAAATAGAATCTCAAAATTGTGCAGTGATACCAATGGTTCAGTACATAGGGATGTCTCAGACGACATAAACTAACGTCAAAATGGCAATCAAGATGCCAGGAAGTGCTATTATTCATGAATAGTATGGACAAAAATATGAATTTATGGAACTAAATACATGTATATTGTAGTCAAATGATAATTACATTGCCTCATGGGAATGCAGATGCTTTACTGTCCTTGCAAGAATGGCTTAGTAATACATGATAATGCAATTTCATGCATTTAGTTGGCAGGTTTTAAAAATATTTGCAATCAACAAGAATTTTCAATAACAGTCATTAACAGACTGTAGCATGATGCACTAAAGGTTTCATCATTTAAGGGTATGTAATGCAAGTTTCTGAAGATTGACAAACACTAAGTGAATTTGGTTATTTCATTTTTACCACCTATAAACTTACATGAATAACTGGTGTAATTGTATCCTAATTTTGTTGTTTAGGATTAACACCATTTCTTAGTGCAAGATAAGCTATGCATGGTAGCAGGTATGACTGATAGATGAATAACCAGGGAAAGCCCTGGTAAGAACCAAAGACCCATGGGAAGCTCCTAGGAGTTTTACTGCATACCGACATTGGCTGAGACAATGACCTGGACCCACGTGGACAGAGGTGAGATTGCAGTGATTGGAAAAAGCAAGAGCTTTTGACCACTTAGCCCCCCCCCCCCTATTCTAATTATATATTAACACGTTCACACACATAAAAAATCTACATTAGCACACAAAATGTTCCTTAACTATGTTAATACATTTAAGCATTTGAATCTTCCAAAGTACTGAACACTACAAATTAATAAAAGTTATATTTGAAAAATAAATTCTTAAAATAGGTGCAGTAATATTGATTTTTAAGTATATCTGGATATTTAAAACATTATCCTTTCCCTCAAAAATTGTCACAATATCATTTGTGATTCCATGAGGTCTTATTATCCAAATGTAATATCAGAAAAGAAACATAAATTTATCATTTTAAATAATACTGTAATCATATAATTATTTATTTTTACTAAGAATCATTTCAAGCTATTTTTCACAAAATTTGAGAATGAAAATAATGTATCTTCATTACAAACACTGTTATTATTTTGATAAGCTATTTCATTCAAGTTTTGTGGAGGATTTTTTTCTTCAGGGTGGCTCCAATCTGCAAAAAGGTCCAATGATATATACCAGTCTATTGGGATCAACATAAATAAAATCATTCAAGGGGATGTAATCCAAATTTCCCAATATGGGCAAATATGAAGAGTAAATATAGTTATTTCCCTTCCAAAAGCTATACACTTGTTCCAACAATTTTTATTATTTATTTTAATATTATAATTTTATTATCTCTTCAAAAAACATGCACAAAACACAGCAAAAATATAATGAGTCAATTGTTTTAAAATATTATATTAACCTTCAAAGTACTGAAATATAAATATTAATTATTGTTTACTAGGTTTATCATTTTTGAAGGAATAACATTTTATTAGCTTACAGATAAATGTATATATTATATAGGTATCCAATTGGTCAATAGCCGATGCATTCAATACGGAATTTATATTTCTCATGTTGTATAGAGAATTTTGTCATTTTTTTTTGACAGGTCTTATTATTCATGTATAGTATGAAAAAAATATGAATTTCTGACATATCTGCTATCATATGATAGTTACAATACATTGCCTCATGTGAATGCAAATATTTTATTGTCATTACAAGCATGGTGAGGACATAAGCAATTTCATGAATTTAGTTCTTTTTTTAAAGAATATCCCCAATCCACAAGAGGTTCCAATATTTGACTGTAGCTGGATGCACTAAGGTTTAATCATTTCAAGAGATGCAATGCAACTTTCTAAAGACAGACATAAGTAAAGAGCAAATTTGGTTATTTCTCTTTTTAACTAGCTGTACATTTATATGAATAAATGGTGTAAACATATACAAATTCTACAATAACTCTTTGATATACAAAAATCTACATCACCACAGAAAATGTTGCATAACTATGTTAAGACATGAAAAAATCTGAATCTTTTGAAACTCTGAACACTAACATTTGAAGTAAAAATTATAATATAAGAAACTATTATGAAGAAGTGCAGTAATATTTGACTTTTAAGAACATTTGGATCTATCAGACATTATTTAAGACATAATTCCATCATTATTAAGAGTATATAAAGTTATTTCCCTTTCAATACCAATAAACTTGTTCATTTTTTTAAATAATTATTATTCATTAACTCTTCCAAATCCTCACCAGCATACAATATTTTTTACTTAACTATGTTAACCCCTGAAAATGTAAAATTAAACATTGGAACTTTTTCAAAATTGGAATTAAAAAGAAATTAAACCAACTTTTCCAACTCAAATTTTTCTTGTTCCTAGTGAAAACCAGTAAATTTATATCATAAATATGTAATTGTATTGGACAACAGTCATATATTAGGAATGTTGCTTTGCTGGGATTGAGTTTAAGTCGATGCAAATAGGGTGTACTGTGCAATCCACCATTCAGCACTTGTATGAATATATAAAATTTATGAATATCTTTCACTAGACTACGTGATTTACTTTCAAAAACTCCTTCTTCAATAACTCACACTTTATTCAAAAGTAAAAGCAAATTCTGCAAGCCACTGATCTTCAATGTAAAGACTAAGGTAGTGTGGTAGTATTTATTTAATCCAGTTATGAAACAGTTGCAGACAGCTGAAAAGGTTAAGTAAATTATATTTAGAACTTCTAACATACCCAAAATGATATTTGCAGTTCTCAAGCTGTGCACAGAATTTTGAATGGAATGTATGAAAATTCTAGATGTATTTATTGGGTGTACAAATACTGAAAATGACCATGGTGTAAAAATAAAAATTTGCCTCCATTCTACCAATTAAAACTTTATAAAATCGTTTTTGTCTAAATTCATACCAATTACAACTTTATAAAATGATTTGATTATATATTGTTTTCTAAATTCATAACATTTAGCAAGAGTTGTAATTTAACAGAAACCTACACAACAAATGGGCAGATTCTGGTTGACTCAAATTAAATTGTAACTCGTCACAAGTCTGTCAACTTCTGCATCTACCATGCTTTTAGATGCAGAGAATGTTATCATGAAATGAGCCAATATTTATAATGTCCATGGGAAAATCACTTGTTTCTCTGCTCTTTTTGTGCCAATATGTACCAACATGCTCGCTATTTCAAATTCTACCTCAGATTCTATTCTGTTGGAATGAACACTAATCAGCTATTCACTGACCTTGATGAAGTGGATTGTGGCAGAAAAATATCTCATTTAACAAATTCTCAAGAAGAAATTATGTGATGCTTAATCAATAAAAGATCTGATTGATTCAAATAATTTTTCAACAAATATAAAATGGCAATCAGTGTATTACAATTTCAACAATGCAATGGCTTTAACTGATTACTAAACAAACGGTTGTTTAATTGTACATTTGACTTGTTACTACATACTGTGCTGTTAAAATGTTTAAAAAAAATTTCATTCATTATTTTACTCTTCAATTTTAGCTCTGAGAGGTAAAAACATGTGGTACACAGTCTGTTGACAGGGTGTAACTAATAGCTTTGAACCGCATGTAAGAAAATACAGTGCATAGAAATTTGATAAAAAGTAAAATATTGTATAATAATATCGAAAAGTGACACAAAGACATGGAGAGACAGGTTATGTGTAAAACTGAGTTGTAATGGTACAAATCAAAGCTTTATAAGTACCCACTTTGCTTGCGATGACGTTGTTTATTCTCAGGCATACATGTTTAATCCATACGCCTGACATCTTAACCCAAGTAAATAGAATGGGCAAACATAGTCATTACTTTATTTATAGTATTTATCAGGTAAATCATTTAAACTATGCCAACTTTGGCTGAAAATAAGTGTTATGACAAATACTAATGTATATTTTAGATATAATTGTTTACAATATACTTGATAACAGTAAAGGACAAAAGGATCTGAAAGGGCCTTCACAAATAATGATAATAACAAATAATACTGGGATGGTGAAATTATGCTGGGATAATAACAAATAATGCTGGGATGGTGAGTTTGTGCTGGAATAATATTTTGCTCGAGTTATGTCACAGTTAAGCATGCTTTCAAAGATGTGCGGTACACTCAAAGTTAAATGAAAAACACAAACTGGCAAAGTTATAGTAACTTGTTACTTAATCCTATTAGAAACAAGAAATGTATATATTCATTCATAAATAACATAATAGGTTACTCCCAGCTGGGATCAGAAAAAAACAGTTTTCCCAACTGTCTGTGCTTAAATTATCAAGAATTACAAAAATTCTGATTTCATTCGCATTTTGGTGCTTGACCCATTTTCACCTAAAATATTTGCACATAGTGTTTGTTGATTGGCAATTGGAGTGAAGGTGTCTTAAAAGAAATCTGCAGCCTGAACAGTAAGAATGGATTGCATTAACTTCAATCTACTCCTATGACAATTAACACAAACAGGTAAAGATGTTTGTTACCCATCGTTTCTTTTCTAACTGACATCACCATTTGACCTTCGACTTAACTTTTCCATTTCTGGAATGATCTCTAAGTTTTGGGCATTACTGCTAGATGAAGATATAATACATTTAAGCCTTGGCATGATTCTAAAGCAATTTTCAACAATTCATGAAATTTAAGTCACAATGACCTAGCTTTGGTGCATGGTGTGCATTGTTGGTAAATAAAGAAATATAAAAGTTATAGTCCAGAGGTGTAAGACATATGGACTGATAGAGCAGTAAACTTGTGCCATATATGGGTTCACTTAATATTTAATCTAGTTCAGCACCTACCTAGCAAAAACCCTGATGAGCTACAATGATTTCCGACTCTGTATGCGTCACTGTATTTCTCTTATGGCAAATTCATGAAATATTCACAAATAACCTGAAACAGAAATATGCAAAAACTATAATTTGAAATAGAAAAATGTATATTTTTTAAATTTTAAAATTATATTTATCACTATGTTCAAACTCCTTTGGTTACTGTGAATTACTTTAAATTCATGGCTACATGGGTATCAAATTTTATGTTTTGGTATTTATTAAAATATTCATATGTACTTCCATTTGTGGATTTAAAATTTTAAAACAAAACACAAGCAAATATTGAACATAAAAAGGTCTTGATGGACATATCTACCCCTATGCCAATTAACACAAAGCAGATTACCTTTATACATAACAAAGTATCACTGTGGGAAGACATAATAAACGTTGAGCTGTAAGACAAGTAATTGATCCAATGTATTCTTAATTCAGCTCGCTGCTCTGCGATGTGCATTATATATATATATATATATATATATATATATATATATATATATATATATATATATATACATACATACACACACACACACGCACACACACACAATGCAGTACAGTTGCTACCAATATTGGAATTGTGTCTAATAGCAGATAATGCAGTGCATGTGTGATCCATGTTGGAAATGTGTCTAAAACCAAGCAGTGCATTTATGACATATGTCAGAATAGTGTCTAACAACAGATAATGCAGTGTAGTTGTGTGTGATCCATGTTGGAATTGTGTCTCAAAGGAGATAATGCAGTGCAGTTCTCATCTATGTTAGAACTGTCTAACAGCAGATAATGCAGTGCATATGCAGCCCATTTTGGAATTGTGTCTAAAAACAGATAATGCAGTACATATGTGACCCATGTTGGAACTGTGTCTAAAAACAGATAATGCAGTGCATATGTGAACCATGTTGGAACTGTGTTTAAAAACAGATAATGCAGAGCATATGTGAACCATGTTGGAATAGTGTTTAAAAACAGACAATGCAGTCATTGCAGTGCATATGTGACTTATGTTGAAATTGTGTTTTGAACAGATAATGCAGTCTTGCTGTGCATATGTGACTTATGTTGAAATTGTATCTAAAAACAGATAATGCAGTCTTGCAGTGCATATGTGACTTATGTTGAAATTGTGTCTAAAAACAGACAATGCAGTCATTGCAGTGCATATGTGACTTATGTTGGAATTGTGTTTTAAACAGATAATGCAGTGCATATATGATCCTTTAGGTTTGCAAAGTTTGCATTTATTCTTACACTGATAGAAACATTACATGAATACTTAGTTGTTATGTTCACAGAATCATTACTGTATTACTTGGTTTTCATATTCACAGAATCATTACTGTAGTATTTCTTGTTAACAGAATTATTACATTAGTCTTGAGTTCTCATATTCACAGAATCAATACATTAGTACTTAGTTTTCATGTTCACAGAATTATTACATTAGTACTTAGTTTTCATATTAACTAAATCATTACATTAGTACTTAGTTTTCATGTTCACAGAATAATTACATTAGTCCTTAGTTTTCATGTTCACAGAATTATTACATTAGTCCTTAGTTTTCATGTTCACAGAATTATTACATTAGTACTTAGTTTTGATATTAACCAAATCATTACATTAGTACTTAGTTTTCATGTTCACAGAATTATTACATTAGACCTTAGTTTTCATGTTCACAGAATCATTGCATTAGTACTTAGTTTTCATGCTCATATAATTCTGCATGTCAATTAAATCATAATAAATAATTTGACATTGTTCCTTTTTTTCCACCATTAATGTCAGTGTTTTTGTACATCAATAAATACATGTAGATAAATAAATAACAGTTGTTCAAATCCCATTGCCTGACGTCTACTGGACGATTCATTTTTGACGTCAGGAAAAAAACTTTTTCAAGTCATAAGCCCGGAAAAAGTGCCTTTTGGTCCTATTTTAAAAAGTTGTGCATGTCCGTATTGTTGTGCTTTAATTGCTTCTTGTACATTCATGTGACCATTATACCGTTGCGTTGTACTTGAAGTTGCCGTTTGAATCTACCTTTTTCGATGTACACATTTACAACTTATATCCTCTATCACGCCTACTAGTGGTCACTGATAACTTTTGTATTTGCGCACGTTCTATGACCGATTGCATGTAGTTTATCCACAAATCAAAACAGAGCCGGTATGGTTAATTTGCATTGTTTTAAGCGGCTTTGGTGTATTATGTTTACTCAAAGCAGATACATACGAATGGCTTACTCCGATTTTAATCCAGTGAGTCAGTGAAAAATTATATTATGTTATGGAAAAAGTAGGAACTTTAAAAACATTAGTGCTGCTTTCCTTTATAACTGATTAAATGACAACAACCATTATTTAATTTTTAATTAAATACAAAGTGGATTAACTTTCATCTGCAATTTAAAACTAAACAATTATGTTAATGAATGAGCTTTCTGTTCGTATTGAAAGGCAAGTTAACATTTACTTTGTGGATAACATGATTCTGTTAAATCATCTTGGCAAGGACTATAATAGGGGAGATTCTGGAGACTGAAAGCGGAGGGCTTAAAATGTAACACTTGCAACTGAGAATGAGCTATTCTCCCATGAGACACACGCCAGAATCTGCAGCAGCAAATGTCAATTATGATACAACGAAATGACAGAATATAACTAAATGACAGAAATGTGCAGAAGTTTGGGGTTGATTGACATTCTTGGCTTGAATATATTGACTTAGTAGGAAACTGTTTTGCAGTTATTTACAGAATATGAAGCACTTAGATCAACAAGTATATCTCCACCTTTTTTGACTACTGGAAGCTGGCCAGTAATGCCAGAAAAAAGTAGAGATCTACTTGTTGGTCTTATGGCAAAATGGCACAGGTTGAAACTGACAAAATCAGACTTGGACAGTTTTGGGACAAGTGAAAAGCCAGCTGGGATAAGTGAACAATCTGAATCCCCTAGTCCAGGACAAGTGTGTCAAACAAAATTTGATAATATATATATATATATGTCTATTTTTCATTTCCAATGTTTTTTTCATTATATATATATAATGAAAAAAACATTGGAAATTCAAACAAAACAGTGATGCTTTATCATATGGCATATAGCTGTGGGAATGGAGTCACAGAGGTGATTCAAACATCACCTTTTGCATATTTCATTGTGATAAAAACCAAAAATGTTGCTACACTATGAAATTAAAGTGATTCACGGTATCTGACTTGTGCAAAATATGTTTTTTTTTTGGTAGTTAGGTTCATGTAAAAAAGCATCTTTATACTTTCCATGAGATAAAACATCCATCAAAAATTACAAGATACCTGACACACACAAACACAAAAACATTTACATAATGTGGCTTTGATTTAGCTTTCAAAAGAAATTATAAATTTCCATTGAAATCCAATGTGATCTGCAAATAGACATCATAAGCTTAGTTAAGTGAATCAGTGATGTGCTTGGTTTGTATTTCTATGGTCCTGGGTTAGATAACTTGCTCTGGAATGTGCAAGGGTGCATAGTCTCAGGTCTCTTCAGAGACTGAGAGAAGCCTGTGCCAATTTGGAAAGTCAAACATACCCCTACCCCCAGCTTTGATTGAGCCTACATAGTGTTTATATCCTCCTTTTTCCTTCATCCAAGATCAAATCATGATAAGTTCTAAACCAAGAGTCCATATATGTAAGTTGTACAATTACTGTAGACAGTTATGTGGTTTGTTATGAAGAAAAAAAATTGACTTTTATAATATATCTAGTCTCAAGGTAGAAGCATTTAAATGCAAGTGACAAATCCAATAAAAGTCCATTTTTATGTGAGAAAACTATATATCATAACAATACATCTTTTCAAACAATGTACAATGTGGACTATCAGGGTTTATTATGAGATAAATAGTAAATTACCTATATGACATATGTATTTTTACCTATATTACTAGTGTAGGATTATCATCACATAATTTAAATCAAACATTTTTATGATAATTTATGTATTCTCTCTAAATATATGATAATTGGGACAAGCTTCTAAGATAATCTATACTTTGGGTTATTATTAACATTTATGAAAATATATCTCTTTCTTCAGTAGTTTCAAGACAGAGAGTAAATGTTTCCACCCCCACCCCACCATGAAGCAATGTGTTTTCCATGAAACAAAGCAATACATGGAGTTTGCTTCTATCTGAAAATGCTGAAAAATAAGGCAACTATCCAAGTAGCAGAAAATCAAATAATCAGAGAGTGAGAACTTCAGATACAGTGCTATACAACTTACCGACTTTCAAATATGACTTGATATCAAAAGAATATTCAACACCATTATGTAGTCCAATATACTGAAGCTAAAAACAAAGAATACAAAAGCAGACATGCATCACATTTGTTGTTCTTATAGTGTAATCCCTTCATAAAAAAGCCATACAGCCTGCCTGCATTCCATGCATGATTAATTACATTAAGTAAGTAATTATCTTTTATTCATTCTAACCAAGAAGTAGTCAAAGTTAATAAAATAATGTACTAGTCATCTTTTCAATCCAATCCGTACAATAAATAAATAATGCCAATATGTATCACAACATGAATTTCACATCTATGAATCTGATTTTACTCTATTGCTCCTGAAACTGTACTTTGAAGCACAACTGTAGTTACATAATATGGCAGTAAACTGATGCATTGCCATTTGTTCCAACAAACCTTGTTCCCTGAGCCCAAGGAGTGTCAGAATGCTGGTGTTGGGTTACCAGCTATTGAATTCAGGTGGCTCACTGAGCTATTAAATAATATCATGATAAAATATAATTGATTAAATGCTTTACCAAGGGAGAATAATTATAAATTATTAAAACAAGGAAAATGAAATCTTTAAATGGTTTCATATTCTATTCATACTCTGAGCAACTGAACTTATGAGGGGTTTTAAAACTCTTTGCCTGGCAGCCTAAACTTTTTGCCCTGTAGTCCAGTACGCAACTGACTGATTTTTTATTTCATCAGAACCTGCTTCTGTTTATGAATTTAAAGAAGCAGCATAAACCCTGATCTGTCAGTGCATCATGGGACAAGAGGTCTACGATGCACACAGGTCCTGATCTGTTCAGTGGACAACAGATTTATGTCTGCGCTAGAAACATTTTGATCCTGATCTGTTAGGCCATTATGAGACACTAGGTCAAGATCCACAAAAAACTAATAACCAAGCAGTTTTCCAGATGTCAAAAATATTAAAATGTTTATCATTGTATAAAAGAGGCCCTGAGTGGCCTAGTGGTCTAAAGCGCTATCCCTTATGGATCACTGCCATCTCACCTCTGCATGGGTTCGAGTCTCCTATTCGGCTAATGGTGGTATGTGAGAAAGCTTGCCAGTAGCTTCTCATGGGTAGTGGTTCTTTCTGGGGTTTTCCCCGGCTTCTTCTTCCACCATTAATACTGGCCACCATGTATAGTCTATTGTGTGCTGAAAATTGGCGTTAAACCCCACAACAACAACAACATGATTGTATCCAATCACAATGCACAACAGATGTAAAAAATATGCAGATGTTGATGATAAATATATAAAGGCCCAACAAATGCAGATCTACACCAATGCTCACAGTGTGGTTATTTTACCAGTAAATAAGAAAAGGCTTGTTAAGACCAGGTGATCTCTCTATAGAGGTCATTAGAACATGACCCCTAAGTGGTTGCTGTCAGGTCTTCACCCAGAACAATGGAGATCTGATTTTATTTACATTGAAGGTATCCGAGGGTTAGCAAGCTTGACATACAAGTTTCCAGAAAATGCAAACTTCAACTTGTATATCGGCTTGTATATTTCAGTAAGATTTTAAAAGTATCAGAATGTTTGGAAAATGCACCAAAAGCAATTTCCAGATATCAAACATAAATTTACTGGATTTAGGGGTGAAAAAAGGAATACAAAATTTAAAATAATTATGATAATCAATTGCTGGCCCCAAATGTCAACACTATTAAGATTGTTAATCTCTGCTAACTCTGTTCACAGAATAATAATAACAATATGGAGTTTGATATAACCTAACCAAATGTTTTCAACACTTCATAAATTAACCTTTTCTGTTGCCTTAAAGCATGTAGCTATTTGTACCTTATAAGCTGTGATTAAACTTCTAAAATAAATTAAATTTATAAAAGGTATTGGTAAACTATATGCCTGCCCCATGTTTATCAGTAATCTAGATTAAAATTAGGATGGCATTGTTAGTCTCCAAGTAATAGGACCTGAAATTGTGCAGAACCATTATTTCTTTTAAAGCTTAAATGGTGACTGTACCCTAAAGCAGTTATTTTTTTTCTTGAAACTTGTTTTTTTAAAAAGAATTTGTAAATTTAAGAATTAGAATTAGATTTTATAGGATCCATGTGTTATTAAACTGAAAACTCATTACCATAGTTACTCTCTTATAAGTCAAGTAACACTGGAAACATCACAGACCCAGATCTGCCATCTCATAATGCATCTGCAGAGCTAGACCTGTGCTGTTTGTTAGGAGTACTGTAATCAGTAATAACATGGACCCTGATCTGCAGGTGCATTATTAACCAGGATAAGCAGGATCTTTGTTGTCAGCAGTTCAACCCAACTCATAAGCGAGCATAGAAGGTGAGCAACTGTGAACAACATAATCTGATCTGTCACAGCATAATGCTAAAGCAGATCAGGGTCTTTACTGTTTGTTTTTCCAAACAACCAGCACATGATGCAATTGCATATCATGCAGGACCCAACTTGTTAATGAATATTTATGATATTTTATGTAAGTTAAAGTATATTTAAATTTTTGGATAAAGACTTTTTTAAACGGAAAAATAAGGTTTGTTTGAAACTAATCATTACATGTAATGTATCCTCCAGTGTCAAAAACAAAAAGTATATTAAAAACATAACCTTCAATTACCTACCTTTAATTCTTGTTGCAGCAAGAGTTTAATATAAGAAAACAAATTATCTTCTAAACAAGGAACTAGCAGGTCAAAAGCCTGCTATCAGATAATCAGCATAAAGCATGGGCATTAAAAATTGATGACAGTGTCATTGAACAACCAATTCGCAATCTTCAATCGGCTTTAATAAAGCTAAAATCAATCCTGGAACCAAACATCAACAGGTCCTAAACTGCACAGCCTCAGGAAATGTCTTAATTAAGGTCCTTTATAATCTGAACTGCATTAACTGATGAAATGCAGATAACATATTCAGTGTAGTACATTTTTCAAAATCCATGATGTCCTGGGAAATCAGCTTTTAAAATCTAGTACCGGTAGACTAGCAGATTTATTTGGTTGTCGGATAAAATGCATGATGCCCCCAAGACTGCCTTCATCAAAATGATTCAACAATTGTTGGTCATATACATTGAAATCTCTGAAAACAAAAAACCCATCTGGCCAAATTTATTTTTTGGTGTTGAGAGATTTTTAGTTTATAGAAGGTTTGACAGATGTGAAAATATATCTTTTTCAAAGCACTCTTGTAGAGAGAGAGAGAATTTAATTATAGGAAAACATCTATGTGTAAGACTACACAAATAATAAAAAAGCTTTTTTCTACACAATTAATGACAAGGTACCTATCAATTTTTGTTTCTATTGAAAATCACATCAAGTTACATTAAGAAAATGTTGTTCCAGTTGTCCTTCCTTCTGTAGGCCCTGTCTATCCATGTTACATTTTCCCACAGATTACAGTATTCCTACTACAGTATTTGCTAAGAATAAATAATCTGGTGCACTGTGTACCAAGAATTTATCAGCAAACTACATTTTTATGCTTGAAATGAGTTTTGTTTTTATAGTGTTTTTATTTAGTGTATACATCTGAAACTGTAGGATAAAAAATTCATTTTTGGTTTTCAGAATAGAGACGTATCTATGTACTGTTAAGAAAGTTATGGTACAAAAGAAGGAAAGATTTTGGGACCCTCTCACCAAGCCTTTGTTATTGAAAGAATTCTTTTGTACTGATGATTGTTTTTCAGGAATTTCAATATTCATATAGTCCTAAATGCACACAACACTTGCCGCACACCATCAGCATTGCTAATGGAAAAGTGTCATACACATATCCACATTATGCTTTAAAAAGATAATCTAACAATTTTCAAAACTGTCTTGCTGTAATTAGACTTTCCACAGACTGGCCAGTCCTGACCACAAACTTGTCCATGTTTTATGCTTATCTGAGTTACAGATTAGTACAATACTGTTAAGCAATCATTTATTGCTATTATTAATCCTGTGCCTAAACCAAACAATCCATGTGAGCTTAGCCATGACCCAAGAAATCAATACAAAAGGCAATGACAGTCGGGCCTGGACATTGAGACCCAGGCCCCAGGGCAGTTAACAGAGTCAGGGCATCTTTTTGGTAATTTTGCAAAAAAACAAACTTGTGTCCTCAATGTGTACCACTTTGGCCACTGACTGAGGCCCCCTCCAAGGTTGGGGCCCTACGCAGTTGCCTAGTTTGCTAATAGGCAGTACCTTGACGCTGATGAAAGTTTTTAATTGGTTCAGTTTTAAAACATGTCACATCCCTTTAGCTAAAGTTAGCCTACAAGGAGTATCATGTCAACAGTGTGTGCCCACTTTTTTATCAGACCAGTCCAGATGAGTAAAACTTGATCAAAAGCATTATCTGAGTGTCAAGCCAAAGAAGTAAGATACCACATCTAGAAAAGATGTAAAAAAAAAGTATGCATGTTTCATAAAAGGTTTACCCCAAAGATTAAGAATGGCTCACATGTGCAGATTTGAGTAGTCTCTTGCTGACAGCAAAAACCCAGTACTCAAATACAGAATTATATGGAGATATTCAGACAACCTGCTGTATATACCAAGAGGAACATCTTAATGCTCATGTTTGTTGGTGGAAAAAATATAAATTCCAGTTTTATGTTTAGCATATTAATTTTTTAACAATACTTTTGGTTGTCTGACAAGGTTTCACATTGAAATAAATGCTTTCCCATCATTTGTTTTTGGTTGTCCTTGGCAATATAATTGTGTACCCCTGAGTGCTGCTGTAAACATTTCTATCACAAGTACATTATGCTAGATGAAATAACTTCTTCTACTAAATTAGGAGCTCTTAAGATTGTTTCTCCCTGTATTGATGCAATAAAGGTGTAAGATTCCTTTTCAAGACTGATTTCAATAATTACATTTAGTTTTAATGAGACATTAAACAAATAAAGTGATAAGTTCCAGAACTTTCGCAACTTCATCCCTCCCATTTAACATAACAGGATAGAAAACTGCATGCTGACCAGACAAGTTTTGACCTAAAAGAGTAATGCATGTACATATATTAGTCATGGTAGTATATCTAATACAGTTGTCTATAATGTAGGAATTTGCCAATCATTTCCTTGATCAGTAGGCCAATGATTAGGGCAGCAATGCTTACAATGGGGAGGTAAGGGTGGGGCTTCCAGGGTGAAGATAAATGATACAATGCTACAGTTTAAATTTCTAAAATGAAGTAGTATTATGTGAACAGGAAAACACTGACCCATCTAGGCACCAAACAAGGAAACCTTTCTAAGCTTATATTTTAAGTTAAACACTACATATTGAGCTTGGTTTAAACATGTTTGTAAGTCATACTTTGCCTTCACAGTATTAGAACAATGTCAGATGTAGGTAAAATTTTACATTGTTTACAGTAACAATGGCAGCAGTGTAGTTGTTGTCAACATTGTTACTAGTATGGTTAAGTGTTAATTTTTTGAAGGTCCTACAACATATACTTCAACCTTATCAAATATGTTACTTACCTGCATGTGTGTAAGGATGCCCATTTTTTAAAATTATTTACTATAAAGCTGCAAATGTTTCATTACATTATGATATTATTGATATTATTATTATTATTGATATTATTATTATTATTATTATTATTATTATTATTATTATTATTATGCAACATTTTACATACATATGCTATGATAGTTTAAACGTAGAATTGCATCTTGTGTCTTTTTAAATAAAAAGGCAAAATTATCTGCCAATTTTAATAGCCATTAACTCTGAATGATTCAATCAGGGATTAAGTTATATGACGCTACTTGCCCTTTGATCGTTAACTAAATGGTCAGGTTTTTCATGGGCCAATATCTTGCACAATTTCTATTCTACTTTTGAAACTGAAAAGTTATTTTTAAGTACTTTTATACTATGCATTTTACCAAAGGTAAATAAACTAAAATCAAAACTTATTTCTTCTACTGACTGAATTTTTTTTATCTACATTCTCCCACATTGTTCTTTTTGTAGGGTTTAACGCCATTTTAACAATAAGTTCAAATTCACATCTGCTTTGTAACATTGACATTAGTTTATCCTGCATGTGATGTACACAAAATTTGACTTTGACAAGACTCTAAATAGGAAGCCATGTCATCTATGCTGCTCACTTTTTCACTCAAGTTCATTTAATTTTGTTTTGACTGTGAACTGCATAAAGACAGGGAAACATTGTAAGGCAGTTGTAAATGGATAGTATTGTCATGTATATTTAATTTGAGTGTGTAATTGACCATTATCCTTTACTGAGGTTATGAGTGCAGCCTACTGGACTAATGTCTTGTTATTTTGTAAACAACATATTACATAGCTAATATTTATCTATGATTTTAGATTATGTTTTAAGATCATTATTTCTTGAAGGTAAACATGTTTACAGGACTACTTCAATTCCAATAGTAAACTTATGCAAACACCAAGATATTAAAAATTCAATATCTTAACATTTTTGAGTGCTCATGATCAAACTTATATTTATCAATACAGATAAACCCTGGATATCAGCTTTTGTGTCGAAGAAAGGATATGAGCTGCTGCATTTTCTGGGCCTGCATGTGTTTGAAACGTGCATTCAATTACACACCAAAGTGTCGAAGATGACATGCCCAGTGAGTCTATTCTAAAACTGCAATTGCAGAATATGTTAAATTCTAAGGGCAAATCACACCTAAAACTCAACAGAATGCCTGAAAATTGTTCATCATATATTTTATTCCTTTCTTTGTTTCATCATTAAATTCCTTTATTCTGAAGATACCAGTTTTCGAAAAATGGAGGTGTAAGTTCACTCCTAAATCTTGCTTTCTTATTAGATCCTTTGCATGCATCAGGAAAATTGGATTTGCCAATCTAAACAGTGCCATATATGAAAAGTAACATATTTACCTTAATTATTATGAAATAAGCCTTAATTTGTTGACCTTCCACACACAGAAAAGGATAAGAGTGGGGTCAACTTTAACTACAGCTACCCCGTGCCATATTAACCCATGGCAGGGCTCCTAGGCTTCGAGCTTCTTTAGGCCCCTCAACATCCACCCGCGAATTTCGCGCTTTTAATTAATACAAACTTATCAAAAATGATTTAAAAAGGTGGAATTCAGCAGCAGTCTGATTGTTGTGGCATGGAGTAGGAATTTTTTAAATGTGAAATTTGTGATTACGCAGCGTTGCCATGGCTTGGCTAAGGGTTGCATGGGCTCCTGCTCTTTGTGGGCCCCTAGGCTTCAGTCTAGTCAGCCTTATGGATAATATGGCCCTGCAGTTACCTCTATGATTTGCCATGATGAACCTTGATACTTTTCATACATGTTCCATCTACAGTCTCCCAACTTTAACCTCCTTCCTGCCCCATGTCCAGGAGACATGGTATATGTAATGCATTCAATAGAACATTCCTGGTTACACAGGACTGACTAAAAGTAATATTGTAAAAGTAAGATATTTAAAAACCACTAAAATATTAAGTAAGGTAATTTGGATATTACTTAATCTGCCGTTTTCTTCACCATAAAGGAATATAGGGACCAAAACAAAATAATACATGTCATTATGACAACATGTTTCACATATTGACACATGAGCATTTTTTGCTTAAGTAAAGGAAGCATTTTTATGTTGCTAATAATATTTATATTGTTGTTGTAATTGTTACTATAGGTTTTACTAATATCCCTTCTTTGATGCCTATTGTTCTGAAATTTGCATTCAGAGCCAAAAATGATCATATAGAAAACTGGAAACAGAATACCAGAAAGTAAGAATTTTCTCCTGCTCTACTATGTACATACCAATCTGTTACTGCAAGAGCTCACTTCATGAGAGGTGTTCACTATTACATGTAATCCTGCTACAAATGCATGTACATATGTGTTGGCACAAAAATGTGAAAATGTCATTGTAATTGAATCTCTGTTTATATAGTGCCCTTTCAACCCATTTCCAGGGACAGGGTCAGAAAGCCATATCCCACTCATATATGATTAATACATGAGCAATTTATATATATATATATTAAGTTTAGTGAATTTTGACCCACTGATTCTGGAGGAGATAGTGGTATAGATCATCTAAAAGAAGTCATCGCATCATACATATAAACACACATCTAAAATAAAAAGACAATTACTGATGTGACACCTCTGGAACAACCTTTAAGATTTTTTCTCATTTCAATTTTGTTCAAGAGAGGGAAATTACTGATTAACTAGAGTGAGATTTCAGTTTCTTTCTGTTGGATTTATAATAAGATAACTACTTGGAGACACAAACAATGCCATAAATAAACTGTAAAAGTAACTTCAAAGAATAATTTATTATTAAATGAGGACCTTGCTAATATTTGAAAATTATTTCTTGTAAAGTTTTGCTACTTTTGCCTCTATTGTTCAAAAAGGGAGTTAATTCCATGTACAACTTTGGTTGCAATTATTTTAAAGTTACAAACAATTTGATACATTAATTTGATGAATATAATTTTATTTTTTCCAAATTCAACTTTGCTGTGAAGAAATGATATATGTAAATTTTCTAATTTGTTGGAATTACTAGAAAAAATTATTTATAGGTACAGGTAGCATGCAAGGGTTTGGTCTCACTAGAGCGCATCCCATCTGAATGCCACTCAGTGAGGCTCTGAACATTATTTTTTTAGGAAAGCGCATTCACAATTGCGCAGAGAAGGGGCCCTGAGTGGCCGAGTGATCTAAAGCGCTTTCCGTTGCGGATCACTGCCACCTCAACTCTGTCTGCGTGGGTTCAAGTATAAGATTCTGTTAATGTAGTTATGTGAGAAAGCTTGTCAGTAGCTTCCTCTGGGTCGGTGGTTCTTTCCGAGGGTTTTTCCCGGGTACTTAATCCACCAATAATACTGACCGCCATGTATAGCCTATCATGTGCTACAAAATGGCATTAGACCCTACAACAAAACAACAATAGGGCATGGAGAAAAAAAAATTAAGTTCAACAAGACTGAATTGCCATCACATTTGATGTTTTATATATATATATATATATATATGTATATATATATATATATATATATATATATATATATATATATATATATATATATATATATATATATATATATTATGTACAAAAACGGCAATCTCATCACTATTAAAAAATAAGTACTAAACCAAAACCAGAGAACCATTAAACACATAATTTTATACAACTATTATACCTTACACTGGTTTATTTTTTTTTGGGTATGCAAATGAACAAGTAGATAAAAAAATGTAATGCAACTTAAAATAAATAAAGTGGTCATTCCTTGCACAAACATGATATTACATGAATAAAACAATATAGATACTGTAAAACACAATACTGTAATAGATTGATCCTTGGTCAAGAGCATTATAATTTAGGGACCAGAAACCAGTTGCAAGACCTAGTGCCTGAAGAAGGAAGTATATGTCATAAATAAATATACCTTGAAGGAAAACAAAGAGACCAGCTCCAAGGACAGTATGAGTATGACACATCGTAAAATAATAAAATGCAAAGATCAATGAGCAAACCTGGAATGAGAATATTAAATAATATGTTTCTTCAAAATTCTTTTGATTAATTATAGAAAACAAACACCCACACTATGGGGGATACGGAAACTTGTCAAGACTTCATTGTAATAATTCATAAAAATTCATTGAGGCATTCGAGTTTTCATGGCTGGGCTACTTTTTGTTCACAATTTTAGTATTTTTATGAGTTTAGTTACCTGGGGGGGGGGGTATGATTGGTGCAAGAGGTGCTGTAAGTTTTGAAAGGACAAAGTTAATTCTTTGATGTGTGCTAAAAGATTTAGAAAATTGATTATATAATTCACGTTTTTTTTTTAAAATTAGAATTTTAAATATACAAATATTAGTTTAAAATAGCATCATGGATGATATAGTTGTAACAAAAACGTTACAGAATCAACCCATTAAAAATAAATATAAATTTACAGTTAACAAATGTGTTTTTTTATTCTGAACCAAACAATTTAAAATAAATATATATTATATAGTTAACAAATATGTTTTTCATTGTTTGCACTCTAATGATATTAGTTCTTCACGCTCTAACGGGATGCGCCCAAATAAGATTTGTTTAAGATAAAAATATTGTTTGCGCTCTAGTGTGATAATCTCTAATGGTTTGCGCTTTAATGAGAATTTACCCATGCAAGTTAAGCAAAATGAACGTTGAGATAGACTTTACCTAATCTAGACTTTTCCTGCAGTTACTGAGCTTAAATTACAATACCTCTGATATATTTTCAAATGAGCCAATGGTAAATTTATTATGGTGAATTATGTTTTCCAATGTATGACTCATTTGTGGAAAAATATAAAATCCTGGTTTATGTATTGGCTATGTTGCTATATTATCCTTGGAGCCTAATGAAACATTACAAAGCATTGCTGCTTAAAAAATGCAGAATCTTACAGGCTTATAGACTCTTTTAACTATGCAAGTTGCAGACATTGCAAATTATAATACTTGTACTAAGTAAAGTTTAAAGACAAACTGCACAGAGATAATATGCATATAATGTACATTGACTCAGTACTATTGATGATCAGAAACATGTATAAGATGCGTACTGTCCCCACCAGAAATATTGGCAAAGATGTCTAATATTGTATGTCTTGTGTATTTGCCTACCCTCCAAATGGCATGTATCACCTATCAAGTTTAAAAACTTACAACATCAAGAAAATAAGGAATTGCTATCTTGACTGTCATGTGATGGCCCAAAATATTTTGATCTTGTTCAGATTTTAAACTAAACACAACGTGTCATTATAATATACAAGAAAACAGACAGCTCACTGTCCATTTCTGCTTTCCAAAGCAGTCCCTTTACAGCACCCGCATCAAATATTTGCAATGTCTAGCTTTAATTCTAAAATAAACATAACAAAATATAAAAAAGTGTAGCTTTTTCATACATGTGATCAAGGGGTGTAATTTCAATAGTTGCCTAAATTTACGGAATTAGATTGAGCTTTTTGAAAACTGCGAACTATATCACATATGTTGTTGAAGAAACAGACTCGCCTTAGCAAACCCATCTTATAGACCTTTTGTTAATCACAGAAATTATAAACTTATGAATGAAAGTGCTTGGTTTTATGCATTTTTTATATACTAAAAAATCCTTAATGCATTTTGTTTTTAATATCATGGCGGTATGGGGTGTACAAGTAAACAGAAGAGTAAGCGAATACTATATCATGCATCGAGATAGTTATTTTTTTTTTCTTCCACCATTTGTCACAAGAATTGATCGTCAATTCCTATTTGCTAATTTACAGCTGCTTATTGAGTCTGGATAAGAGTCTAGCGTCATTTTACTATCATTCGGACTGCCGTATCCAAGGTCACAATTTAGCAGTCCTCTCATTCTGAGACTATCGTCATGTGAAAGGACTTATCTTTGCTTCTAGATTTTTTGTAATGTGAAGAAGAAAACTTTCCTATGCAACCATTTACTTTTTATAAGGTTATGAACGAATATGGTTTATAAATAACACATTTTATCTTGACACTTACCGTACAAAGTGAAATTTCAAATATGTGCATGAACAAACAGGAAAAATACTTCATAAACAAAGGAGATACGGTGTGACTCTATTTATCAGATTTGATTGGTCAATATTTTGGTATATGTATATGCGCTGTTCTACATAGTGTACCGTGTATCCAGTAATTACAAAAAGACGCGGTACTGCACGATCTCTCACTGAATTGGAGAGATAATCAGGGACGTCATCGGGAGTGGGTGGGGTGTGTGCTTTAAAATCGGTGTAGCCTATATATAAGAAAATTAACAAGCACGTCAAGTATGTCCTCTCTCCCTCGAAAACAATTGAAATGACGACACTTGAGATAATGAGAGGTTATCAACATCTGCGCAAAATGGGTATTGTACAAGCCGATGTTGTACTAAAACACCTATAATGTACGGGACATCAAAGGTTTCAAGTCTAATAAGATAATGTTAATCGAAAATCGGCATTATTTAAAACAACAATTCAAAATAAGCTCTAAAGAACTTTTTTTTTTTTTTTTTACTGATATCACATAAAACAAATGAGTCATTACAGCATGCATGATTTGCAAGACTGACACGCACAACACACACACACAACATAATACATAGATACTATCGGACAAAACACACAGGGCATACCGTAAATCATGGGTAAGGAAAGCTTTTAAAAATACAGTGACTTAAAGCGAACTTATTATCTGAATAATTGAAAACCATAATTTAGGTTAATTTCAACAACCTCAATAAAATTATTAGCAAAACTTGAAATTTAAGTTAAAAGCAGAAGCGACAAATTATGTCTGTCAAGTAGGCTGCAATGCAGCTTACACAGTGCTTAAAAATAAAGGAGCCAACAATAGGGCTTTTAATTAGTACATAAGACAAGGATAAACAAACAACAAACTTTTACACAATGTAGCGTTTGCAAAGTTTGGGGTGGGGTATTTCCAATATATTAATTGAAATATTATGGTAATTCCACCATGGCTCAAGAAGTTATAAAGTTAAATTAATGACGAAATAGATGTACAGCTCTGAGCCCCCAGTCAGCACTGCCGACGGTTAAATTATATAGAACACGAAGATGAAATTCAAAATAATAACAATTTAATAAAGTCGATAATTTTAATTGATAAACACAATCACTCATCCTCCAAGTGATAGCCTACTTCATCTCGTGATTATCAGTGTGAGTTAAATTTTCCCCTGGCCTTTGGTTCTACTAATCTCTTTATTTCGTTCCTCCCACTCCTCCTGGATTTCACCTCTCCCGACTTATCTCCTTCCCAGCGCCGGATTAAGCACCGTGGAGGCCCATAGGCAGTCAAACTTTTGGGGCCCCAGACCCACGGTCACGGTCTCATGGGAGCCCCTGATGGGGCCCATAAAAGTCGCGGGGCCCATAGGCAGTTGTCTACTCTGCCTAATGGGTAATCCGGGACTGCTCCTTCCTTCTCCTTTATCCCGTCTCTCTCTATCTGAGACTACTGGGACCGCTATTACTGGTCTGTCCCTCGAAGGTTCCTCTCCCAACTTCTCTCCTTCCTTCTCTCCTTCCTTCTCTTTTCTTCCGTCTCTCTACTACCGGGACCACTATCACTGGTCTGTCCCTCGAAGCTTCCTGTGAAAGCCACAAGGCGTTAACATATGGTTTATCGAATCTCACCTCACACTAAATCATCAATTAACCATCAGATAAGGCTATTTCTTTTTAGGTCACGCATACATATAAATCGAAATTCCCACACACTTCTTACAGGATAAACAATGGTTTAATAACACGGTATCATAGATACATCAATACATTGTATCACATCAGTGTATCCAAATATATATTTAATCTCATTGTATTTACAATATTACAACAACCAGACGCATGTCTATACACTACACTCCCACAAGCGTACCCAAGTATTCAAATATTCATATTACTAATTTCTCACAGTGCAACTATTTCAAAGATACCATTCAATTCAGCAATAGCAAAATCTATAATCGCATGGACAAATGTGCTAGTCTAATATAAAATAACCACATAGCGACTTATAATAATATTAACTCTTACGACGGCTAGCAAGCAATATGATTCTTTACAAATATCAATTCATTCTTTAAAATATGCAAACATATTAACATCAGAAAATATTCTTCCTACTACGATTATAGTAATAATAATAAGTATATCTACGATCTACAATTAAATGCAGCCGCATTCAGCAAAGATCGAACAACTAGCTCACTGACCTTTAGAAGCTACACTTAGAATCCAGTCCTAAGATTTTTTCCCCCGCCAACAACGCATGGCTGATCGGAGTTGCTATCTTCTGGCAATCTCTTTAACGAGCTTGAGCGAACTAAATCTTGCTGGCAGGTCTAAGGATATCATACTTAGCCCAAATCAGGTCCCGCCCCTATCTCGATTCTGATTGGGTAGCGCTGGGGCCCTGTCCAATCGACTAAGCGACCAATTCAACCTGGCTGTCAGTCTGCGTATCAAGAAGATAAGGCACGTCCACTCCTTCTGGCAACTTCTTTGATCTGCACAAGCGTTGTCCACACCAAGGTGATAATTGCACTTCTGACGGCCTTGGTCGGGCTTCCCACTATAGGCACGGCAACTTACGTAAGGGATATTGTTAGCCTGCGGTCATGCTTAACATTGAACAGTGGCTTGTCCGAATTACTTTGATTATACATGTTTCTAATTTAATTTTGGGTCGGGCAAACGCCACACACAAACGTTAGCTAAAATTGGTAATAACGGGTGCCAGATTAAACCCTGTGGAGGCCATTAAGCAGTCAAAATCTCTCCCCCCCCCTTCCACCCGCTCGCAAATTATCACTCCTGAAATATGTTATTTAAATCCGTTGTCGCGTGGTTCCTTAAGGGCTTGGGACCCATTGACCGGTGCCTACTCTGTCAATTTGGTAATCTGGCAGTTTTGTTCCTCCTCCACCACAACAATGGCCGATTTTTAAAAAAAAAATATTTTTCTTTAGATCACTGTATAATGCGCTCGTACCCTACCAATTCTAATGATGCACTCTTTTCATTTTAAACATTCCTTTACTTTTCACAATGCATCAAAGAAAAATTAGATTACGATCAATTTATCGTGACGATTATTTCGTCGTCGTCGTTTTTGTAGTTGTTGTTGTTAATTTTACAATTATGTCTAAATTGTACACTCAGTCTACATGCATATTTGTAAATCATGAACAAACGGACGAGTTTCATATTGATAAACCTATCTTTAGAACAAAATTTACTTGTCAAGAAATAGCCTCTATTATAAAACAACTAAAACTTAGAAAAGTCTTGGGCAATGATAGTATTCAAGATGAAGATTTACTTTACAAGGGGGGGGGGGGGAGGTAGGGGAACTCTCACAGAATTAATCACAATGATTTATAATGTAGTAATAATCTAATGTTGCATTCTTTGCGATTAGAAAGAAGAGTTTATTTTACACATATTTAAAGGCGGAGTGAAATCTAAAACTGACACTGACACTTAGCTATTTACTATGTATGACTTCCGTAATAGTGGATAATTATTGTTTCAAACGGGATTGAGTAGTATAATCTAAAAGAAACGATTCCATCCACTTTAGAATTTGGTTCGAGAGTGTTTGCTGCTTTCTTAAATATTCAAAAGTCATTTAATGACGTGAATTACACCGGGCATTGCCTTATAAACAGAAAACTGGGCAATCAAGAGATGTAATGAAGGAATCGTACTCAAATAAACAAAGCATTGCCCTGAGGGTTCTTTGGGTTGTTATCACCGGGATGAATGTGGGAGACAAGCACCCAATTTCCTTGGAAACACCATAATGGCTTACTTATGATAGAGCGTCTGAAAACCAAATTCAACTGCAGATTTTCAAAAGTGGCAAACTATATCCGGTGGAACCTATTGAAACGGACTGGAGAAGGGGTGACATGCGAGTTTCTGGCGCCTCAAAAACAGATGCTTAGGGCAGATGGGGATGGTTAAACTTGTTCGAAAAACTAATGTCATCAATGGCGAACTTGAAAGATTCCAGGTCGACATCTCCGCACTACAGAAGACACGGCAACCAAATTCCGGGTCCCTCAGACAAGAGAATCACACGTTCTTCTGGCAAGGGAAGAGCATTGGCGAAGACAGAGAGCTTGGTGTTGGATTCTCCGTCAGGAACTCTCTGCTGCAGATGTTAAAACCCTGCCAACAAGTAAACGGAATAATTTTATCCCTCTGCCTCCACACTACAAATGGGCCTGTCAACATGAGCAGCGTTTACGTTCCCACACTAAGACGTGATATCAAGACAAAGCTGAGGAATGCACTTATGCACTCTCCAAGACGTTTGACTACGTACCTCCCAAAGGACGTGCCAAGGAGAGATGGGATCACACCAGAGAGACTGTGTACATCACAGCCACATGGATCGTTGGTAAGAAGTAGCCAAAGAACAACGCCTGATTTGAGGCTAACTCCGTTACACTTACGTCAGCTTTAGAACAGCGTCGCAGTGCTCACCTGGAATGCGAACGATTCCACCCGTCAAAGGACTATACAGGAATATAGGTCTACAAGAAGAAAAGTGCCAAAGTTAGCGAGATAGTGTGCCAATGATTACAGACTTCATCTTCGTCAGAGCATCCAGTCATCAGCAAGGATCGGAACCATTAGAGGCATGTGTGATGGCAAAAAGAAAGCAATGCGTCCCACGATGAAAGTGATAGCACCACTGAAGTATTTTGCAGGAGATACCATCCACGACAAGGGTAAGCAGATGGAACGTTGGATGGAGTACTACTCTGAACCGTACTCCAGAGAGAACCCCGTGGGCTGATCATCAGTCTAAAGAAAACAAACGTGATGGCTCAGAACGCGTATCCCCAAACATTATCATCAACATCTACGAACCTGAGGAGTCAGTCAGTTCACGCACCTCGGCTCTACCATCACCAACAACATATCGCTCGATGCTGAGCTCAACATGCAGATTGGAAAGGCACCAACAACTCTCTCCGGGTTGTCGCAAATAGTATGGAACAACAGTATGTTGACCCTGAACACTAAAATCTCCGTGTACGTGCATGCGTGCTAAGCACTCTTTGTTGTGCTATTGAAACCTGTGCTCTCTACACTTCACAAGAGCAAAGACTAATCACCTTTCATATGCAATGTCTATGACACGTTCTCGGGATCACCTGGAATAATAAACAACGGGGTTCTTGAACGTGTCAAGATTCACAGTATGGTCACATTTCTCCGCCAAGGTCGTATCATATGGATGGGCCATGTACGTCAGATGAATGATGGACGGATCCCCAAAGCCTTCTTTATTAGGAACGGCCACATCTTAGCTTCAAGGATGTATGCAAGCGCGACATGAAAGCCCTTGACATCGATGTCAACACCTGGAAAGAGCTTGCGCTAGACAGGCCCAGCTAGCGACACGCTCTGATTACTGGTTTGAAAGCCGGCGAGGACAAACTAAGCTTGCTAGCTGAAGAAAAGCGACCTCGGAGGAAGAAGAAGCAGCTCCAACATAAACTATACTCAACTTTCAAGTGCAGCAAGGACAGCCACTCCACTGTTGGGCTACATAGTTACTACAGACGCTGCACAACCATCAACCGAAACATCTTATATGTGTGCACTTCCATCGTCTCTCGAGACCAACGGATGCTAACAAACATGTCCTCATGAGCGAATCAAAATCACAACTTTTTCCAATAAAAATGGGCATCCGACAGGGAGGTGTTTTATCAACATTTTTATATCTTGTTTACATTAATAACCTTCAACAAGATTAACATGAGTCAAAATTGGGCTGCTTGCAATGTTCCCTCTTAGCTGCGCGGCTGCGCGGCCGCGCAGCTCTTTCTCAGTTGCCGCGCAGCAGTTTTAAGTTGCCGCGCAGCAAATATGTGAGAGGGAAAATTACCTGCTGCAGCCGGCGGAAGTTATGTGGGCGAGCGATAAAGCAAGAAGTTGTAGTATGCTTTCATATTAAATAATAAATTACCACGCACATAATGTCCAAAAGAAAAGCAGAAGGATGTCAATATTCGTTGAAAAAGAAAACTTGTTCAAGATTCAAGGAAGAGTGGCTATCAGAACTGATCGAAGCGGATGTGTTGTCATCGTCTAACAAGCAAAAGGTTAAACTTGGAGATATTTTCACATGCAATGATGATGGCGCTGTTGTTTGCACTATTTGCTCAAATGCAAATGCTGCAGGAGAGTTCAGCACGGGGAAAAATGGGATGAATGGAAACTTGATTACTTAAAGCGGCATCTCAGTCAAAAAGTGCACACTGAATCAGTTAAAAAGCTACGGAATCAGAAGAGTGGTGGAAGTTTGCGTATGCTACAGGAGAGTACGGCAGATTGTAGCATCAGAGTAGAGATGGAAGAGAGAAAGCGGTCAACTTCAGATTTGGTAAAAGTGCTGATTGATAACGTTATTCTTGCTATTAAACTGAATGCATCCATGCTTTCTGTACAAGATATCCATGAGCATGTTGCAAAATACGTTAAAATTCCACAAAGTTGACGCAGCAAAAATTATGCGTTCGAATTTGTTGAGTGCATAAGCCTCGTCTTAAAAACTCAGCTTATGACTGAATTGCGAAAGTCGGCATTCCACACGTTGATAATAGATGAAAGTACCGATATTTCAGTTCAGAAAATGCTGATTGTATATTTCAAGTATCGGCCTGAAACAGAAATTGTTTGACAGCAATAAAACAATTCTATTGTGAAAATCAACTTGATCAGCAGAAGATGGTGATGTTTACATCAGACGGCGCATCTGTCATGCTAGGGAAAAATAATGGTGTGGCTGCAATTCTGAGACGTGAGATACATCATTTGTGTGAACAACATTGTGTTGCTCATCGCGAAGACTTAGCTGTTGAAGATGCTTGGAAGCAAGTTTCATTAATGCACGATATTGAAACATAACTTCGGACAGTTAATACAATGTTCAGCAGGTCATCAGTTAAAAATGAGAAATTGCAGGAATTGGCCAATGCCGCAGAAAGTGATTCCGTGGCATTTCGGCCTTTGCATGAGGTAAGGTGGTTGTCCAGGCATTTAGCAGTTGCCGCTTTTGTGCGAAACTACAACGTTTTGATTGACTATTGCACTGAACAAGTAAACATGAACAATGATCCAATCAATAAGTTCTGTCTGAAGAGACTTCTAAATCCGCAGTTTCGACTGGCTTTGACAGTACTTAACGATGTTTTGGGAGAACTGGCATCAATAAGCAAATATGTTCAAAGAAGTATTCTGACAACTATTGAAGCGTTTCAGTTTGTAAAGGCCAAAATATGTAAAATAAGATCGCAGTATCTTGGAGAAACAGTTCATTGGAGTGATGCAGTGAAGGAAGTTCTTAATTCAATTGACCGTGACGTCGACAAGGCTGTAATTCTTAGATTTGTTGAACTATTATGTAATCACCTTGAGAAGAGATTTCCGGATGATGAATTAATGGATTGGCAAGCATTTGACCACTGCATCATTGCAAAGAATTCAAGTTTTGAATTTGGCAAAGACAGTTTGAACAAACTGATAAGAAGGTTTTCAAGAATTATACCAAACAGCCAAGAGAGTGTAATCTCAAAGATCGGTGAACAGTATGATGACTTCAAATTTTTGATTGCAGAGAAAGTGAAGACTGGATCAATTCAGACTTTTACTGACGTCGTAAGCTGTGTCATGAAGAATGAAGACATGAAAGAGCTGTCGATTCTGCTGGACATTTGTGGGACATTTCAAGCATCAAGTGCAGACTGCGAACGCGGTTTTAGCCTAATGAACTCAATTAAAACAAAATCTAGAAACAGGCTACAAGTAAATCATTTGGATAATTTGATGCGCATAAAATTCTATCTTTCATCAGGAAGCACTATTGATCTAGATGCGGTTTACAATCATTGGACCACATACAAAGACAGACGTGAAAATTCGGCAATAAATGAATAAAGTAACTGTTTTGCTCTAAATTTCGAACTACATTTATTTTATTTGTAGTTTTTATAATTAAAAATGGCACATATGTGTAGCACTTTACCGACATCATTAATATAAAGTATTTATAACAATATTTTTATTAACATAATTGAGCAATGCATATGCCTGTGCGAAATGTCTAATTTATCATATAGAAGACTGCTGTGTAATAGAGTTTTAAACATTTGTAAATGTACGACTTTCACAAATGCCGCTCACTAAAATTTTACATCATGTTTTTCCGCGCACGCCTTTATTTTTCCGCACAGAATCGTCAAAAATTAGAGGGAACATTGGCTGCTTGTTGGGTAAATCTGTTACTTTAGCACTAGCCGATGTTATAACACTGCGTGTGCATACAGCAATCGATTTGCTTGATATATGTAACATATTCTCTCTGAAGTGAACTTCACCTTCAACGCTAATAAACATTGTGTACGAGTTTTTTTTCTTCAGAATAGACAAAGGCCATGCGAGAAATTATATGGAAAATAGAACACCATACCATACCTATAGTAAGTGAAACCAGACCTGTTAGAATTCCTGTTAGCTTCAATATGAAAAGTTTAACAAAAGTAGACAGGGTTTGTACTGAAGACAGAAAATCCTTTTATTTTATAAGTAAATTCGATCATTTTAAACATGCATCATTTTGTTTAAAACAATCATGGTACCATTAACCCTTTATGGCTGTTAAGTTCGGTAGAAAATCAAACACACTTACTTATGAAAACTCGATGTAATTCGATATAACTGCATCATTATTCTGTAAGGATTTACTCAGTCCACACAATCAGGAATTAGCGAAAGTTTACTGGGGATAAAAATAATTGTATATAAAATTGATACAAAGGAAACCAAACCCTTTTTTCTGGTAAATTGTGCAATCTTCCAGATCAAATATCTACAAAAAAATGTTCTTATTTAGATTATACCTATATCTTTCTTCTAGAAAAGATGTTACCTTACATAAAGTTTTTTTTCTTCACGATACATGTAATATTTCAAACAAATATGATATTTATGAAAATTATTGAATGTTTTGTTAGAAACAAAATATTTCCAGTAATTATACAACCGAAACAACTTGCAAACATGCTACTCATAGGAAAATGAGCGCTTTACAAAATTGTGCCACCCTGATGTGTCCTACACATGATTCAAAGGTATTCATACTTCTATAAAAAAAAAACCAAAACAACTTAATGTTATGGCAAACAAACAAAATAACAAGAGCATTACGGTTAATTACATTTCAAAAGTAGTCCTTGTTCCAACTAGTACCATTCATATATATAAACACTACAGCTATTCTTACAGAGATGTAATAATTCATCATCATTTATTTCCAGTCAAATCAATGTTTAACAAAGATAAATATTTTGGACACATACATCATTTTGACAGTCGCCTTCGCATGTTCCTTCATAATATAATAGATGAGGAATTTATTTAATATCTCCTGGGTAAGGAATTTCCCAAAGGTAAAGGCCTAGACGATCCTGAAATACAATGAAATCGTTTTGTCTGCCTCAGTTTTTTCTGCATCTCTGATACATGGATTCGTTTCTTAATAAGATTGATTTTCAAATTAGCAAGGTTTGGAAAACCCGTGATCGTAGAAAGCATGATCTCGTATCTCCTTGAAGGCTAATTATAGCATTAGAGACTTCCCTCATGTTCATCTATATTTGTTTTGTATAATTAGGGCATTGTATATTACTTTTTAGTATGTTTGTACTCATTTTCCTTCTAGAATCATCTTATCTCTGAAAAAAAATATAGATCATAATGTTCTTTAGTTTTTATCGGTTTAATACCCTTTTTTCAGCACATTGAGCTCTTATTTTGTTGTTGTTGTTATTAGTATTGTTATTGTTGTTGTTAATGTTGTTGTAAAACTCTTATTGCAAGCAAAGCTTTAAAATTTCCTTTGGTTTACAATATCTTTACAACAATATATAATGAAACTTTATTAAATAAATACACCATTCCGCCATAAAGATTTGAAATAGTATTACCTATTAATTTTATTTATATCAATACCAAGGAAAACGACAAATTCTACAAATCTAAATTGCAAACTTTCTGTTATTTAGCGATTTTGTTATCAACACTCGCAGCAATTATCAACATTGTTGATTACAGGGTATAGAACAGGTGAACAAGGGAAATCACTCTAGGAATCAAGTAGTAACATTTCATTCTATTCTTTACATAATTGGTTTAGAAACTGGTTAATTTCAGAATCTGCAAGTATGTAATTTTAATAGCCAGTCACATGATATGCATCAAAGGATTTTGATTGTTTATATTATAACAAATAATTAATACAAATATATAAAAAGTAAATGCCTTTATATCAGCACTAAAATTTAACGTTGGAAAGTGAATTAGCGCATATGATCTAAAATTCAAACGTCTTCGATAACGATGATCACCTTCTTTGTAAACTTTAGCTATGTTACTCGCTTATTTTCTTAATCTTAATTAGCAGGAAGAAATACCGGTACATGGCTTAGTGAGGGAGAAATTTATCAGTATATTTCTTGTGACAAGTGGGGAAAAACTGCGGAGTAGCTTGTTACAAGCCTGGAATCCATCCATATCATCAATGTAAAACGTGTATGTAAAATCATTTTCTACAAGTATTAAAAAAAAATGTATGGCATTCATAAATGTGCATTTAAAAGTATGTCTTTTTTAATAGCAATACTTTGAACTGATTGAATACACTTATTTGGTACATTGAGGAAGAAATAATGTATACACCAGAGTTTTATACGTTAATGCGGTTTTGCCGCGAGGGAATAAAAAATGAAAGAAAAAAATAACTGCTTAATAGTTTACTGTTTAGGTGTTTCATATATATAAGATGTACAGTTGATCAAGACGAGTAATTATACTCAAAGTCTCTAGTTTAAGCCTATTTAAAAATTCCGCAGAAATCGTGTGTTATCTTATATCTTGAACCGCTCCGGTAGCCTTAGTGGTTAGATCGTCCTCCGCGGAAGCGGGAGGTCGTGGGTTCGATCCCGGCCGAGTCATACCAAAGACTTGCAAAAATGGTACTAACAGCTGCCTCGCTTGGCGCTTAGCATTAAGAGGTTAGTGTTAGGACTGGTCTGCCTGGTGTCAAGATAATGGGACTGGGTGGGACATGATGCTACATGTCTGCGGCATGATGCCTCAGTGCTAGGCATCATTGTAAACTGCCTTAATGCAGACATCATAGCGATATGACTGAAACATTGTTAAAGCTACGTTAAAAATCCTAATGAAACAAAACAAACAAACAAACAAACCTTTATATCTTTAGCAATTTCTTTCAAGTACTGTGAAATTATGAAATTAACATGAAATGTAATTTCTTCTAAGCAGACCTCTCAGGTGGCCTAAGTGGTTAGAGCGTCTAGTTCGGGTGTGGGAGGTCGTGGTTTTGAACCCTGACCGGGTCATACCAAAAACTGATAAAACTGATAGCAGCTGCATGTCTGCGGTATGTTGGCCCAGTGCCCGAATTAACTATAAAATGTGACACTGCAGACATCATAGCGATGGCTGAAAAATTGTTAGTGACGTTAAAATCTAAATCACATTCACACGTTCTTCTAATCTAACTGCAAGAAAGTGTGCTAAGGTAAATTAATATGTTGAAATTGATGTACAAATTAATATTGTCATTTTGACAAAGGCGTCAACAAAACGTTTAGGCTGAATTATCTTCCTTTCTGCACTATGCTGTCAAACATAGGAAAAAATGAACAAACTATTTTTGGCAAGGTACCTTTCCGAACAATTGTTGTTCTTTAAGACGTTTGATCTATTTCCCAATTTATTTATTGCATGATTTAAATGTTTAATTAGTTCTTATCCCTGCCATAGTATTTTGTTAGCCAGAGTTTTCTTCTCAAAATAGAAACTGCAACATATTCGAACTACCTCAGTTATATTTTCTATTGGATTGATTGCAGGATTGACCTAAACGTTAAAAAGAGATTAGAAAATGCATAGTCTAATGCATTCATAACGTCAATGTGAATCATTAGTTCAAGTTGTCCAAAAGGCAGTTAACTGCAGGCATCCTCATACGATTGATGACTCACCTCAAAGATAAGAACAAACTTGACAAGTTCACGTGTTTTTAATAAATGATCAATTGTATTAATGGGGTGCTCACCATTTATTATGTGCTTTTGAGAGAGTGGTGTATATAAGGTGAAGTTGCTTGTATTTAAATAATGCACAGTGGAGAAAATATTGGCATCCCTTTATGCTACGTTAATGTACAGTTGCTGACATTTCTTTGGATATTGCACTTTTGGATTGTAAATGATCTAAGCGCACTGATAACTAAAAAGACTGCTCCCTTGTACTCCAAAACAGCCCGAATTTGTCTAAAGTATACTATCCTTAGCAAAACCAAGAACGTTCCCAGGTGCTGATGTTGGGAGTGATCATGACCTCGTGATTTAGAACGTCAGATTGAAGCTGAAGAAAATCAACAAGCCAAAGAAAACCAGGCTGAAATTCAACCTTGAACAACTGAAGGACACTAACATCTGCAAGTTATTCCATGCCACAACTGGATAAAAACTTGCTCCACTCCTTGTGATAGATGTTGATGTTAAAGTGATGACAAACACTTTCAAAACTGTCATGACAACAGTTGCCAAGGACATTTTTGGCCTCAATCGCCCAAAGAAAAAAGCCCAAGGTTACATAAGAGATTCTGATTTTGTGTGATGTCCGAAGAGACCTCAAAAACACCAGACACACAACAGGGACAATGGAGTACCGAGAAATAAAAGAGAATATCAGAACAAAAGCTAAAAAGAATATCAGAACAAAAACTTGATGAAAGCAAAAGAAGATTGGATTGGACAAAAGCGCACAGAAACAAAGAGCAGTCTGATAAAGAATAACAGCAAAAGAGCATTCAAAATTGCGAAAGACCTCACCAGACAGAAGCAACCAAGAGAGAGTACCATTCAAGACGAAAACGGAAAATGCCTCAAAGAAGCAAGTAAGATTGCAGAAAGATGGACTAAGTATTGTAAAGAGCTCTACAACCATCTGTCCACAGGAGACCCAGAGGTGCTTAAAGTATCAAACTCCACAAATTATGATAAGTTCCCTATTCTCAAAAAAGAGATGGAGTCAGCAATAAGAGCACTGAAGAATGGGAAGTCAGCTTGAATAGACAACATCCCAGCTGAACTTATCAGGAATGGTAGGAAATAAGTGGTAGAGCTTCTAACAAAAATATGCAACAAGCAGACAGCCGAATAGCCAACACAGTGGACCCAGTCACTGATTATAACACTTCCAAAAAAGGCAATCTCCAGCTGTGCCAACATTACAGAACTATCAGTTTGATCAGCCATGTTAGTAAGGTGATACTGCAGATCATCTTACACAGACTGAACCCACACGCAGAAGAAATAATCGCTGAAGAACAGGTAGGTTTACGGGTGTAATAAGCGAAACAGAACACATATTCAAGCTTAGGGTTCTGTGTGAAAGGTACCTGGAACATCAACAAAATATCTATCACGTGTTCATAGATTTCAAAAGCTATTTTGACATGATTTTGTGGCATGAGGGATTGTGGGCCACAATGAAGAAGTACTACATGGGTAAAAGGCTGACCAATACAATCAAGCAGCTGTATGCCATGGCTGCCAGTGCAGTAATTGCTCAAGGTTCTGTGGGGGACTGGTTCAATATAACAGTTGGAGTACGTCAAGGCTGTCTCCTGTCACCCACGCTTTTCAACATCTACTTAGAGCGCATCATGAGCGAAGCCCTGGAAAACCACTGTGGGACGGTCAGCATTGGAGGGAGTAACATCACTACGTTCCGCTTTCCAGACGACATTGATGCGCTGGCAATCAGTGAGGACGAGCTTGCCACCTTAGTGAAGAACCTGGATGACATGGAGATAAGCGCAGAGAGTAAAAAGCTGATGACAAATAGTGGCAAACAAATTTCAACCGAGATTAAAGTCAGAGGACAAGACCTGGAACAAGTGAGCCAGTTTAAATATATTGATTCCATAATCATCAAAGAGGGATCAAGGGCAGAAATTGTCACGAGCAGTACAAACAGCGGCAGCTATATTAAAGCTAAGACTCATCTTGAGAGATAAGAATATCCGTCTGAAAACTAAAATCAGACTATTGAGAGCACTAGTCATCTAAATATTTTTGTATTCATGTGAGGCCTGGACCCTGACAGCAGAATTACAACGAAGAATCCAGGCACTTGAGATGAGATGTTACAGAACCATCCTTGGCATCTCTTACATGGACAACATCACAAATGAAGAAATACAAAACACCATCAGGCACAAAGGAGTCCATTATGAAGACCTCCACACCACTGTCAAAAATAGAAAGCTAAAATGGTATGGCCATGCCACTAGAGCCAACATTCTATCTACAACAGTACTGCAGGGCAGCGTCCAGGGTGGCAGAAGGATACGTGGACAGAGAAAACAAGTTGACTGACACATCACAGAATGGATCAGGAACGTATTGTGGAGACAGAGGCATTAGCAGTTGATCGAGACAAGTGGTGGGAACTGGTCAGATTTTAGCAGCACAGTGCCTCAACAACCACACTAGGTCAAGAGGCTGACGACGACAACGACGACGACGACGATGATGATGATGATGACATCACAAAGAACTAAATTGTTAATAAATTCATCAAGGTCATCTTGGGATGGAGCTTTGTTAATATCAATAATAAACTCAATAACATCATTGCCTTCATTTAATAATCTTGATATTTCATTAAAATCTTTAAGCGCATTGTAACATCGCTGGTCATCTACAGATGGTGCCACTAAATATAATTTATCCCACTTGATCCATCCCTTCGTTATAAGGTTGAGTAGCAATTGTGTCTTATCAGACCCAGGGATACACATTAGAATTGTTCTTTAGTATCGCTTGATGATGCTTGACTGGCTCTTGTTTTCTTGTCACCGAAAATCAATAACATCCATTTTGTAGAAATATAATAAACACTATGGATTTATATTGTGTAAAATGTAGAGCGTCTACTACTGTAGATGGAATAACAACTATAACAACACTAATAACATACGCGCTGTCTCGGGCACGTGTGTACGATGTGGCACAAAACATTTTAAATTTATATCAAACCCAAACAGTATTTTTAAAACGAGGCGGTTATACTTCGCTAGAAAAATTACTCTGTATGCTAAGTACCCAAGAGAAAAGCATGTTCCAAAATATATTTATTATGATTCTTGTACCAGACTTGATATCCGACTCGATAACCGCGATCAGCCAAAACCCGGAGAATATCTAATAAATGAAATTAATCGTGCATGTCACGATCATGATGTAGCTTATAAAAGTAAAGATCTCCAAGAAAAGCATATTACAGATGTGAAGTTGATTCATGCATTTAATTCTATATAACACAACTCAATCTTCGTTGCTTGCCAAATTGGTTTGTAAGATCTGCGATGAAAGGTAAACTAGTACGAGGGGTTTGTAGTGAAGCAACATATTATTATTATTATTATTATTATTATTATTATTATTATTATTATTATTATTATTATCATTAGTAGTAGTAGTAGTAGTAGTAGTAGTAGTAGTGGTAGTCGTAGTAGTAGTAGTAGTAGTATAATGCAATCGATTCATTATAGCCCAGGAGGATATTGGACAGGTAGAGCAGCGATTAGTAAACTCTCTGATGCAGCACATATTACCCGTGTTGTTGCTGCAGAATAGCACGACTGGCAATATGTCAGATTTATCTACAAGGACCTAGATAAATCAATTATGCAGATTCTGATGTCATCAATTTAAATGAAGTTATGTTATGCGTTAACTGTCGTTTACATTGCGAGCAGGTACCAGTAAGCAGAGCCGTTATTAACTAGCACAAATGAAGTTGCTTCTGCGGTGTATCGAATTTATCAACATGGTAGTCTATGATAACCTCAACTACTATAACTTGATCTAGCAAAGAATTGCAGGGTGCAGTATCGTCGTTGAAGACAAAACATGATTTCAAAGTATGACAAGGTCATACCACAATTCATCGTGATCATGCAACTGTTGATATGTTTAATGGAACACTTGCTGAGATATTATTTGGATATCAATATGCGAAGAAAATATTTCAGAAAACTGAAGATACAGTGAATGGGTTGTAATCTGCCAAGTGTGATAGCCGCATTAAATAATGAAATTACTCGTGCAACTGCTTTGAAACCCATTAGAGCGATCACAAAACATATACATGTACAACGACATGATTTTTCAAAACAACCAGTATAAGGTAATGTGACTGAGGTATTTATATGGACCTGGTAAACTTGAAAGTGGGAAAAAAGAGCTACTGATCCTATCTGGAGTATTACCACACATACAATTTCTAGCGTGGTTAGCAGCAGAGGGACGAACCCGACAACTTGGCGGAGCGTCCATTTGGCTAACCAATGCTTTCTCGAAATCGAAAAAAAAAAAATAGACGCCAAAGTCATTGTCGCACCCCTCTCTGCTGCTATGGGGTTAACAATTTTTTTACGATTTTTTAACTGAATATTTGATCAAGTCCGATACGATATCTTGTTCGAGGATTATGCATATTTATCGTTACAAATCCATGTGGGATTGACTAAGCGCGACTAAAGAAATCTCTAAAGGAACCATGACCCATGTCGCCACTGCACCAGGTTTGGTGAATATTTCGTAGCGTATGTGTGTCAACTCCATTAAATACAGCAAGAATTTTGCAGTTATCTCTGATCACTTTTGGTATTTGTGTGTATCGTTGAGTGACATATATCACGTCGGTGTTTTTATGCCTGCCTCTGAAAAATATCCTAGCGGAATTCTTTTGATTGTTTAACATCACGTCATCATATACGACTAAATTGTTAATACTTCCATCGATGTCTTCCACGGATGGGGCTTCGTCAATATGGGTAATTAACTCAATAATGTTCTCTCCGGTGATCTCTGCGGCTGTCTCGTTATAATCTTTTAACACTTGATAACATCATTGATCGTCCACACTCGGTGCTACTAAATACAACTTGTCCCATTTCATATGTCTCATTATCATATCAATTAGCAATTGCGTCTTGCCGCATCCAGATGGTCCGATGATAATCATCCGTATTGAATTTGGTAACATTGGATGGTGTTTTACGGGTTTTGGTTCTCGTGTTGCTGAATAATCAATTACATTCATGTTATTATAAACAAATTATGGTTCTATATTGGGTGAAATGTAAGAAGCGTACTAGCACAAATGACTTGACGAAGATTACAGCTAAAAATAACAAATCAGCACTTTCTGGTAAGTGTGTACAATGTGGTACAAAGAAATTTAGATTTGTTTCCCTTGATAAAATCAAGGATTTAAAAAAAAACGAGGAGGTGATATTGCAGCCAAGTTAGTAAAATTACCAGGGGCACCATGGGCAAAATATCCAGGAGAAAAGCACCTTCCAGGGTATAGTTATTGTGGACGCGGGACCAGACTCGATATCAGACTAGATGATCACAATCAACCCTTACCCGGTGAGTATCCAATAAACGCTATTGATAAGGCGTGTCATGCTCATGATTTTGCTTATAAAAGCAGTAATCTGCAACAGAGACATATCGCGGATGTGAAATTAATTCATGCGCTGAATTCCATCATTGATAAATCCTTCAAAGAAAAGTTGGCTTCATGGTTGGTAAAATCGGCGATGAAAGGTAAATTAATGCTGGGTGCTGGTAATTAATAACATCATGGAATCTATTTATTATTCCCCAAGAGGATACTGGAGGGGTAAAGCAGCAATCAGTAAACTCGCTAGCGCCGCAAAAGTGAAAAATACTACAGCAGCTGATTGGTTAACCAAACTGGCGATATGGCAAATTTATCTACCACTGCCTAAACAAATTAATTTCTCGCATTTTGATGTCAGCGTCCCTAATGAAGTTCATCTTTTTTTCTGCCGCATGATGGTGTTTACAAATACGCGCTAACTGTAGTTGATATTGGAGGTCGATACAAACAATCAGAACCTCTAAAGACAAAATCATCAACTGAAGTATCATCTGCGTTTGAATGGATTTATCGTAGGGGTCCTCTAAAGTGGCCAAATCTATTACAAGTTGATCCTGGCAAGGAATTTCAGGGTGCAGTGTTATCAACAATGAAGCACCATAATGTCACCATCAGACGAGGACATACTGCACTACATCGCGATCAGGCAATTGTTGAACGATTTAATCGGACACTTGCTAAGCGGTTATTTGGATATCAATACGCGAAGGAATTTATTCAGGATAAACGATCCCGTGAATGGGTCAAGAGATTACCAGGCGTAATAGCTGCGCTAAATAATGTGATTACTCGAAAAATCAATACGAAACCTAACAAGAAAACCTAACAACGCGATTAAAAAGAAGGATATACCCGTAAAACCACAAAATGATTTTTCAAAACAACCAATACTCGGCAACGTCACTGTTTGATATTTATATGAACCAGGAGAGCTCGAAGATGACAAAACAAATAGCTACTGAACCTATTTGGAGTGTCACCACGCACAAAAATATCTAGCATAACACGATCTACGGGTAGACAGCCAGTCTATAGATTGGATTCCACTGCTCTTCAGCGCGGAATTACTCATAAACAACTACAAGTGATACCCGAGGATACTCAATTACCACCGCGTGGTCTTAACTAGCACCTATGCGTCTGTTGCACTCAAAACAAGTCAACATCACATTATCTCTGGTATGACCCATGCTGCTATTTTTTATGTCTACGGTAAATTGTCGAGAAATTTTTATCCTACCAACACCAACTCATTATACAATTACAACTCGCGCAGTGATTATTCTGTTGTTGTTTTAGCGTAATTATTACTTCAGCATCAATACCAAGTTCTTTGTTATTTTTTTGTCCTTTTGTTTATAACCAGAGTTTTTTTTCGATTATGTCAACGCTGACAATATCACTTATTTATTTATTCTTCGTACTCTGGACACAGCAAGATAAACTAGATTTGACCACTCGATGCAATTATCTATGATCCAAACAATTGTATCTGATATAGTCAATCCCTGCGAAGAATGTATCGTCGCTGCGTATCCTAGCTTCCATGGGGATTTTTCAGTGCACAATGCATCTTCGACGACATTGATATCAACTAATACAATATCATTTAATACGAGAATTTGCTTTTCTGTCTTGGGATATCAACTTCGATATTCTGTTTTCGTGTATCCTTGGGTCTGTAACACAGCGGTACTGGAAGTGTTGTAAATTTTTCTTTATGCATGTTAAATAACTTCATCTGAAGTGTATCTCTGATTATGTTTCTACTTGCCACTATCAAATCGTTTGGTCTCCACGCTTACCAAAAATCATTTAATGGCGTTTCTGAAATTATTTCACGATTCTATCCGGTTGTAATCTAATTAATTTCTTGAACTCGCGTAATTCATTATCAAGTGATTTATGATCGGTATTAATTTCTTCATAATAGTCTACAAAATTCTTCAGTTAATCATGCGGACATAAACCGACAAATGGTGGTGGTTGATCATGATCGCCACACATTATCACTTTTGTATTCGCTAGCAATAACCACTCAAGAAACTTTTGTAATACATCTAACGACACTGTGCATATCTCATCCCAAATGAGGATTTCAGGAATAAATTTCTCACACATTCGATCAGGAGTCCATTCGTCGCCTTTCCATATAAAAAAACTGTGATAAGTGCAAGCATTAATTCCTGGTTGTGTCATCTCTCTTCCAAGTCTGTGTGTAGGTGTTAGAACAATCATGTTTGATTTTCCTAATCGCACGAGACGTTTTTCCTGACCCACCACAGCCGTTTAAGTAACTGGTTTTATATCTACATATTGGATCAGATATTGAAGGTGCATTAGATAGTTCTGATATCTGATTATTTTTCAAGTAATTGTTTTCAATCGTAACATCTGCTGATTTGGAATAATCACACGATATTTCCTTTTTAATTCTCCATGATCCCCAACTTTCGTCGGAATTAGTGATTTCGGCCACTGCTTCTTTATATTTGATATCTATATAAAATGAATCAGTGGCGACTAAAACCGATATGTCAGGAAATCTATTAATCATCGAAAGTAAATTGATAGAAGCATACTCCAGCATAGACGCCCTTAAGTGCGTATATTGAAGATTATATCCGTCGCTGTAAGTAACAATTGTACGGAATTTTGTTCCATCGGACAAGAAAGCGTCTTTACGATTGACGTATATACCTCTACATGTTACATCTGCGATTATAAAATCGTATTCAACTTTATCTATAATCAACCGTGAAGAATATCGTTTATTGTCGTATTTTTTTCCGCCCTGGGTGAATTTACCAATTATTCTTCTACCGAGACCTTTTGTTTGTTTATTTCTAACTTCAAAGATCTGCTTGGACCACCCAACGATATATTTTTCGTCTAGATCAGGAAATTGTTTTCTATTTTCGCTGATTATATTATCTAGACTATCGGGTTGTGGTAACCAGATTTCAGTTTGTTTCCGATATGATATAATCGCTTCACTGACAATCAGCGATATCAGTATATTAAAATCAATAATTTTCCGTAATAACACTATTGGCATCCAGTGTTTTTTAGAGATGTGTCTACCAGTCCAAACATAACAACACGGATGAAGTCCTTTATTCAATTCAAATGATACCACACGAGCGAATTCGGTTAAATCAAAATCAGGCAGTGGTCCATTAATCGCAACACGGGTCATTTCGTGTGTGGGATGTCCAAATCTTTTGAAGTGCTCAGCACATTCTCCATATCCGAGAAAACTCCCAGGATAACACTCAATCATATCAACTGAAATAATATTTTTTGGGTCGTATTTTGTATTCCATAATCCACCATGGTTGTACTCGATTCAGCTTGATTTGATATCTGAAATTCTGCGCGTGTTGGTTTCCACATGTTTTCTTTCTCGCAAAATGAGTGCAACCGACGGAACTGTAAAACAATTTGTTAGTAATTGTTTGTCGTGTTCCATTGAAAAAACACTAGCTTGTTTTTTCATCTTGTTGTGGAGGGCTTCAGTGCAGTATAATTCGCCGTTGTATCTTACTAATTGATCGAATTTACCCTCTTCGTTTTCAAAACTGTGAAGTAACCACACGGACACATGATCATTTCTACTTAACATGTAAATAAAATCAAATAATTTCTTCTCAGAGAATTCTTCTCTCGAGAACTCCACGGACGGGTAGATATTTTATTGTTCTATCCCGCGGAAATATTGTTACTGCGGATGTCCACGCGTGTTCATTATGGTCAATAATTTTAATTGGAGCTCCATTTTTGATTTATATCTAGATTCGTGTAATACCTCGCCTGTTATCGTCATTATGGTTATTGTGAATCTGAATGATGTTTCTAATTGGCTATATCTTGAATCGTTGCGCCGTTCTTCCTAACTGTTAATTCCCATTCATTTATTTTTTTGCGTCTTAGATCCGTAAATTTGTTTCCACGCGACTCACAGTGACAGTTCTTTTATCTTTCAAGATTGGTTCGAATTTGTCGCGTATAATACAATTTCCTGTTTCTAAGCGGATAATGAATTTCACTCTAAAAAAATACTTTTTGTTTGGTCAAGATGCGAGATTAACACAGCTGCATTTTCGTAGTTCATGGTAGCATCAACACTACCATCAATTCGAAATGTAGACCAACAGTGAGAGGCTCCATCGCGTTTGAATTCATTAAAACCATCACGGATTCTACCTATCATGCTTCTATCACTTATTAGACGCTTTGGTACATCAGTGGAGACTCTATCGAGATTGAATTTAACATTTTTCCAAGGCGTAATCTTCGATCATCTCTCGAACTCCTCCATATTATAATTAAAACAAGTATTTAAATAAAGAATTTATTATATAATGAATCATTGCAAATGGCTTATGATAGGATCAGTAACCGCTTGTAACAAATCATGCAGAAATGAATTCTGTGGATATCATTCACAAAGCGTACGTCGTGGGAGTTTTGGGCCGTTACCTTGTATCCGGTGTGGGATAGGTGTGAGAGGAAAATCGCAGTTGTGTCTCAATTGTGGTGGTAAGCGATATAGAAAGTTTAAACGCTATTATGATAAAAGAAGCAAAAACTCCATCCCTAACTCTGACTCCGTCAAGGACAACGTCAGTGATAAGATCATAAGAACACCTCAAGACTACATTGATAGATTCCAAAGTAATAATTAAACCAAATAAATAATTAGACAAATGGTATATAGTATATAAATGAACCAAGAATTTTAGTCGCAACCTGTGATTACAAATTATGAAGCATCTCGTGACGGTATTATTAGAAACCGCAGGCTGAAGAAATCAGTCGGGTTTTTTGAATAATCAAGTATATTTGATGTTTATTGCTGGATGGAAGAACTATCTTAATCACAGTTTCGTCTATGAGGTATATAACGGATTGATCAAAGATGGTCTTGTTATTGATCATATTGATTTCATTCCCCAAAATAACAAATTGGATAATTTACGAGTTATCACACAAAGTCAGAATACTAAATGGGGGAGGGACTGGGAAACACTCGAAACATTCGAGGTCAATAAAATCATTTAATACAGAAAATAACGAAGAAAGAGTATTTAAATAAATGACTGAAGCCGGTAGGTTTAAATAAAAAACGGACATAGAATTCAATTTACATATCTCTGAATTATATTTTGTACTATATGTATATATAATTAAGGGAAATAACTCGTGCGGGCATGTGTACGGTTTATGAAAGAGTTACGGATCTCAATGTTTTTTTTTTGTTGTTTGTTGTTTACACATATATCGTATTCAAAAGCCTATACCTGTAAATATCGAATATTAGCGTATTCCATACGCGTTGGGATCTCGTCCTGGGCCCATCGTTCGAATCTCGAGGCAGGCATTATTGTCTAAGGTACCAATTTGGAGGTTTTTCTATATAATAATTGGGGGCTTTTAAGCCATTTGAAACTCAGTCTGAAACAACTATATATCACACACCGTCACACGCGGTGGAATGTCTTTTGCATTCAAACTGGGTTGATTTTGTGGGGTTTATGATTGGTTTCAGTTTGAGTGTAGAATCGCCCCCATCATACCATCATACCATTGTCATCCTATAATCCATTGTTATATGTTGTATTGTCTTGTTCTGTCCTCTATAATCCATTGTTATATTTCATGTATCATTCATTGTAAATACCATAACCATGCCAATGTATATATGTGTGCCTTACAAACTCGCCATAACAATCGAATTGTTGAGTTGAAAAAAGGCTGTGATCAAATATGTATATATGTATATGTATGTGCCTTACAAACTCGCCATAACACTTGAATTGGGATTTGAAAAAAGGCTGTACTTTCCTATATATCAAATATGTATATATGTATATATGTAAATGTGACGTCCATTCACTAAGCATATCTTCTTGGAGTTCTAATCCGCTTTTTGGCGAATTAGATCTCCTATTGGAGACTATGTTTCGTGGTACCTCTGGGCCCGATCAGATGTGAATTACACCTGAGGGGTTCCAATGGGGTTGTGTTATCTTATATATGTAACCTCTGGGTCCCTCCGTTCTGAATAACACCTGAGGGGTTCCAAATGGGGTTTTTCATATATAACTTACATAATATCTCTAGGGGTAATAAGATGTGAATAACACCTTATTGCGAACGGAGTTCATCATATATAATCATATATAATCATATATGACCTTCATATATAGATATATATATATATATATATAGATATATATATATATATATATATATATATATATATATATATATATATATATATATATATATATATATATAGGCGTAATTAGATGTAAATAACACCTTTTTGCGAACGGAATTCTTATAAAAAACGGGTCAAAATTGACCCCAATTGTTTTTGTTTTTGAAAATGAAATATATTAGACATATAATATAAAATATATATAATAGAATTCTGAAAATGTCAATGAGAGTATAAGCGAAATTTTAAATTTGAAAAATCAAGGAATACAATTGTCAGATAAATTAAATTGTGATCAAATTCTGTCTGATTTTCAAGATATTGATGATAGCGCTTGGAATAACAGGTATGTGTTGCCAAAATCGTACTCTTTTATAAAGCGAATTCAGCACTCGATTTATGACTCATTCGCATATGAAAATGACATAAACAAATTCGTCCCGTTATTCACTGTTGTCGAAAAAATAAAAAAATAATTGGAGCAGCAATATGAAATCAAACACACAATTAATTCGAAGATCAAAACAATAAAAACGATTATCCGACAAACTGAGAATTCTCCTTTGATTGCCTCCATAGATTGACGTGTATGATACATAAACCTGTCTATTGTATACATACAAACAGGTATGTGCGCTTACTCAACTAGAACAAAATTCTATAGACGATTTTTGTGCACAGTAATTTAATCAATGGTGACTTTGTCAATGGTTTGTCACTAGTGATTTATCCCTACGCGGTAAGTATAACACACAAAAGATTTTCGGGTGTTTTTTTTGTTGTCAACTTACAATTTAGATCGTACATTGATTTATAATGGTGGGTGAAGCACTGACAACTAAATTAGTACGACAACGATTAGATGCGATTAAGAAATTTATTCCAGTTCGTGATTCCGTTCGAAATATGCTGCAAAGGAGACAGGACCTTCAAAGTGATTTTGCGGTGGACACTCAACAGCTATTCAAACCCATTACTTCAACTACTGAAAGAGTTATATTGGGAGAGACTATTGAGAAAGAAGATAGAAAAAAGGTATTCTCCCGTTGTTAAAACAGATAGCTGGAGATAAACAACAACCACATGATGAAGAACAACAGGGTGATGTTAGTAAAACAAAGGGTGTTTCTTTAGTGATACAATTACCGATGAGGCTAAAACAGTAATAAAACGATTTCCATTATCAAAAGAAAAGGATTATGACCTTTTTGTTGATTTTGCTGTTAAAAGCTATCATTCAAAAAGGGTTTTTTAAAAGATGGTTATAAAAATAAGATAATATCACGCAATGACTGGTTTAATGTGTTGTATAAAATAAAGAAGGGGATTTATCATTTAGATAGGGGGAGTTGGGGTATACACTATTTAAAAAGGGAATTAGTGATTATAATAAGCAACAAATAGAAGAACGACAATGGGATATAGAAGATTGAAAACAAGAAAGAAAGCGCCCAACACCAAGACGGAGACAAACACGAAGACAAAAAACAAGTAGAACCTCAATGGGATACATCACTTGTTGGTGATGATTTAGAAAGAATGAGATCACTGGATGAATTATCACGCGAGCAAGGCGCAACTGGTACAACTGAAAAAGATGGAGGTGGATATCAAAGGGGTTTTTCAGGTAGTGGTATAGTTCGTTGCCCTAATAGTATTCTCGGGGATATATCACGATTAGAAAATCTCGTAGGGGGAAAACGAGCCGGAAATAACTCACCGGAAGTAATTAATGAGGTCGCTGATATCTGCAGATGACTATTTGAGAATGGTATCATGGATATTGATGTATATCGAGAGTTTATTGATGAGTTAGTGGACGGTTTCACCGTCAACGGTTACCATAGTGATTAATTTGATGACTTCATTGAAAATCGTTTACGATTTTACGATTAGATAAATAGCATTTAAATAAGATGATCATACACTACAACCACAGAAAACCAACTATGGTCTATGTAGGAAACTCACGATTGCCTGTTTATAGAGCATACTATGGAGATGGTCTCGGTAATACCATTGCAGGGTTATTTGCAAGAATGGCTCCCAAAATAGCACTAATCGCAAAAACAATTATCAATGAAAGCTATTGATGTTATTCGTGATAAGGGTATTATGGCTGTTGGTGATGTTGCCGGGAAAGCATTTTCCGAGGCTAAAGAAAAACTAGTAGCGTTAGTTCGGCGGCGAAGGAAACCAATGACTGCGTCATCAGAGATGAAATCATTAGGGCCAATACCATCTACGGAAATTATGCCTGCAAGTATTAGTAAAATAATAAATAACGCGGTGGATCAAAAAATAACATCACTGAGCAGCGTCAAGGATAATATTACTGCATATATTATAGCGAGAAGTGGCTTGAAATCGCGAGCGAGATCACGATTTAGATCAAGAAATATATAATAATATGTTCAAACAATCCCCTGACACAGCGTTGGATATGGAGACCGCAGTGCGCACGGATGATTCAATACTTAATTATCAATATTTTTCCTATAATGCAACACAACCGAATCTTCGATCAAGAATCGATCTTCAAGTCCAGGATACCAGCAAATTCTTTCTACCCTCTGAAGCGTTTATCGAAGTAGAAGGAGAATTTGTAACAGATGATCGCGATCATAATGATCTGCCATATCCACTTGGTAAAAAAATCGGCTTTGTTAATAATGGCATCATGGCGCTATTTAACAGCGCTAGATACATGATTGATGGAAAAGAGATTGAATCCATAGAGCATGATGTTGATGTTGCCACAACAATAATGGGTTAGCAAGATACTCTGATAATTATACAAGATCGCAAGATCCATCTACGATGTTCTCTAAGGACCTGAATGATCACGCTGAACCCGCCCAGTATAATATAAGACGACCAATAGATCGTGGTACCCCTGCTGTTGGTGCTGCTGCTGATGTTTCTCCTGCTCCTGCTAATATCGAAGATATGATTATAAATACTAATCCTAATTACAAGCTAGGGTTTGCAACACGCGTATCAATGTTGAAAGGAGATCGTAGATTATTCTCATGCGCTATTCCACTACATCATATATTTGGATTGTGCAGAAATGTTAGAAATGTTATCTATGGAGCGAAGCATACAGTAGCCTTAGTGCGAAAAGGTGATGACAATGATGCAATCTGGCGTAATGCTGGTGCTGCTGATGGCAAGGTGAATATAACAAAACTAGCACTGTGGATGTTAGTAATGACTCCATCAATCATCATAAAGCAAAAATTACTATCATTTATGAGTATAGGCGGCAAATAATTACTAAGTTGGCTAATAACTACCACGGATATGTGAATAGTAATATGAATGGTACATTTATTTGGCAACTGGCATCAAAACGAGGTATTTCTGCGCCGCGGCATATATTTGTTGCGTTACAGGATAGGGCTCGATTGGGTTCACAAACACACAGCCATATGATATTTGATAAATTTGGTGTTAATGAAGTCTCATTGAGTGTAAACAGTCAACAGGAACCAACCGAGGATATTTTACTTGATTACGAACAAAACCAAATAGCACGCGCGTATAATCGTTTGCTATCATTTATGGGACTCGGTAATAATGTAGATACCGGTCTGCAAATATCACAATGGGATTTTAAAAACCTATATTCGCATCTACTACTTTTCATTGGAACATCTTGACATAACCAAACAATCCGTCGTTGAAATATACTTTCGAGCTCGTGTAATCAATGCTCCTGTTGGTGGTTACAGAGCAGTTGCTGTAATTCTCAGTGACAAATCAATACTACTCGAAGGTGTTGGTGGACGAATGAAAGTAATTGATGCACCAGTGGAAAATATGTAGACAATTAGATCAATCTGTTATTAATAAAATGTCATACAGTGTTCTTAGTGTTACGTTAACTCCTGGTCAAATTAAAAAATTGCAATCTGAATCAGCTAAAAAAATGTGGAACCACAATATCGCTGAAGCAAAATCAGATGTCTGGCGGTCAGAATAAACTATCACTGACAGCTCGTTAGATAAAACACTTCAATGGTGCCATCACAGATAAAAAGGTATTCAGATCACTCTCTCTGCGGCAGCGATTAGGAACATGATACAATCAGGTGGTGTATTCCTACTTCTCGCTGCGATTCTAGCATTAATTGCAGCTGGTAAAGCCGCCGCATTATGAGCTGCTGCAGCTCTTGGTGCAAAAGCGGTACACAGCATTGCTCAATCATATGAACCTAAGAAAGGGTAAGGGTCTAAGACTACCAGGAACTCCGTATTCATGGTACAGCGGAAACGGCCTGAGACTAGGAATAGTTTATCAACAACAATAGTTTCCATGTCAAATTTTGATTTACTCGATGCTGCTAAAAAAACTAGCGATAAAAAACTTTAGAGGTATCTTTATGAAAGATCAATTACCACAACAACCAAACAGCGTTGAAACCGGTATTATTAATCTCGATAACAGCACTGGATCGGGAACTCACTGGGGTGCATACGCGATTGATCCGCGTGCAATTGTTTATTTCGATTCATATGGGTTAGCGCCGCCTAAAGAATTTATGATTATATAAACCACTTAAAAACTCCTATCTGGTATTCTGCGCTACCAACACAAAAAATGAATGACCCACCAATATGCGGCATATAAGTATTGAATGTCCTCGATGCTATATCATCACCGGGAAAACCACCACATAAAACCGTACACGAATATACGAATAGAGAGATCTTTAAGTATAATGATTGATATTTGGGGGAGATCTATATCAAGGTTGAAAAACCCACCGCGGAAATATCTGCAACCGGTGATGTAAAAAAAAATAATCGAAGATGAAATATCCGAAATGTTAAACTTTGCAAGTCTTGATACCAATGAAATAGTTGTATTTTAAGGTCGTCAGGGTAAATTGAAAACGAGTAATTTTTCCCTTTATGATATTTTAGTTAAACAACGCAACGCAGTAGAAGATACTATCGCGTTGTTTTCCGATCAGGGTAAACTCAAACCAGGCATCCTCGTTTCAACTATTGTGGATGCCCAACAAAATCTACAATCAGAATACAACGATCATATAATTAATTTTGGTCGATTACAACAGAGTATAATTGATAACATCAAAGCCCCGATAAATAATTTCTTCGGTGTTGCACGTTCGCAACCCTAGCTGCATATCATACATGTAAAAACTGCTATCGATAATTTGGCAAAATTGTGATCCGATTATGACGCTCATGTATCTCAATTTACTAAGTTACGTAGAAACTTTAACAAGACCGATGACTCCATTCAAAATCCGACGATGTTAAAATAGATCTCACTGTTATTATCACAAAACCAGATGAATTAACAGCGATTAATCAGCGATTAGGAGATATTCGAGAAGAGAGATCATTTTCAGATGCAATCGTGGAAATAAGGAGGACAATCATGGGTATTAAAACGGTCAACGATTCCATCAAGAATGATAGAAAAACTTTAAAAAATAAAAATCCCTCACGAACAAAAAAACCCCATAAATAACGTGTACGCGATCCAACACGGATCATTTACGTGGACACCTACAAACAACATATTAAATATCAAAGGGTATTTATCGATTAACACTAGTGACACCGACTCAGTTTAATATTTCATCAACAATCTCATCTGGGGTCAACAATATGATATCAACGATGATCGACAAGGGAACAATTGAACAATTCACAATAGTATCCACTGATAATAATTTGGCTAGGGTTTCAGTAACATGGTATGTGGAATTCGTAGCGGATTTAAGTAAACAACTAAATTGAATTATCTTTTAATAAATAAAATGTCGTCACAGCAGTATCGCTATGATCAGGTCAGAGAATTTCAAGCTAAACTCAAAACACTCACTGAGGAGTACCAAACAAAAATAAAAAAAAATACCAACGAAGAATCACTGCAGTTCATGTTACCGTGTAATCGGTATCAGGTGTAATCACTTGAGCTGGTATTATACTCTCCTCGGTGACAATGGTTGCTCCAATAGCTGTTCCAATTTGTATATCAGCGGCGACAACAATCGCGGAAATTATTTCGATTATAACAAAAGAAAATATCATCATGCAGCCAGCGTAAACTGCAAGATTACGTAGTTAAATTTCATGTTGTGTCAACAGCGTACTCTCATTTATCCTCGATTATATCGTCGTCATTTGATAACATATTAATATCCGATAGTGAGTTTTCAGCGATGGTACGTGTTTATGATTCCGCGATGTCAAAATTAGAGCGACAACACGAATATAATAACAATGGCAAGATCGTAAGAATTACTTCAACGAAAATACCACACCGGTGAAAACCAGCATGATCTCAATAACCTCAACGAATCCTGAATTCAGTGTGAATTTTCCTACTGTGGTTCCGGTGAAAGAGAAAGCATTAGCAAAATTACGAGTATACCACAGTTGGCCAAATATTAGACCAAAATCATTCGGTGGTCAACAGCCGAATAATTCCCTGGTGTTTGCGAATAAGAATAAACCCGATGGTACTCCAGATTGGAATGTTGTTTTGCTACCATCCGGGTCATACCAAATTGAACAAATCAACAACGAATTTCAGCGTACAATAAAATCCATTACTGGAAAAGAATCGAAAATCGCTATAACAGTTCATGAGCTGACGTTATCATCTGCCACTGAGATAAACTCACCTGGATACTCCGTAGATATCTATCAGAGTTCTATAAGGACAATACTGGGTTGGCCTGAAAATCCACCACTACCTGAACCACATAAATCCGACTATACTTCCACGAAGGAGGATTATCACGGTTATGATCCATCTATTAAATTACCTTTCTTTTTATCCATACTGCGTTCTAGATTAACATATGATTTACCGCTGGATACTATTTTTAATAATTTAAGAAAACTAGCAGACGATAATACTACAGGATATTTTACACTAAACGAATCACCAATTACCAATCAGTTTACAGCAATGAATAATGATTTAAAAAGAATTAAAAATGATCTTATAACCGAAATGAGGAAGATTTCTCCCGAACGTAATAGTGTCATCAGGTACAAAGAAGTATGTAATAAAATTATTGCAGATATGGAAGAGTATAATTTACGAATGGTTCAACATATATTAGGTGATGATCACCCCCAAACGGGAATAGAATTCGCAAAGAAATATAATATACGCGTAGAGGATATTCCCACATTTAAGTTCTCAGGTTATAATGTACCAGAACTAAAAAAATCTCTCAATGATGCCATCAATGATGGTTTCAAAAGGATTCACGACGCATGGAAAAAAAATAACACAACAACAAACAACTATCCTCAAGTATAATAATGATCCAGACGGAGGCGGGCGGCATATCGCTCCTCAAAACATCAATATATCCTCGGTGATTGCATCAAATGTAGTATGTGATGTTATCGAAGGAAATTATCAAATAGATATCAAAAGATCAAATCAAGCCCAACAAGGATATATTTTATATTCATTTGCACCAATAGCTCCTCCAGGGTGTCTAATCATTGAGGATTCAACTAATCCAGTGTATATGGGATATAATAATGATTCGTTAACGAGAATTAATTTAAAACTCACTGACCAGTCCAATAATCTAATTAATTTACGAGGTGAGGTGAGTGACAAATTAGTCTGTTTGTGAAATCCTAAAAGGATTTTCGTCTTAAGACTTTCATCGTAAAGAGTTTTACCATAACAATTCATCTCCGCAGCAACATTGTTGCCGGGTCTGTAGCGTGACAAACCGAAACCATTTCTCTTTTATTTTTGTCTGCCGGAATTGATTTCGGTTTGCTTGAAATAGTTTCGGTCTGTCCACCCTCCTTGCTGCTCAAGCATTGTTCATACACGAGTGATCAATCATTACAAATGACAAAACTGAAAAACAACGTTTTTATTATGGCCATACTCAGATTCTATATATGCGGCATATGAGTTATGAGTAAACAAACAATCATAAGTTATATTATATATCACATGATCTTTATTGGTGCTTCTCCTAACAGGATTACACGTGTAATATAAATGAGAGAGAGAGAGAGAGAGAGAGAGAGAGAGAGAGAGAGAGAGAGAGAGAGAGAGAATCTAAACAAGGAGTTTCAAAAGAAAATTAAATTCACATTTAAAATGTTAAGTTTGTTTTATGCACAAAGCTAATATTGACTATTTTGATTAAATATATTTCGGTTACTATACAAAAGGGTCGCGTGATTTGCACAAGTAAAACGAGCATGTTTTTTTTTCAATGCCTTAATGTTGTGTACCTTTGTTGCAATGCTCACATTTTTTAACACCTAGCAGCATCAGCACCATTTATCCTGTAATGCTAGGTACCTATTCCATAATTCTTTTTATCAAAAGTGTGAAATATATATTCTAGCAGAGATTTATACGTAACCCTGTAAATATTTTTTAAAATCAAAATCAGCAATAGATTGGCATTTTGTCCAGTGACCGAGACAGATGAAGCACTACGGATGTCTTAGGAAGACGACGCACGAGAAGTCTTTCAAACATCATCAGTGTCTCTCATCCCTAGTAAAATTGCAGTGTCCTTGTTGACCTATTCCACAAAACCATAACCAGAAACAATCAAGAAAGGGTTAAAAGGATGACTTTTACTCCTGCTTCGAAAGAAGAGAAAAGGAAATAAGGAAAACCAGAAGTGAAAAAACAAAGCAAGAGAAAAGCATTTCCATTAGCACCACCACAATCATGACCGTCGATTTCTACTTCGGTGGCACGCCCAATATGTAAAGCCGTTTCCAATCTACTACCTCACCCCAGCCAAAGCAGCATCAGTGAAGAGTGGGTGACTTCATGGAAAGAGAGAGTCCTGATGGAGGATATGTTGGCTAACATATACTACGATAAATCTCAGAGGAGTTCAGTAAAACGTGTATCACGCTGCCAAACATCCGACTGAAAAGTGTCAATTTACATCAAGTGCAACGATGGTTACAAGAACAAGCCACATACACCTAGCACAAGGATATTCAACGAAACTTTTCCATGAATTACAACCGAGTGGAGGGTTTTGATCATCAAGGGCAAGCCGATTTAAGCGATGTCTCTCAATAATCCACCTATAATTGTGGCTTCAAATATCTGTTTTGTGTCATTGACGTCGTTTCCAAATTTGCTTGTGTCATGCTACTGACTTCCAAATCTAGCACTGAGTTAGTCCGAGCCATAATGCTGATGTTGAGACAAAGTGGTCGTCACCCTCTTCGATAGTTTACCAACAAAGCGCCGAATGTCTGAACCAAACACACATTCGACAAAGGTTACTTACCCAACTGGACCACCGAATTATTTCGTGTCACTGGCCGTCATACTGCCGTATATAAATTGGAAAACATGAACAGTGAAGTGTTAAAAGGAACGTTCTACTTGACTGAATTAAAATGAGTGTCCAAAACATAAGACGAGGTGTACGACATCAGAAGCATTCTCTCTTAAACAACACGTAAAGTGGGGGAAACGTCGTATTAAATATGTTAATGCACTAAGGATATCCTCCCAGTTTTGATTCTTGAATCGACGTTTCGCAAGCCATCGACTATAAAATGAAGTGACCATCATGCCCTACAACACAGCCTCAACCATCACAGTGACCACACCTGATACGACCTCTTCTTCTTTGCAAGATCTACAAAACGTCCCTTTAGGGTTTGATGTGGAGAACGTGTGCCTAAAACGTAACTCGTCTTTCTCTGCCAAATCTTTGTGGTTTATTGTGTCATAGGTGCAGCCATTGCCGATCTGAATTTGCAACAAGGAGATAAAATAATTGTGGACCATGATTTTTGAGCAGACGGATATCTTATCTTCTTTCCAATATTTCCTAAAACAACTGGAGTATAGCGACAAAAACTAGTCACCCTCCTAACAGTCTTCACCAACACAACAACCTTCTTTTGGACACTCTTCCAACCCCTAGTGACCACCTCAAGTCATCCAATTGATTCACAAAAACCAATGGGACGTGTCTTTGGTCGAAAACATTCGTGCCACACAAATAAAAAACCTCACTGAAAATCAAATCACTTTCCACGTCGAATTCCTGAACGACAAATCATAAATGAAATCAGGTATCCAGGTATCAAAAATGCAGCAAGCGATCCATCTTTTACCATCTATACTGTGCAAAATTTGGCAGGTTATTATTTTAACGGTCAACATTTGGTGGACAGGATTGCTTTCAAGTTCAAAGAAGTGTTGGCAAAACCAAAGACAATGAAAAACGTGTCACCGTCGAGTATCATAAAGTGGCTCGTTGCTTGCCCATAAAATCTAAGGATGCCCAAAGGTTGTCGGTAAGTTTTAATTGTAGTTTGTTTGAAATGTTGAATGGAGACACAACTATTACTCCGAATTTCAACCCGAAGATCAACACCATCATGGAATGTTACAGGTATTTTTGATTGCCTGTAAACCTAAACGAAGTCATTCTTTTCAAAGTGGATTCTGCCAGTGATTGACGATGAAGGTGGAAACACGTATTCACCGCGAATTTTTACATCCTCATTATTTACCCGTCCGTAACTCGGATTTCAACAGTGTCAATATTGGTATAAAAGGAGACCTGAGATAAAATATTTCATTCTCCAAAGGGAACGTCATGGCGAAACTCCATTTCTGAAAAAAAAATAACGACATGTTAGTCATGTATCCTGTGTATCGAAAAGTCTCTGAACAGCGAGGCCAGTTTAGGAGATATGATGAAATCAGGCGCTGGGTTCGGTGGACCCTGTTTTGAAACCGCTTTTAACGCAAAGATCGCACGCCTTAAAAGACGCCGATTGAGGCAAGGAAATGGATTTCTTCAAAATGGCATCCTTTACAAACATAATCTCAAATAGGCCTTCTTGAGAACAGGCAAAATTGTCTTGCTTCAAACTGAAAAAGACATTGGATCGACAAGAAACGCCTAGAAAATCCCTAGACACTGCCGAGTTAGAGATACTTTGCCATCCTGAGGTCACAGCAAGGAGAAAGAGGAGTTTGCACACATAGAGCTAAAACTACAAAGAAAAGAAGAACCGCCTTAGAAATATACGTCTTTGAATATTAAACAGGCCTGGGAGAGCAAAACGATGCACACATAGTCTTGCGAATGTTTCAGGAACATTTTATGACTTTTACCCTGTCTCCTTTGTAAAGGACTCAGGATCAGCCTCCAGCGAATTTGAATTCAAAAGACAGCCCATAAATTTCATCGATCTGAAAAGCAGTTACATGTACTTGAAAGTCAAAGTACACGGCACGGACGGTACCGAACTAGAGGTCAATCAGATAGCAGCCCCGTCAACAATTTTATGCATTTCTTGTTCAACTCAATGGATATGTACTTGAATAACAAGCGGATCAGCAGTAGAATGGATACCTACCCTTATCAAGCGTACCTAGAAAGTCTCTTGTATGGAAAAGAAGCCCAAGAAACCCATCTGTATGCCTGAGTGTTATGAAAACCTGACACGCCGGGCTAGTTCAAAATCTTAGATGCCAACAATGTGGGTTTAAAGGATGTCAGAGGAAAATTCAACAAAGTCGTAGTTTAAAGCTGATGAATCGTTTGCATTTTGACATGTATTTGCAAGAAAATTATTTGCTTATCACAGTGGATGTCCGTCTAAGATTGAATCGAAGCATCGCCGCTTTTCATTTGAAGACGGCAACTAAGGCCGCTTACAAAACCATCATCTAAGAAGCCCGACTTCACGTACGCCGAGTGAAAGTGTTACCTTAACTAGGGAACGACATCAGTCACACTTTCAGCAGAACGACTGCCAAATATCCAATATAATGAGTGGAAGTGAAAACCTACGCAAATTAAGCCAGACAACGAATCATAATCGAAAGTCATCTGTTTCGATGACAGTTACCCCAGCGTTTAAGCATTTACATCGTCGAGAACTCAGCCTTTACCAGAGCCTACGATAAAAACACTTTCCAGTTTCAGCACTTCGACGTATCTAAACTCTAAGTCAGTCGCGATGGCAAGACCTTGTGTTCCAGACCTTTGGAATCGAACATTTTGCTCCAGAATTACTTTAGGTCGTTCTTGCCCTGTACGAAGCCACCGGACAGTTAAGGACCAATACCAGCGAGGCATTTCGTTGGACGATAATGCAGAACGTTACGCTTTGAGAGCTTTTGATTTCACTCTAGACCACCATATATATTTCGGCCAACGCGTGTGGAACTTTGATTTTAAGCGACACCGAAGGAAACATTAAAAGTCCTCTCGTATGGCGAATGTGATAATACGATAGAAAACAAAAGTTTGAGATGTCATTCTAGACTATTAGATGTTGTGGAAGACTCTTATCCCCCTTTGAATGGCGGATGCTCTTTGGGGAAAAAATGGGAAGCAGACGTAGAGACAACCACAAAGAGAATATGAGCCGCGAAGGCTACTGAGAATATTATGTTGTCCTTTGGCCAGAACAAGAACAACATTTAATTTGGCAGAAACAATTACACGGTTGACAAAGAAAGATTGATATGGATGTGAAAACAATCATCAGAGTCAAACTCAACCTGATAAATGTCTGGTGATGACTCAGAAAGATGAATTGGATGAATATCTGGATGGCTCTTAGATTCTTATCTCAAAAGTAGCAGTGTTGCATCAGTGGTATAAAGATTTGCATGGTCATTCCTCCCTTCCACTGACTGCTCTAGAGATCCATCGCATCAAATCTCTCTTGAAACAGAAAACTGAGACGTTTATTTGACAGAGATTTTCAAGCACAAGATCAGGATCGAATTGATGACTTATCAATACCTGTGGAACAAGAAAACAATGTACACCTGGGAACTTTATTACCTTTAGGAAAACAGTTCATACACTGCTTATTGTAATCCTGTCTTCTTGTGCGCTAAAGATGAACTTCCTCATCGCAAACCTAACAACCATCAAGCTTATGTCATCAACATGGACGACAGTAATCTCACAGGAACCCATTGGGTAGCCGTCTAGGCATCATCGACTTTATGAGAAGAAACATCCAGACGACACGATTAAAAAATGTGAAATTACAAGGTGTGTGAACAATATTGTGTGTATTTTCTTCATCATCGCAGCCATGGGTATCCCTAAGAACATTTAGTGTCTTAGTTTGATTGTGGCTCTTCTAGAAACGATAATAAAAATAGATAGTTTGTTTGGTGACTATTATGGATATATCTTGTCTTTAGCTAAAACCATAGTGTACATCAATGACCAAATGACCCGCATCAGTGGAAGTCTAATTTGAATTCCGAACGCTGTAAACCTTTTCAAACATTTGTTGTTGGAAAAAATAATATTAGTTGATGTTGAATGATTAATTGTTGGCAGAATAAACATGTTATCAATAATGATTGTTTGTGGTTTGTTTTAAAACTTAACATGGTGAATATCCCTCTCCATTAGATGAGTTATAGCGTTCCTACCAAAATAACGTACATATGTTTCTAGTGCGTCCGCACCTCCAGTCTGGCCACACAGCATAATAAATACACTAACCAACGATAAATGGAAAACCGACTGGAATCTAAATAAACAAAGGAGAACATTATACAATATCATCAAGGAAGTAAATAGGAATAGAAAACCACCTGGGTGCATAGGCTATGAACAATCAATAGTCAGTAGGATAATAATTGGTAAAACCAAACTGGCAAACAGCTTTGGGAAATACATAGGACCCTTCCCACATAATATCAACTGCTACAAAAACCAAAAGGAAAGGGACAAATTTAGATCTGAATAGCAAAACATAGCCGCCCCGTGTACGAACCCAGAAATAATTCAATTAACAAACACCAACCCCCAAGGAACATACAAAACTAGAAAAATATAGAAAATAATACCAAAAAAACCAAAAAGGAAATAACATAAAAATACGGGAAAAACCTAGTGCTAGTTAAATCATAAAAGTAATCTACAAAATGAAAACATCTTCAATGGATGGAAGCATCACCAACAACGGGTAGGGAGCACTTCCTACTGCGGACCCACCTACACTATGCTGGGTCCAGTGATCGCCAAAGCCCGTACAATGAGCAACCAAACCAAATTTAAAGATGCAAGTAACCATATAAGACAAATAGGGAGCAAAAAGATTACATAAAAACTAGTACTAGCGTATTCTGGACATGTAAAACCAGAAACGAAAGCCTCTTTAAGCCATGGAATCACCACCAAAAACAGACAGTGAGCTACTGTCTTTATGGACCCAGCGACACTATGATGGGCACTGTTATCACGAAATCTCGTACGCTGAGCAGCCAAGCCAAAATTTAAAGAAGCGAGTAACCCTAGAAACAAATTAGGGAAATAGGAAGAATTATTCAAACCACACTGAGTAACCGACCACTTCGGGAATTAAAAACCCAACAAAAACAACATAAATAGAAGTATTACATCAACAAACAACATCAAATAGCATAAATATTGAATCAAGGGAAATAACATAAAAAATAAAGGTGTAGAATCCAGAGAACAACAATAAATAGGCGGCACAACGTTGCAACACAATCTGGGATATTATTCATAATACAATATCCCAACTTAATAATATAAGGCTGCACACAGAACTAAGGTATAAGACCTAGGGCCCAAAACAATGAATATGAAGTGGTAAAAAAAACCAAGGCCATCAGACACAGCAGCACAATATAATTAGACAGTACTTAACCAAACAAATTAAGAAATATTAGGTGGTATCGAACCTAGAACCATCAGGGCAGTGGGTCATTAAACAGCGTAAATAATAGGCTGTCACACGGGCTGTACGTACTATAGATTCATAGAAGAACAGAGTCTATCCAAATTAATAGGGAAAATTTAGACCAGATACCCTGGAGTATGGAAGCACAACTGACCGACAAAAGCACAAGCCTGCCCGAGCCACCTTTCCACCTTTTCCTCCATCGGACACTACAGCTCCCTGAACCACACGTACAGTGCACGCCTTTCTCCGCAGCGGTATCGAACTGGACAGAAGTGAGTGCGTGTTGGGTCTATGACCACTCACAAAGGCCTACCATTCATTTCGATAGACGCTCTATAGCGACTCCGATGTGACGGCCAAATTAAATAGTGTTCTATGAACACATAAATGCCCTTGGGAAGTGGCATTTTATCCCTCCCTCGGGATTAATTAAATAGCTAGCTTAGCTAGCATTAAACACTGATATATGTCCCATAGTGGATGAAGCACAATAATTCAAAGTTTGTTCGTTCGTTCGTCTGGCCACACTTTTGATAGTTGCTCAATAGCGACTCCGATCTGACGGCCAAATTAAATAGTGTTCTATGAACACATAAATGCCTGGAGGATGTCGCACCATTGCTTTCCCCCTGGAGTAATTAAATAGCCAGCTATGCTGGCATTAAACAGTGCCAAATGACTCCAGTAGCCGAGTGCACTTTAAATGTAAATTTCGTTCGTTTGTCTGGCCATCCTTTGTTGACTCGTCATTATCTTTAACTTCCAAACTAGCTCTGCTGAACGAACCCCACGTCCATTTATCGTGTCAAGCAAACTCTGATGCCATGGCCTGAAAAGACAGAAACTGTCAGGATTTTGAAAATGTTTCAATACCTGATAGAAGGGATATTGAATTGTTTTAATAGTAATTATAGGTTATTGGGTGAGTAAAAAGCAAATTCAATCAAATTTTAAATAAAAATGTGGCAGCCGCAAAAAGATGACTTTATTTGTGCGTGGCTGTCTTGTTTAGTCTTCTTGGTTTAAACGGCTTGGTTTCAATGTTTAAGGTGGCATATCCAATTAGATTCTTTATCTTTCCTGGTTTTGGAACTCCAGTTGGGGTTGTGAGCAATTTCTATTACATAACTAAATGTGTAGCACGGGAATATGCGTATTTTGCAGATATTCTTTTGTACAGCTGTATCATCCAATCAGATCTGTGAATATTGATCCTTTAGTGTAACGTTTTAGTTTCTGCGATATACTGAAGGCTACAGATCTCACATGTGATGAGATACATTACATTCTGTTTTGCACGTTCTTTCTGGACCATGTATGTTCAGATTTGTGCTGGTTGCGGTGCTAGCAAATGGGCTGGTCTCTATCATATGTAGGCAGGGTTTGCAGTTTGTATCGTCACTGGGGCCACACTTACTAGGTGGTCTTGATTAGTTATTGGCGTAAACATCGCCCTGACTAAGGTGTCGTTGATTCGTTTGGTCTCCTTTTGCTACTGATGGTTTGTTCGGTAAGATTAACTTTAGATGGTAGGTCACAACAAATGGTATCCGATCAATGTTTTCCTTCTCTCTATATGTTAGTAGCTCATTACCGTTCGTTTGTTTAACCCTTTGGAACGCCTCTGCTATTACGTCTTTGTTTTAACCTCGGTTTGGAATTTTTCATCGTCGGAACAGATTCTGCATATCCTTAGGGTCTGGTTACATGTGATATTCCGAATGCAGCGTTTTGGGTGACAAATGGTTGGTTCTGAGTTGATGTCTATATAGAGTTTGTTTTCAAGTTTTCTACCAGTCTGGTTGTTGTGTCCATGAAAACGTGGTTTTCCTTGAGAGTTCTGCCATGAATTTTTTAATTAAATTATAGAAATTGTTTCGCTATGATATAAAGTCGTCCAAATGTTTTCTTCCATGTTGCCACTTCATTTCTAATATCATCTATGAAGCGTATCATCTGGTACAGTGTAAGCTCCACTGGTACTACAATTTTGCCCTCCTGTCTTTACATAAAAATATTAGCATACGAGTTGTCCATATTTTTTATAGATTGCGGTTCCATTTATTTGGTTGTAGTTTTCTTCGTTAAATGCAAAGCTATTGAGTTTAGGACAAGCTTAAGGAGCTTGAGTAGAAAGTGGGTGGGCTTGTTGTCTACAACTCTTGTTTCCCATACTTTCCTACACGTATGTATCCCTTCAGTGTGCGGGAAATTGTTGTACAGATGTGACGTCTTAGGAAGCAAGCATTGTATTTGGCAGTAATGGTTCGCTCGCTTTGCTTTTTATGAGGTATTCGGCCGTGTCCTGGAGATATTGTTGTAATTTCGGACATGTGGTATCATTAAATAATCCAACTTTTGTGATATCCTCTCTGTTGGATGCCCGTTAATGGTAAACGAAGATTATAAGTCTGCCTAAGGTTTCCTTTCTGTGGATTGTAGGTAAAAGATAAAATCTACCTGCCCTCGGGCTTTTCTGGGCTTAAGTAGTCGTTTGCTTGCTGCTCAATTTTCCCCCATCTGGTACGCCTCGTCAATAATAATTTTGCATAGTCCAGTGTTGCCTAGTCTTCCGTATTCACAACCTCAGCAGAAACCCTTATCTGCCGGCTTGATGATGATGTATATGACGTGATAATAGTTGCTAAATAAATAATCTATTAAAGTCATCAGATCAGTTTAAAAGTAAATTACATCCTACTGTGGTATCAAAGTTACAACACATTTTCAAATAACATGAGGCGACGCTGTCAAAGACAACAACGGTGAACGGTCGAATCATTGATTGATGAAAAAGGATTTAATGTAGTAAGGATACAAACGGTGATTTTCTAACCAATTATAAGGAACATAAGTCATGCAATTTATTGTTAAGTTTAGTGTTAAGTCTACTATTGCAGGAGCTGATATATCATTCATATATATATATATATATATATATATATATATATATATATATATATATAGGGGATAAAAAAACAACACAAACGCCGATATATATATATATATTTGTTTTTTGATTCCTTTAGTCACCAATAGTAACAATTTTAAATCAATTGCAAACTGCATTAACACAATGTCAAAACCATATATTAAATACTTATATTCTTCCAGCCGATGTTGCTATTACACTTCATATGGTACCATGATAATGCTTTCCTATAACAACGTCAACAAATATTGAAGAATATTTTCATACCTTTCATGCAGATACCAACAAACGTACCGCCTCCATATTCACTTCAATCGCAGGTATATCTGCAGCCTGTTTCTAATCTTTGTTTAAACTTTGTTATTGTTAAGACAAGAGCTGAAGCCGAAAATAGAAATAGCCGTTGAAACAGTATATATTATTTATATTTTATAAAAACCTCAGTTTTAATCTTTCAATTAATGGCAAAGTTTTCTTATATTTTGTATGCAATGGTATTAATGTTCCATAGAGTCTGTTGTTTGACCAATTTTTTGTAACCTATGACTTTGCCAACCTTTTAATGAACAATTTGATTAAACTTTCTTAGTTGAATCTTGCTCTGCATCCCTACCGTTTTAGTTTTCTTTCTTTTATAATCCTCGAGATCAAGATCCGTTCATACTGATACTGTTCTGAATATATACTTATCATTTCTTTTCTCTTTATCAGTAAACTATCTACGAACAGTCGATTACTATAGACGGTAATATTTTACTGTTTAAATCGGATTCTTAAAATACTTTTAATGTATTTAAATTCGTGTAGATTTATCCGATAACACTTTGCAGTTTAAAAATCAACTCGTGACAGGAAGTCACAGTGTGTGTTTCAAGAGGATATTTAATTTGTAAATATAATTATGCAAACAGATGGCTGTGGAAGATATTTTATAATTGGAAATTTTACTTGTTCAAGTCAGTTTACGACTGTATATAGAAATGGCACAAGTGATGTTGCCACACAAAGTAATTAAGTAGCTATTTAGTTAATCCATTAACTAGCTAATTAAGATATTTTAAATTGTGGATAAATTACCTGAAGCAATGTAAGTACTAAAGATATATGTAATTTAAAATTATTTACTCGAAGAGTGCATGACAGAAGTGTCAGAAGAAAACGTAACAAAGCATATACATTTTTTCAACATTGGAGAAATTAGAATGGCAAGTATTTCTGGTGGAATGGTTATAGCAGCTATTCGTTTAGGAACTGTTGGGATTGTATGAATTTGTATTATTCCATCAGCGTTAGTAGGCTGTTACAATAGCCGTCAAAGACAGGCTAGAATGATGTACAGTTTTATAACTGATAAAGTTGATACTTTAGAAAATACAATGATGCGAATGAAAGACTTAAGTTCAAACAAAATACAATTTATTTTCTTTAATGTTTTTGGGATATAAATTGGACGGCTCTTGCTAAATATGAACCAACCGAAATTCTGCTGAATGACATGTTGCCTGCATCGCATGCATATTGCACAATTCATAATTTTGGTATTAAAAACGTAAGTACACACAATTTAGTAAATGATCTTGTGATTATTCCTTCACCAATAATCTGTTGACTAGGTATTACTGTCGGTACCTTCTTTTGTATCTTTTATTGTCATTCAGGTTGCTTTTGGTTTTCTCATCCATTTCCTGTTGCATCTCCCCAAAGCAAGAAACCAGAGAAAGATGTGTAATAATTCCCATAAAGTAGCGTTCCCTAGTACACGCTGATCCAAACGTTTTGTCCAGCTTCACATCGCACTATGGTTGAAATACTGCCCTGGTCCCATAAATGGGCATAACTGTTGCCTTTAACTTCCCCGTTGACAACAAGATGTACATATGTAGTATACTACTTGATCGATGTTATAAGGCTTACTGAGAAAAGATATGTGTCAGTTACATTAGCATTTTTCTTTGATAGCTTGTGCATTACCGGGATTGCAAGAACGCAAAGTATCAAACCTGTAATCCTCATTATATCGTTTCTTGTCATCATAAGCCTTTGTTGTGACGGAATTCACATTGAACGTGTGAACTATATGGCGCATATAAGATGCAGAGATAACCAAACCTGCTTTTATATCACGATCAATGCTATATATATATATAGTTCAAACAATACAGAAGCAATCATATCTCTGTAGAAAGGCACAACTAACACGATCTTAGTTGTTTACCTGTTGAGTATTGTTCTCTAGAATCCGAACAATTAGTTATTGCAGAACAATTAAAAAAAAAATAAAATAAAACGACATTAGTAAGTTACGGTTACGCCTCACTTCACCTGTTGAGTATTGTTCTCTAGAATCCGAACAATTAGTTATTACTGGACGATCGGAGAAAGAAAAATAAAACGACATTAGTATGTTATGGTGGCGCCTCACTGCATCCTTGTTGTGTCCTTAAATGGTACAGCGTTGTATTTAGATCTTTACCTAACAATATAGAGCAGTTTTGCGACCTTCCTTATTCCAGTATTGAATTTGGATTTTCAGGCAATCTTTTATGAAAATATTAATTCCCCCCTCCATTTTATTAGACAATAATGATATCATGTTTTCAGACAGAGAGATTGATATATGTAAGGATAAATGAAGAGGAAACTATTCATTTTCTGCGAGAGAATGTACATCCAGTACCGGGTATGACTATAACGGCAATGCACCGCACCATTACTAGCTAAATGTTGCCCAATATGAAATTTCAGGACCAGACAATGTAACCTACGAATTAATACATTGTGTATATGAATACAGGGGCCAGAGACTTTAACACGACCATTTTAGTAATGAGCGGAGGTGCAATAGACCAGTAACTTATTTTATATTTTATTCAGTCATCATCGTGGTCCTCACACGACAAAATATATTTCATTAATACCATAAAACAATTTTGCAATAAATGGCACAAGTATTCATCTACATTTTTGCTAACAGCAGAATCCATAATGAAGGTACTATCCCCAACATATTATCGAAACATTTGTCATCGTAGATAATAGGATAAAGTGTAAATTGTTTGACAAAAAGGAAAGCAGATATGTTTTGAAATCAGTGTTATTTCACACTATTTGAAACTTATCGTTTATCGGATCTGTAGTTAAATAAGAAAGCTAATAATCAAACCCGCACCATTAATATCCCTCCAATAAAATAGATCTATAAAAATAAGTGAAACTAAAAAAAAATCTACTCAACAACAATCAGGAAATATTATATGTTAAAATTTGAAACATCAAAAATTGGTTTTACCTTATTCTGCTTTGCGAGCATAGCAAGAAATGTAGCACTGATCCCGTACATCCCAAGATTTCATTTTTTTATATTTCCATGAACCAAAATTCATCCACTTTGAACTGGTTAAGCAGGTTTCAAAACTTTGTCACGAATCTGCCATTGTTTGATCCAGAAACCGTCAATCCACTCAACCCATTCACTTCAAAATTTATTCAGAATCATAGACTGCTGACAGCTTTATCATTATAAATGTAAGATCAGTCTACCAGAAGGCTTGAAAACTCCATGTGACATAGATGACCCAATGTACCTAAAAATGACAGCGAATTTCACAAATTTAACCAAAAAACAAAGCAAAGAGCTGTTGCAAACCTTGATCCAACTAAACGAAGAAGAAACGATAGGTCGTTGGCATTCCTAAATGAGGAAAATCAGCAAACAAAGTTGTCTTACAACACATTTTGTCAAAAGAGCTGACCCAATGGTCCTTAAAACGTAATGCAAACCTTGAGTTAACTGACGGTCATGTAATGTTATTTATTATTGAAGAATAACTGCAGAAGGCGTTCTATACTATTATTAAATACATGACATCAATACAGATCGGAAGGGGAGTAAAGACTGTCCTGAAGGTATCTAAACAATCTTCACCAGTATCATGTTTACAGGTTCAGTCTCTCAGGTGGCTTTGACGTTCAACACGAACGTGTGAAGTATCCGTTCGCACTGATTGACTTTCATGTAAGTCAGTCAAACATTCAAGGATTAAAACAATCACTCTGAAAGGCTCTGATTGGTAAGCATGGGAATTAAATGTCTTGCATTATGTCATCTCTCTCTCTCTCTCTCTCTCTCTCTCTCTCTCTCTCTCTCTCGTAAGTTCATACCATGCATGAACGAGGCGAAGATGCCTCAGAGGTAATATTGACTCAAGAAAAATGATCTTTAATCAATACTATATTCCCAACATTAAATTATTTTCATATTTAGGGCGCAATATCGACAATCATAATTTTTATTTGAGTGTACTTATGATAGTTTTCCTCATTATTCAGTTTCATTAAATATGGCCATGCTGGCTGTACATTTTTGGGTGTCATTGGCAAAGTAGTTTGTAATTTTCTTTCCATCAATAATTCGTCAGGGTTGTATCCATTTGGTAATGGTGTTGCGCGATATGTAAGGATCGTTTGCTTTTGTAAGCACTCTCTCAATTGTTGGAAGAGCTCATTCAGCGAGACCATTGCTCTTTGGATCTTTTTTTACTACTTGTCATATGCCTGAATCCATAATTTGTCCCAAATTCTTTGTTTTTTTTTTGGAATTCATATGGTATCATTGGTTTAGCTTGATCTCACGAGTTTTCGATGCAATTTTGGCAAGATTTTACCAAGTGTTCTAGCTACGTACTTAGTCCTTTCCAACAAACTGACATTTAACTTGGTGACCATCGTGAATTTTTTCTAGGATTTATTTTTGAAGTTATTCTTGTACGACCAGGCGAGTACCTTGTATTAATAGACCATTTTGAATTGTAAATTTGCCTCTATTTGCACAGTATGATTGAATATTATATCGTCAATATCTCAATGGAAGGAATGTCATGTCTTTAATAAAATACTAAAATTACTCATACCAGAATATTCTATATGATACAAATGATCTATTAAAAGGGGACCATAGTTGTTCTCTATCCTGTTATCTACCATTCTTTACAAGAACAAGATTTTTTTTTTCATGACTTCATCTTTTGCAGGAATAATAGTTAATATTTGGTCAAAATAAACTATATTATCTTTACATAACTTATTTTGTTGCATGTATGCTAATCTTTCAGCTTACTACAAAAACGTAAAGCCATCCGTCTTTACCTGTTATAACTATAGTTACAAAAGACCCATCCAAAGACTACTTCTGCTATTTTCTGAAGATTGTATGTGTTATTCTTAATATGCTGTCAAAATGTGGCCACAAATGTTCAGCATCCATTGGTTTTCTACATCAAACTAGTACAGTTCATAAAGGTTACTCACATGTATGCATTTATATGAATACAATGTACGGCTGTTCTTCCTTATAGGTATTACGGTACCAATAGTTTCTTCCATTGTCCTCAAAGATAATGTTTTGTGAAACAAATATACTTTCTATCCTACGTCAGCATACATGTTACACACTGTCATGGAAAACAATGTTAGAATGTCAATTTGACAAGGACAAAATAAGGTCACTTCATTAAATATAAGAGAGATAACTCTGCTGGAACAAAACATGGGTAAGCGTTATCTTGTCACAAAAGACATATTTTCACCCATGTTTGCCACATTTTAAAAAATAATTAAACAATACAAAATATGATCGAGATATGAATCAACATACTCTCACATTTTACGAAGTGGATTAACTATTTTAAGCCTAACAGAAAGTACAACTCTTACATAATACACGAATCACAGCTAGTGTTGTTATTTATTTCTGAATACAATGTTCCTTCCACCTTAAGCTCAGCCCATCTGGGGTATTATCATTGGTACCGTTATACCTTCAAGCATTGCGACGTGTAGTTGGATATAACGTTTGTAGCAGCGTGTACGACGAAGCATATCTATATGAGAAATATTGCACGTCCTTCTCCAAACATATAAATACAACTACAATAACAACAATAAAAGCCAAAGCAACGTACAGGCTTACTTCCATGTCCATAGATTATTTATAGAACAAGAAACACATGTCTGATTGTTGAAGTCTGTGCAATTTCTCCTTTAATCCATCATCGCTTATATACCATATTCATTCATTTTTATGTTATGCATTCCTTTAAGTATAAGACACAACAATTAAATAAACAAGAATAATGTATTGTTTGATTTAACTGATTGATATATTTTTGAACTCACTTACCACAGTCACAGTCATAAATAATACCAAAGGAACATTTTGGTCAACCGATTGTCAGAGAAACAACCTCAGTATCTAATTTTGAATGTTACAAACTCTAATAAAGTCAATCTCGTTCAACTTGGAACAAATGGAAATACTATGGTAGTTTAATTTAAAGATTGTTTTCCAATAATTTCAAGAAAAATTAGTATGGTATATAATAGAAAATAGCCTTTTCCTAAATGTTCCATTATCTCTCAATCTGACTCTTTAAGTTTCAAGCGAGTTCTGGGGATTATGATGTAATCTCCAGAGAGTAGAGTTCCTTTCTGTTAAACTTTTAATATACAATTCGTTTCATAGGAAGAATATTTCTGGACTGTGGAAATTCTCACACGGGTATGTTTTTGCTCTATCTTATTTTGTTTCTTAAAATACAACATGATAAGGTTAGTGCGTTAATTTCAAAATAATTCCAAACAACTGATCTAATTTATGCTGTGTTTAATTTCTTTTGTAAAATTATTATTTTATGCTTACTACAGTAACATTAATCGCAGATTAATTTCTGCTACAGAGTGTGAATGAACCTACTGACGTTTAACTTGTACTCCATAAACTAAGCATTTACATCAAACCCGTTCGTGCTGAAATCTGAAACCACCGTATATATGGTTCGCTACCAACACATTTAACATAGCTTTAACGTGTTTACCTATCTTAGGAAGAACTGTAATTTTCACCTAGCCGTCTCAAACATATTGATGGAGATGTTGTTCTTTTGTCCGCCGAATTGGGTTCGACATTGTTTTTGAGTTTTCTCTCTCGTGTTTTCATACAAATCGTATGACTGTGTACTTTATGGTATTGAATTTCGACGATAACGCCATTGAAATGGCTCTAATGCTTTCAGACCAGTCAGTCAAGGTGCTTCCTTCTCTGGTTTTGCAACAACAATTGATGGTGTCGTGTTGTTCATTATAAATGTAAGATGAAATGATAAAATATTCAAAGTGTCGGAGCGATTTCTCGACTTCGAGTTTCCCGTAATGCATATCTCTCATAAGACATGAGCAGCTATTGGTCTACATACGGTCAGCTTCTGAGTCAAGTTTGTTTGAAACGATAACGGCGATACATTCTCTTTCATGCATCCATTTCACTGCACTAGACCACACTGTACCATACGATTAAATTATATTTTCACGTATTGCCCTTAGGTTAAGTAAAAGGCGATATATAGTACATACATGCGCAGGTCAAAGTTTGATTGTAAATGAACAGACGTCATGGTTATTTGGATACTTCTAGTGCAGCTCTTAAGGTTTCACTTTCCTAACCCTTGATTATTACCAAATTCTTACGACATTCTCTTCGCAACCATTTTTACTTCAATGTTACTTTTATTTCTTTGTTGATACCATGTATGCACTAGGAAGATCAATTCAATATCGGCTAACTAGCACTATTCATAAGAACGAGAATTCTTTCATTATACTTGGTTGAAGCAAAAATAATAACCGTAGTCACCCATACATATGTTCTGCTGATGTTATGAAAATAAATAAATAATAATAATCATAATCATAGAAAACATATTTTTTTTAAAAATAGTAAACTAAAATATAAAAAATATAAAGACAAGAACTTCATGCTACTATTTTGTGTTACACTCGTCTGAGAAGCCTAGTCGTAGAAGTAGATAGAGTAGAATTTTATTAAAATATTTTTAAACTTGATCATCATAATTTTTCAATTTTGTATTTAATATCGTGCCACGCTTTTTCGATGTATTTTATAAAAGTATCCAATGTTCTGAAGTGTTCTTTCCATTGTAGTTTTGGAATTATACCAACTATTTGTACTCTACAGTGTATTGTTTGTATTTTACTGAGTATTCTGCATTGTACTTTTAATTTGTATCTTTTGTATCTTACTTTGTATTCTGCGGTGTGTATTATTTTGAATTTGATAACTTTGCAAAAATGTTTCGCAATGTTTGTTATCATTATATTTTTTATCTTTCTCTTTTTACCTTGTTTTGTTGGATGTAATTTATTTTTCTTTTCGAGCCTCGAGGACTCAGTTCAAATGATCCGGATCATCCGGATGGTGTTATTAGGACAGAACTTTTAGTAAACGTAATAAGATTTAATTGTCTTTAAATTGTTTTAATGTAATTTTTCAATAATATATATTAAAATAAGTGTCTACTCAAATATATTAAGGATAATTTCATTGATTTCTATGTCATAACTATAAAGTATTTTAATAAAAATTGCGCTCTTATGAGCAAAGGCAAAACTTGCTTGCCTTTGAAAATTTCTCTTGTATTTCAAAATCGGCAAGAAAAATACTCTCAGCAAGCTACATAGGTTACAGACTATAAATTCTTAGAATTCCAATTTAGTGAGTAAATTGTTAATGCAGCAAACTTTCTGTCGAATGACGTAAAAACAACATAGATGGTCCTGAGAGCCTCTTACTGGCTAGAATAAGTGAAAACTCACGAGAGTCCATATTTGGTCGTGTGGATAAGTCCGGATTACACATAACACAGGTGCACACCGCGCACCGTCAATTAATTCATTCTGAAGTCAGAAAGGCTCGCCTCTCTAATTACAGCTAAGAGCTGTCTGTGTTTGTAAACTTCTTTAAGTAATAGGCACATTTAATGTTTGAGATTTTAACGGTAAAGTTCATATGTTTGAAACATTGTTTACTGAATTCTTAGTTTTTATTTTATAAAATGTATTGGAATGTTTAATTGTTTTAAAGAATTCATTTTCATTTATATGTATGGTAATTTGTATTGTAAAATTCGAATTCACTACCAACTTCATCTTTAGATTCAATGTTGAAATAAAGTATTATTTAGGTAACAAAGAATAATATCTAGCAACATATTCCAAATCAATATTTTATTTTAAAATTAGTAAAATACATTTCTTCAAAATGTTTGCTGCCTTAATTACATCAATTAAACTTTATACTCTTTTGCTATCATGAAATTGATCGAGATTTAATTATTCGTATTATATGCTAAAATGAAGATTTTATACAAATGAATGAAGTTGGCAAGCTTGAAAGGAAAGTATAATTTTATATGTATTTCGTGTATTTTAAATATAAAGTTTATAGATGTATCTCTAGAATGTAGTAATATATGTATATTAATTGTTTAAATAAATGTCCTTCATTATGAAGCTACAAGACTCGCCTTTCTGATTACAGTCCCATACCTCATTCCCCAGACTAACTGTGTCGCATCATCGTAGTGACGCCGCTTTTAAGGATCTCTCTCTCTCTCTCTCTCTCTCTCTCTCTCTCTCTCTCTCTCTCTCTCTCTCTCTCTCTCTCTCTTATTCTGGCATTCCGAAATTATCACGACCAAGAGTTTATGATTAACACAAATCGCATTACAGTTGCACGTGACTGAGTACCTTTCAATCATTAAAATTTTCCTGTATTTGAAATAGAGAAGAAACTATATTAATAAAGAGTAAACGCATAATATGACTTGTGAGTTCAGAGAATGGCAAAGAGATTATCCAGACTGTACAGTTCAAACTATTAAGAGATTTTAGTAATGCACAATTCAGTATAGATGGGTGGGGATGGTATTATAAATGTGAATAAATGACTAAATAATATAGTAATAGTGATGTGCTATTTCTTTCAGTTAAGTATCCTGCATTGGTTGAATGAAAGAATAACTTATCATAAAAATAATTCCATAACTGTATGAATTATCAATTTTATCCCAAGGAGACGTAGATTCTGCAAAAATCATGGACACATTGAACATCAGTTGTTTTTATGGCATATCTGGTTTGCAAATAATAACGGAGTCAAGTCAGCCCTCAACAACTTTAAAAGTAGTTAATTAGTTCCCGAAAAAAGATAGCAAGGCTTTAAAAACAAACGTGAGCACTGCATGATTTTTCCTTTTTTTCTCCCTTATTTCAATTTATAACTCTTCAACAATCGTTGTCAACTGACAGTTTTAATAACGCTCCAAGACCATAAATAAATTTTTCTTAATAAAAGACCACAAGATATCCAAACTTCACATTTTTATCAAAACCTTAATATTGCATGGCAACTTCACAATTATAAATACAACTCAAACAGCAAGGGAGTTAAATGCTTTCCTACTCTATCCATGGGTCAGTCTGGCTTCAACTGTATAACTCCATTGTACATACCTTCATAACATCTCCATATACTGGAACAACCCCTTCCCAAGTATTCCATTGCACCATATATCAGTCCCAATCATACATATTTCACATGGAGATAGACAGTCGAACAACACTTATAGCTTTAAAAAGGAACTACTTGGTTAAAGGCTCCGTTATGTAGCTCTGACAGGAACTCAACAGTGAATACAAAAACTTGCCATTAAAAAACTCATCAATTATGCACTCTGTGACGTTTGCAATTAGAAATTGCTTAATTACTCGGGTTGATAAATATGTCCCGAGCACCAACTTCCCATAATCAAGCAACTAATCAGTAAATATAGTAAATATATAAAATGGAGACATAAATGAAAATGGTGTCTATCCTAGATTTATTACAAAAATGACACACTGGTTGTTCCTAACATTATGATGAACCCTAAAATAAAATAGAATGCAATATTTTCATATTCTCTATTCCCATGTCTTTTTGTATATATTCTACATCTGTTTAAATATCTATCTACATATGTATATAATTGATCTGTATGTCCGTCTCCCTCCTTATCTGCCATCCGTATGATCGATACTTCAGTTTTCTATAATTGATTAATCTATGAATATTGAATAAAAATCTCTAATAACTTTCTGTACATCACAATAATGGGTTCAATGCAAGCTGAAAGACCCATATCACATCCCCCATTACGTGACTTTTCACCACGTGCATTCTATACTAGGCCCACACGAAAATTGGAACAAGGTACAACTTACGTAGTCATCATGCAACAAGGTACTCAAAATGAAATACCTTAATATAACCCACGCAGGTAGAGGTGAGATGGTAGTGATCCATAACGGAGAGCGCTTTAGACCACTCGGCCACTCGGTTCTCCTCGTGATGTAGCTGCTGCTGTTGGTAAACTTGGGTTGTGAACATTAACATTAGGGATGCCTGGAAAAGCAATTCACTGCCCGGAGAACCACATTTCTTGAAGACAGTCTTAAGGATCATAACTCTAATGTCTGTCGATAGTTGCCATTCTGACCATGTTGGCTGTTTAAGCAACCAGGATTAACCGAGACGCTGAATGATTGAACTATTCTTTCTCTTTCATAACGTTTGGGTCAAATGTTCCGTCATTCAAATTGTTGAATAGAATCGTACAAATAAATGGGGGGGAGGGGGACAGTTCTTGCGGAGAAATTTCGGGCGAACAAAGTATATATAAATTACTGCTCCGGCATAAATTATAGCCATATTTTAGCCCAGATAGTTCCGAAAGATTCACCTACAATAGTGGCTTGCCAGTTTGGATAGGGAACAAGCGAAATATACAGGATGCAAGTTATATTCGGTCGTACTAGCACCAGAAAGTGTGCTGCAGTGAATTTGAGAGCACCGTGAAAACTATCCTATATAAAATGGTGCAGACTATATAGAGTACTTACAGGACAATATTAGTAAAGGTGATGTAAATTAATTAACAGACTAAAGAAGTCATAATCGCCGGACAATTATCGAATTAACAATGAATATACATATTTTATTCAACGATTGCCTCATGGGGTGTCTCACACATTGATTTACTTAAATGATTGGCCAATCGTTCATACATTGTAGAGTAAAGGGATAGAGATACCACTGTATGAAGATAACAGAAAATCAAAGACATACTTCAAAAGTTTCAGAACTGATACTTTATTGGCTGTTATCAACAATTATTTAGAGAAAATTATTTATGTACGGTAAGTCACTTGGATTGGAGATAATAATTGCAATATTTCTAGTTCACATCAACATGGTTATTAAAGGTGTTTAAGCTGTGCAACAGCGAGTTTCTTGGTTTGATATTAATACAAAAAAACATAATCATGACCACGTAATTTTACCTTTGTTATAAGCAAATAAAGATCTCAATAGCGTTTGAGACAAAGGGTCACGCTTTAAAGTATACACGTTGGTAATTACGACCAAATCTCATTCGATAATTCTACATAAAGTATTGTATGGATTCTAGCCAAATGAAATACAAAAGGTCAACTACTACGATAATGTTATCTATGCTTATCTACAGACTTCTGCCTTTTAGGAACTATATCTGACATTGATAGTGACATTGGCTACCTTGGCACCTTAGATGTGTCAAACATAATATAAACTTTCAGTAACAAATTACGAAACACACCATAATGAGGACGACAGCTTTGATTATTTGCGTTCTTGTAATCCCAGTTCAGACAGCAGTTTTGGAGCAAGAAACCATGATAGAATACTTATTACGAAAGGTAGCAGAACTGGAGAGCAGCCAACAAGAATGCAGTAGATATCAAAGCAGAATGATATTAGAACTCAATTATGTAAAGGACAAACTCGAACAATCCGAGAGACGAATATCAGATCTTGAAGCTATTGTTTACGATATGAGGTCTGCTGAATACACGGACAATCTAAGTGTTACCTTCGAAAAAGATCCATTATATAAATCTACGAATGAAACTGATACTAAATTTAATACCGAAAAGACAAATATCACCCATAAACCAGATATTAAAGTGATGACTTCACATAAACCAGGTAACAGTGGTTCTTCAATATGTTTAGATCAAATCGTCTTTTGGTTTGGTGCAAAATGTTAACATTATTGACATGCAGGTAAGACAAAATATAGTCAGAGTTATTACCAGTAGTATTCCAGAACTAAAATCGAGACCTTGACATAAACCAAGTATGATTTATACTTGTTTGCTCAGTCTGTTTAGACCTCATTAAAATTTAAATTTGAAGTAGCTAAACGTTATTATTATTTGCATGCGACAAATAAACTTTAATTTTTCAAACTTAATTTCGTACGAATAAAATGAATAAGAAGATATACAGTTGTTTAGCACCTTATCGTGGAAATTGTTTGGCTTTTTATCACGACATACATCACGCACTTGACTAATCATACATCTTCCTTAATTTTAGGTATTTTAAGAAGAGATGTTCGAGGGTTGGCGATGAAACAAATCGCATTTTGTGCAACCATTGCAAGTGGAAATGGATTAGAACCTATCCATGAACGTGAAATCGTCATTTTCGATACTGTTCTGCTCAACGAGGGCAATGGCTTCAACAAGCAAACTGGAATTTTTACGTGTCCACTATCAGGGATATATTTCTTCACTGGAAGTATTATGGCAAAACATGGGTACAGTTCAGGGGTGCATTTACTTGTAAACGGATAAACTAAAGGCAACACTTATGCTGATGGGGCCAATTCTTGGGACCAGGGCAGTATTTCAAGCATTGTACGATGTGAAGCTGGGCAGGACGTTTGGATCATTCATAGAAGGGGTTTATTATACATCCTTCTCCGGTTTTCTTCTTTGGGGGGATGGAAGTAGCTGATTTATGTATATATAAAAGCGATAAAAGTAATGGCAATAATTCCACAGATTATTTTTGGAAGAACAAAAGTGCGATTTATGAATGCTGTACAATTCCATCTTTATTCCAAAATCGCGTCTCTTCTATAATTGTTTGTTTTGAGCTATGTATCCTTGTAAGTAAAACACAGTGGAAATACTTAAACAATATATATGTGAGTCTGTGTTTGCGTCTGTGTGATTAAGCAAGACTGTTTTATTTGAAAATTTATCAAAAAGTCTAATCCTAGAATTTCAATAAGTATTATAATTTAACTCTTTGATATTTTTCAGCTCAATTACCATCGTCAGAATTATTCATGACACTAATGAATCCCTTTTCTTTGCTTTTTTGTTTTGCTTTCAACGAGAAAATATCAGAATCATATTGAGAGGAGAGTGTTAGAAACTCAAATAACATCTTTTTTTATCTGATTTTTGTGTCATGTTTATTTTTATTTATTATGTGTTTTTTAGCACTAAGAGTATATATCATAATATATAATAACGTACACTAATAAAATCTTGCAGAATGTTTAATGCTCTGCATTGAACATATTTCAATAATAAATTGCCAAGTAAAATTAAAGTATTACATGGTTTCATTTCATTATAGATTACATCCTTCTTATCTCGTTTAAAATCATGATTTCGATATACTTAGGTTATAATTAAAAGTATTATATTCTAAAAAAATGCGAATGTAACATTTAAGTCCAAAAGGAAGCACAATAATAGTGCACATGGTTCGAATCAGCCTGATATTTGGTCATCTAACCATTATTCTGGGCCGAATCAGCCAGTACTATATACTGTTAGGTATATTTGATATAACTCATTTATATTTACATTTATTTTTTTAGTGTTTGTTAGATTTAAATTTGGCATTTTAAGTATTAAGATTCGTTCATTTAAGGGGGGTGACTTACAGAGTAAACAGCAGGTGTTGACCTCATTTCTGATCTGGTTTCAGAGTTGTAAACAAGCTTTTAAAATGATCGGTTTGTTCCAAGGACAAAATGGAGCTTTTATATAAACATTTTTCTATTTTAGTTGGGTCATACGCTGGGTACGTGACTTTTGGAACGTAAAATTGTTCTGATAATTTCTAGAAGATCACGTGTCCCCTTGTTTACGTATTAAAAGAAAACAAATATGTAAACTATGTTTTGGAGCGAGCTATTCAGTAGAAGTTTGGGCTTTTATAATTCTAAGTTGTGTGTTAGTTTTTTTTTAGTTATTTTTAATTACCGTGTACTGGAAATTTTGTCAATTCGTTTGGATCAAGAGGAATTATTTTGTTAGTTATCTGGAAATGAATATGTGCTCATAGATTTTCATTAACAAAAACTGACTTCATCAAGAGACATCTTCTTCCATATTGGATACTTCGCTGGAATTCGAACTTAGAATTATTTGGACATTTTTATTACCAGGACTATTGCAATTTCTCTAGTGGATAATATTTTGAACTATTTTTGGATTAATTTTGGAATCGATTCTTAAAACCGTAAGTTTATTTTTCTTTTCTGAAAATTATTTGTACTCAATGAATTGTTTATTAAGTTTTACAAGCTTGTTATTTTCACTCTTTCTACGTTACTGTTTATTCGAGCCTAAGCACGTATTAATACCGAATAAGCCAGGGCCGAATCAGTCTGTTTCGGGGTAAGCTTATCTACAGGTATCATCCATAAAGTAAGACCATACAATGTAACCGAAACCTCCCATGCACATGTTATCGCACATGCTTAGATGGTGACATAAACTAACTTTCAGATCTCCACCTACAAAAATTCAAATATTTAGATTTTGTTAAAAAAATATCTCCAGAAATCGGTCTCATCACAAGAGTCATAATAAACGTTTCTAAACCACTGTGTATATCTCTAAACTACCCCAAACATATCAAAATATTCACTTCTTTGCCTTTAATAGTATAGGAGCTAAATGCTATTACTTACAAAGGAACAGACCGAAAATATTATCCACCGTTTTAGAGATGCGCGGAAATATAAATAACATTACTGATTGGATTTACTTTCTAAAATTATGCCTGCCAGTATGAAAGAATTCCATTATTTCCAAACACTGAGTTTGGTCAACTCATTGCTTCAAAAGCATAATGTTTACAATGAGAAAAGAGATAAACCTAAGCTCTCTGCCCGCTGATTGTACCACATCGAGGGTACGTATATAATACTCTGTGTAGAGTACGGTCAAACCAAAAAAGGTTTTACAAAAAAAAATGTCCACTTCAAAGGTGCAAATTCTGCAACTGTAGATATACGTGAAATATATATTTGTATTCTCTTTCCGCTATCCGTGATAATCAAAAAAAAAATTGTTATATACTGGATGTTCTAATATATATTTTTAATTTTATAGATAGACAGGCATATGTCATAACAGACCATGTCTGTTTTCAAGGTAACCATTTTGTAAATGAAGAGACGAAATTAATTTGTTTAAATGTTACATGTAATATTAAAGGATGACAAAATATGCGAGTACTCAAAGTTCGGTTAGATTCGTCTTGACGGAGACAGATTCACATAGGAATCTTGTTATTATCATAATAATCTTGTGCTTCATTTATGCTGGATTGTCATAATAAGTTCGATGTACTCCACAGGTCTAGTCGTTGTATTTTTACATATGAGGTCTGATGAATACACGGAAATTCTGAGTGTTACCATGGAGAAAGTTCAGTATATAAATCTAAGAATGAAACAGATACTAAATTTAATACAGAATAACAATATATCAGCGTTAAAATAGATAATAAAGGAATGAAACAAGTAAAGGTAGTTCTTCATACTGTTTAGATGCAAAACGTGTTTTGTTTTGTTGCAAAAACAATAACGTTATTGGCATGCAGGTAAGAAAAAATATAGTTAAAAGTGCCTTAATTGCCTTGGGGCAAAGCATGTGTTACAATTTTTATTTGAATAAGGTCCGTTAAGTAATTTAGGTATTCTTGAAATATAGACTAAATTTTCCAAGCTGATTAGCAATACCGAGAAATTGGTACAGCTTTGAATTTTTCAGCATCAGGTCGGCAACCATTTTTGTAAACATCATGCCCAAGAAACCTAATGGATGATATAAACAATTCACACTTTTAAGCGTTCAAAGTGTTACCGGCCTTTTGAATTGGTTTCATGTACATTTCTAGTCTTTCGTCATGCTGTTTCTGCATTTCCTCAAAACCAAGAACATATTCCATGTGACAGAATGACTCCCCGTTTCACTTCAGAGTTTATTATACCCTTTTTTAAATTAATATTAAGGTGTTCATTTATTTATGCATAAAGGGTGAATAATGCAGATAATATAGATGCATTTAATTATATTTATTCTACATAAGATTAACAATAATGTTCTTCAGTAAGGCAGGAAAATACCTAAACCAAGCAAAACATATTTGATCAGTTTTTTTACATGTAAACTTTACTGTGTGAAATTATTAAATTACTTTTAGTTACATTTGCATCAAGATTGAAATCTAAAATAATACTTGTCAAATCTTGTCTTTGTTTTCATAACCAATCACTGAAAATTTGAAGGTTTTTTTCTTGAACTGTAAGCGAGATAACTGAATGATATACATTAGGTGTCTTACTTTTATTTCCTCCAATATATTATCCATGTAACATAGATGAGTTCATGAACGCATGTATTAACTTCAATGCAACTAAATTATCCAAAAATACATTACTGATAAAGTGAGAACCTAAACTTCAGGCTTCTATATGTAGTGGAGACCTCAAGATTAATGAAATTTCGTTTTGTGACATGGGATGGCTGTTATATATCACATAGTTCATGTTCTCTACAATGGCGGCAAGTGGAGTACAGTACTATAGGCATCACGGTACCAACTATTTGTCTGTTGTGCTCAAAGATATTGCTTTGTGAAATAATTATACTTTACCTATCCTATTTAGGCATGCATGTCACACACTGTCATAGAGAACAATGTTAAATTGTCAATTTGACAAGGATAAATACAGGTCACTTCGTTGTATTTATGAATGCTGGAATGAAACAGGGGTAAGAGTTATCTTGTCACAACAGACATTTTCACCCATGTTTGCCACAGTTTAAAACATCATACAAAATATAAAAAATTATGATCGAGATATAAATTGACATAATCTCACATGTTTCCTAGTGGCTTAACTATTTTAGCCTAACAGAAAGCTCAACCCACCTGGGGCTGTACAATTGGTACCGTGATACCTTCAAGCATTGCGATGTGTAGCTGGATATAACCTTTGTAGCAGCGTGTATGACGAAGCAGAACTATATGAGAAATATTGCCTTTCCTTCTCCAAACAAATAAATACAACTACAATAACAACAATAAAAACCAAACCAACGTACAGGCATTTAATTCCATGTCGATACATTATTTGTAGGACAATAAACACAAGTCTCATTAATGAAGTCTGTGCAATTTCTCCTTATCTACCATATTCATTCATGTTTTGTTTTATGCATTATGTTAAGAATAAAACAAAACAATGAAATAAACAAGAAATATTTATGGTGCTTGATTGAATATAATTGTGCAATCTGGATATATTTTAACTGATTGATATATTTCTCAACACAGTCACAGTCATAAATGATTCAAAAGAAACCTTTTGCTTAGCCAATTGCCAGAGAAACAACCTCAATATCTAATTTAGAATGTTACAAACTCTAATAAAAATCAATCTCTCTCAATTTCGAACATATGGAAATACCATAGTCGTTTACTTTAACGATTGTTTTTCAATATTTTTCAAGAAAAAGTTAGTATGGTATATAATAGACGATAGCCTATTCCGGGATGTACCATTATCTCTCAATCTGTCTTTTTAAGTTTCAAACGAGTTTGGGGGGATTATATTGTAAGCTCAAGAGAGTAGTTTTCCTTTATATTACACTTTGTTATTGCTGACTGAGACGAATCCACACATTTTCCAGTCTTCTGAGAACGACTGGTTGGACTACTTTATTTACTACTTTACTTTGTACTGCTTTTTATTAAAGCGCTATTTCTTTAAAATCTACGAACCTCGGTTATGTCCGAAAGTGGTGTTCTTAAAATATAATATTTCGCATTTTTAAGAACTGTAGCATGAACAATCCAAAAACGTACATGGGGAATATCCCTAATAAATACTCTGTGGAAGCGATGAACATCTGTTACAAGTCTAAGATAGAAAAAAATACTTGAATAAAGCGGAATATATATATATATATATATATATATATATATATATATATATATATATATATATATATATATATGTCCTCTCTCTCTCTCTCTCTCTCTCTCTCTCTCTCTCTCTCTCTCAAATATCTATCATACACTTGTAGGATGAACAACCTCGGTGTTCTTTTCTGCAAATATATTTATTAATTTAATAGACACAAATTTACTATTTTCATGCCACCCATTGAGTAATCTAGAGCTACGGACAATAATAGGGTAGGCAGATTTGTAACCAATTTAAGAACCGCTGTTGGAATATATTAGCCAACAAAATTAATTCATCATCATCATCATCATCAGAAATATTTATTCTTTTACCCTAGAGTACTATCAATGAATTTTCAAGCCAAATATATTTTTAAAACGTTTTATCATAATGAATAAGGTATAAATAAGCAAATTTTGACATCTGAAAAATTGTCAGCAGTCGTTGTTTTAAAAAAAATGAATATCTGGCTTTGTTAATATTGTTTTATACGACAAGCTAATGCTTATAAAGAATATATAGTCTTTCAGGTACAATGGCTGGTACTGAGTCTTTGTCATCTTCATTACCTTCAGTTGCAAAACATCGGTTGCTACCTATAAAATCTCTAATTCAACAATGTACTCATCTTTCAGCATCACAGATGTAACAGTGTCAATATCATAAATAACATCATTCCAATAAATCAAAATCCTCGTTACCAGACTCAGGGAAGCGTAACGCGCCACTTGCCATGCCAAGGGGAACATCAGCAACAGCATTGATGTCACTTGTAATGATGTATGTTTGCCCAGTATACCCTGCCTTTAGAAAACAGAAACACAATAGTTGGAAACACCACCATTTATATGATAACTCTTTTTATTACTGTCAATACATTTTAGTTCATATTAAATTTACGTTAATGCTCTGTCAGTTACTCATAGTATATTATGCCTCAATAAGTTTTTTTTTTTTAAAGCTGGAGACATTCAGCTATTTCCAAACCAATCAGAATTCATAACAAACACGAGAGAAATTTACTTCAAACGGTACTAAATAATAATAAAAATATTAATAATAATAATAATAATAATAATAATAATAATAATAATAATGACCAGAGACTTTAACACGCCCATTTTAGTAATGAACGGAGGTACAATAGACCAGTAACCTATTTTATATTTTATACAGTCAGCATCGTGGTCCTCACATGACAAAATAAATGTCATTAATACCATAAAACATGTATGCATTAAATGGCAGAAGTATTCATCTACATGTTTGCTAACAGCAGAATCCATAAGGAAGGTACTATCCCCAAACATATTATCGAAACGTATATCATCGTGGATAATAGGATAATGGTAAATTGTTTGAGAAAATGAAAAGCAGGTATGTTTTGAAAGCCTTATTATTTCACATTATTTGAAACCTAGCATTTATCGGATCTGTAGTTAAATAAGAAAGCTTATAATCAAACCCGCATACCTTAATATCACCCTCCAATAAAATATATATAAAAGGAAGTGAAACTCTAAACAAAATCTACATAACAACAGGCAGGAAACATTATATGTTAAAATTTGAAACAACGAAAATAGGTTTTATCTTATTCTGTTTTGCGAGCATAGAAAGAAATGTAGCACTGATCCCGTAGATCCCAAAATTTCATTTATTTCCAATATTCATCCACTTTGAACCGGTTAAGTAGGTTTCAAAACTTTATCACAAATCTGCCATTGTTTCATCCAGAAACCGCCCGTCCACCCAACCCATGCACTGCAAAATGTATTCAAAATCATAAACTACTGAGTAAATTTTTTCATAATTTTTGTATGATCAGTCTACTTGTAGCTTGAAATTCCATGTGACATAGATGACCCAATGTACCTAAAAATGACAGTGAATTAATAAATTTAAGCAAGAAAGAAGTGATTGGTCCGTTAAAGTTTAAGAAGAAACGATAGGTCTTTGGCATTCCTAAATGAGGAAATTCAGCAAACAAAGTTGTCTTACAACACATTTTGTCAAAAGAGCTTAGCCAATGGTCCTTAAAACGTAATGCAAATCTTGAGCTAACTAACGATCATGTAATGTTATTTATTATTGAAGAATAACTGCAGAAGGCGTTCTATACTATTATTAAATACAAGACATCAATACAGATCGGAAGGGGAGTAAAGACTGTCCTGAAGGTATCTAAACAATCTTCGTCAGTATCATGTTTACAGGTTCAGTCTCTCAGGTGGCTTTGACGTTCAACACGAATGTGTCAAGTATCCGTTTTAACTTCTTCGCACTGATTGATTTTCATCTAAGTCAGTCAAACAATCATGGATTAAAACTCTGATATCATACAACTTTAAGTAAATAAAACTAAAATCTACAAAAAGCAAAACAAACTAGGGTTGCTCACCAATACCATGCCCAGCTATATAACTGGCTGTACTCCCACTCTGTTGTTGATTTAGAAAGGGATTGAGATAAGCAATTTGTACGTCATTTCAAATGTATGCTGTATCCAAGAGATGAATTGATATTGTTGCATATTTTGTTCTGTTGTCAGCTTAGTGGGTTTCGACGTTTTTGAGGTTTTTTCTCATGTTTTCATACAAATCGTATGTGTGTGTACCTTATGGTATTGAATCTCAGCGATAACGCCATTGAAACGGCTCTAATGCATTTACACCAGTCAGGCGAGGTGCTCCCTTCTCTCGTTTTGCAACAACAATTGATGGTGTCGTGTTGTTCATTATAAATGTATGTTGAAATGATAAAATAGTCAAAGTGTCGGAGCGATTGCTCGATACCGAGTTTTCCGTAAAGCATATCTCTCATAAGATATGAGCAGCTTTTGGCCTACATACGGTCAGCTTCGGAGTCAAATTTGTTTGAAACGATAACAGCGAAATATTCTATTTCATGCGTCCATCTTACTGGACTAAACCACACCGTACCATCCGATTAAATGATATTTTCACATATTGCTCTCAGGTTAATTAAAAGGCGATATATATTTCATGCATGCGCATGTCAAAGTTTGATTGTAAACGAACAGACGTCATGGTTATTAAGGTACTTCTAGTGCAACTCTAAAGTTTTAACTTTCCTAACTCTTGATTATTACCAAATTCTTAAGCCATTCTATTTGCAACCATTTTTATTTCAATGATACTGGTATTTTTTTGTTGATACTATGTATGCAATAGGAAGATAAACTCAATATCGGCTCACTAGAACTGTTCATAAGAAAAGAATTATTTCATCACACTTGGCTGAAGCAAAATATTAACCGTAGTCACCCATACATATGTTCTGCTGATGTTATGCAAATAAATAATAATAAAAAAACATTTTTTTAAAAAATAGAGTAAAGAGATATAGAAAAAGAAAAATGAAGACAACAAGAACTGCATGCTACTATTTTGTGTTAGAATCGTCTGAGAAGCCTAGTCGTAGAAGTAGATTGGGTAGAATTTTATTGCAATATTTTAAAACTCTTTTTGGTCATCATATTTTTTCATTTCTTTATTTAACGTCGTGCCATGCTATTTCACTGTATTTTATGAATTTATCCAATGTCGTGAAGTGTTCTTTCCTATTGTAGTTTTGAAATTAAACCAAATATTTAGCATTGTACTCTACAGTGTAGTTTTTGTATTTTACTGAGTATTCTGCAATGTAATTTAAATGGAAATTTTTGTATCTTACCTTGTATTATGCAGTGTGTTTTAAATTGTACATTTGAACTTTACAAAAATGTCTCGCAATGTTTTTTATCTTTGTATTTTTATTTTTCACGTTTTACCTTGTTTTGGTGGATACAATTTATTTTTCGTTTCGGGTCTCGAGGACTCGGCTCAAATGACCCGGAGGGAATTATTATGACAGAAATTTTAGTAAAAGTAATAAGATTGAAATTTTCTCTAAATTGTATTAAAGTAATTTTTCAATAATATATATTCAAGTAGTTTTCTACTAAAATATATTCAGAATAATTTCATCTATTTCTATATCACAACTATATACTATTTTAATAAAGTTGCGTTCTAATGAGCAAAGGAAAAACTCTCTTGCATTTGAACATTTCGCTTGTATTGCAAAATCAGCAAGAAAAATACTCTTGACAAGCTACATACATTACAGACTACACATTCTTAGAATTCCAAATTGGAGAGTAGATTGTTAATGCAGCAAGCTTTCTGTCGAATGACGTAAAAACAACACGGACGGTCGTGTGTATTGAAGAGCCTCTTTCTGGCTGGAATAAGTGAATACTCACGAAAATCCATATTTGGTCATGTGGTTACGTCCGGATTACACATAAAACAGGTGCAAACCTAGCACCGTTAATTCGGTCATTCTGAAGTCAGAAAGACTCGCCTTTCTAATTACAGGTAAAAACTGTCTATGTCAAACTTTTTAAAGGAACAGGCACTTTTAATGTTTGAGATTTTTACGGTAAAGTTCATGTTTGCAACATTCTGTACTGAATTATTCGATTTTTTTTTTACAATGTAATGGAATATTTAATTGTTATACAGAATTCATATTCACTTATATGTATGGTAATTTATGTCGTAAAAGTCGAATTCGATACCAACTTCATCTTTAGATTCAGTGTTGAAAAAAAGTATTATTTAGGTAACAAAGAATAAAATCTAGTAACATATTCCAAATCTGTATTCTATATTAAAATTAATAAATCACATTTCTTCAAAATGATTACTGCATTAATTGAAGCTATTACATTTTATACTCTTTGGCTATCATTAAATTGATTGAGATTTAACTATTCGTACTATATTCTAAAATGCAGAAATTATACAAATTAATGAAGTTGGCATGCTTGATAGGAAAATGTAATTTTCTATGTATACCATGTATTTTGAATATAACGTTTATAGATGTATCTCTAGAATGTAGTAATATATGTATAATAATTATCTAAATAAAGTTCCTTCATTCTTAAGCTAGAAAGACTCGCCTCTCTAATTACTAATTTAATTACCCAGATGTAGATGTGTCGCACCATCGTAGTGACACTTCTTTTAAGGAGCTTATTCCTCTCTCTCTCTCTCTCTCTCTCTCTCTCTCTCTCTCTCTCTCTCTCTCTCTCTCTCTCTCTCTCTCTCTCTCTCTCTCTCTCTCTCTCTCTCTCTCTCTCTCTCTCTGTGGCATTCGGAAATTGTAACGCCAAAGAGTTTATGAAAAACACAAATCTCGTCAAAGTTACACGTGACTGAATCGGGAACTCAACTGAGAACGCAAAGGTACAAAGTACCTTTGCAATCACTGGAATTTCCCTTTCGTTGAAATAGAGAAAAAACTATATAAACATAGAGTAAAATCATAATATGAGTTTTGAGAAGGGCAAAGAGATTAACCAGACTGAACAATTCAAACTCTGAACAAATTTTGGTAATGCACAATTCAGTATAGTTGAGTGGGGATGGTACTCTAATTGTGAATAAATGACTAAATAATATAGTAATAGTGATGTGCTATTTCTTTCAGTTAAGTATCCTGCTACATTCTGCATTGGTTGAATTAAAGAATAACTTATCATAAAAATAATTCCATAACGTTATGAATAATCAATTTTGTACCTAGGAGACGTAGATTCTGCAAAAATCATGGAAACATTGAACATCAGTTGTTTTTATGACACATCTGGTTTGCAAATAATAACGGAGTCAAGTCAGCCCTGAACAACTTTAACAGTAGTTCATTAGTTCCTGAAAAACGATAGCAAGGCCTTAAACACAAGCGTGAGAACTGCTTGAATTTCTTTTGATTTTTCCGTTTTTCTCCCCTTATTTCAATTTATAACTCTTCAACAATCGTTGTCACTTGACAGTTTTAATAACGCTCCAAGACCATAAATAAACTTTCGTTAACAAAAGACCACACGATATCCAAACTTCACATTTTTATCAGAACTTCAATACTGCATGGCAACTTCTCAACTACATGGTTCTTTCTCTTTACATTTTCGTAACTTTGCGCCAGTAAATGACACAATGCAATTATAAATACAACTCAAACAACAAGACAGTTGACTGTTTTCCTACTCTATTCATGGGACAGTCTCATTTAACCTGTATAACTCCATTGTATTTTGGTTCATAACATCTCCATATACTGGAACAACCATTTCCCAAGTATTCCATTGCACCATATATCAGTCCCGATCTTACATATTTTACATGGAAATAGACAGTCGATCACCACCTACATATTTAAAAAGGAACTACTTGACTGAACTCTCCTTTATGTGGCTCTGACCGGAACGCAACTGTGAAAACAAAAACTTTGCCATTAAAAAATCTCATCAATTATGCTCTCTGTGCCGTTTGCCCTTAGAAATTGCTTAAATACTCGGGTTTATAAATATGTCCCGAACACCAGCTTCCCATACTCAAGCAACTAATCAGTAAATATAGTAAATATATCAAATGGAGACATAAATACAAATGGGGTATAACCTAGATTTATTACAAAAAGTACACACTGGTTGTCCCAAACATTATGATCATCCCTAAAATAAAATAGAATGCATTATTTTCGTTTTCTCTATTCCCATGTATTTTTGGATATATTCTACAACTGTGTAAATATCTAACAATCTATCTATTTATCTAATTGATCTGTCTGTCCCTCTCCCTCCTTATCTGCCCGTCTGTCTGTTCTACCGCATTTGGTACTTCTTGTTTCTATAATGGATTAATTTATGAACATTGAACAAAAATCTCTAATAACTTTCTGTGCATCACAATAAAGGGTTGAATGCAAGCTGAAAGACCCATATGACATCCCCCATTACGTGACTTTTCACCACGTGCATTCTATACTAGGCCCACACGAAAATTGTAATAAGGTACAAATTACGTAGTCATCATGCAACAAAATACTCAAAATGAAATACCTTAATATAATTTCTGTACCGTGATATGTTCGTGTGAAATAAAACATGTTTGGATTTCCAATAGCCATTAAATAATTATATAAGTTTGAATGAGGAAACGGATTTTAAAAAGTCATTTTCCTTCTTATATTTTAAGAGTTTAAGATCCAATGCATCTCCATATAAGAGTTGCAAAACCGATTTTATTTATAAATTTATTTATTTATTTATTTTTTTTTTTTATTTGCCGCAGCAGTTACATTCCTAAACCTAAAAATACCCCACACATACTCTTTCTCAAAACTCGAGAAAGTGTATGACTAAAACAGGTGGAAGTTAAACAAAGAATATTAAAGTTGAGACTTATTTGCACATGCAGATTAACTATATTTATTAACGAGAGACTTCGATGGAGACAGTAATATTGTTCAGCCGAACATATCAATATGCCAATTTTAGGAGACGCTTGTATAGTTATTGTTTGTAGAATCTATTACAGTGGTCCTAAGAGATTTTTTATTTTTAAAAATAATGTTTGGTGATTGTTTTTTCCCATCACAATATGCAGGGTAGGAATGGAGTGGACAGACCACCTTAGTCGAAACAATGGCTATTAGTTCTAATCCCTAAACAGATTTCTCCAAAAACAGGATTTTCTTTTCTCGGGTGGGTATTATTGTTAATAGTGTATTTTTTGTTTTGTTCGTTTAGTGTTGGATAGAAAATATTGTTATTCATTTGAGGGGTGTGGCTGACTGATATAACGTTCTAACTACATCCTTGGCGATGGTATTAGGATGCTGCAGTTTGTTGTTGCTTAGGTATTATTTTCTTGAATTTGTTTTGAAACAAACTGAAACAAAAAGCATGGGGACATGTGGCGTTTTGCCTAAGTAAATGCTTCAGAGAAAGTTTACAAATTAGGAGACTTTTCAATAAAATATGTTTAATTGCTCGTTAATGAAGATATTGCCCTAAAAATGAAAATCTGAAACAAGTACAGAGAGAGAGAGAGAGAGAGAGAGAGAGAGAGAGAGAGAGAGATAGAGAGAGAGAGAGAGAGAGTTGAGAGAGAGAGAGATATTTTGCATAACGTTTAATGCAATGTTATGAAAATAATTCACTATTCAATTATCAATTCAAAATAAAGTCTTACGTCATTTCATTTACATAGGTAATAATGAAAAATATTTAAAAATGTAAGTCCAAACAGAAACATAATACTTCACATTGTCGAATCAGCCTGGCATTTTGGATATCTCAGCAATTATTCTATGCCGAATAAGCCAGTAGTCTATGCCGAATAAGCCGAGGCCAAATCAGTCTGTTTGGAGGTAAGTTACATATAGGTATCATCCATTAAGTAAGATCATACAATCTAACAGAAACGTCCAATGCATAAGCAAAAGATACAGGATGCAAGTTATATTCTGTCGTCCTAACACCAAAAAGTGTACCGCAGTTGTCAGTGAATTTGAGAGGACCGTGAAAACCATCTTCTGTGAAATGGCGCATACTATATAGAGTACATACAGGACAATATTAGTAAAGGTGATGTAAAATAAATAATTTACAGACTAAAGAAGTCCAAATCGCCAGGCAATTATCGAATTTACAATGAATATATACATATATCAATGATTGCCTCATGGGGTGTCTCACGCATTGATTTACTTAAATGATTGGCCAATCGTGCATACATTGTAGAGTAAAAGGCTAGAGATACCACTGTATGAAGATAACAGAAAATCAAAGACATACTTCAAAAGTTTCAGAACTGATACTTTACTGGCTGTTAACAACAATTATTTAGAGAAAATTTTGTATGTACGGTAAGTCACTTGGATTGGAGATAATAATTGTAATATTTCTTGTTCACATCAACATGGTTATTAAAGGTGTTTCGGCTGTGCAACAGCGAGTTTCTTGGTTTGATATTAATACAAAATAACATAATCATGACCACGTAATTTTACCTTTGTTATAAGCAAATAAGAATCTCAATAGCGTTTGAGACAAAGGGTCACGCTTTAAAGTACACACGTTGGTAATTATGACCAAATCTCATTTGATAATTCTACATAAATTATTGTACGGATTCTAGCCAAATGAAATACAAAATGTCAACTACTACGATAATGTTATCTATGCTTATCTATAGACGTCTGCCATTTACGAACTATATCTGACATTGATCGTGACATTAGAGCCAATTGCTACCTTGATACTTCAGATGTGTCAGACATAATATTAACTTTTAGTAACAATAAAGGACGAGAAACGCCATGATGAGGACTACAGCTTTGATTATTTGCGTTCTTGCAATCCCAGTTCAGACAGCAGTTTTGGAGCAAGAAACCGTGATAGAGTACTTATTCCGAAAGGTAGCAGAACTGGAGAGCAGCCAACAAGAATGCAGTAGATATCAAAGCAAAATGATATTAGAACTAAATTATGTAAAGGACAAACTTGAACGATCCGAGAGACGAATATCAGATCTTGAAGCTATTGTTTACGATATGAGTTCTGCTGAATACACGGACAATCTAAGTGTTACCTTGGAGAAAGATCCAGTATATAAATCTACGAATGAAACTGATACTAAATTTAATACCGAAGAGATAAATATCACCCATAAACCAGATATTAAAGTGATGACTTCACATAAACCAGGTAACGGTGGTTCTTCAATCTGTTTAGATCCAATCGTCTTTTGTTTTGGTGCAAAATGTTAACATTATTGACATGCAGGTAAGACAAAATATAGTCAGAGTTATTACCAGTAGTATTCCAGAACTAAAATCGAGACCTTGACATAAACCAAGTATGCTTTATACTTGTTTGCTCAATCTGTTTAGACCTCATTAAAATTTAAATTTGAAGTAGCTAAACGTTATTATTATTTGCATACGACAAATAAACTTTAATTTTTAAAACATAATTTCGTACGAATAAAATGAATAAGAAGATATACAGTTGTTTAGCACCTTATCGTGGAAATTGTTTGACTTTTTGCCAAGACATACAGCACACATTGGACTAATCATACATCTTCCATAATTTTAGGTATTTTAAGAAGAGATATTCGAGGGTTGGCAATGGAACAAATTGCATTTTGTGCAACTATTATGAATGTAAATGGATTAGGATATGTCTATGAAAATGCAATCGTCGTCTTTGATACTGTTCTGCACAACGAGGGCAATGGCTTCAACAAGCAAACTGGAATCTTTATATGTCCACTATCGGGAATATATTTCTTCACTGGAAGCCTTATGGCAGTACGTCATCACGGTGCATGTGTACATTTAGTTGTAAACGGAGAAATTAAAGGCCGAATTGTTGCTGATGGGACCTATTCTGTGGACCAGGGCAGTATTTCGAGCATTGTACGATGTGAAGCTGGGCAGAATGTTTGGATCAGCGCGTCCTGCTCCACTTCTTACATACATGGGGATTATTATACATCCTTCTCCGGTTTTCTTCTTTGTGGGGATGGAAGTAGCCGATAAAACAAATCCCATAAAAGTAAGGGCAATAATTCCACAGATTGTTCTGGATGAAGAAACACAAGTCCGATTGGTGAATTCTGTATAATGCCTTCTTCATTCCAAAATCACGTGTCTACCATAATTGTTTGTTTTGAGCTATGTATCCTTGCAAGTAAATCACAGTGCAAATACTTAAACAATACATATGTGAGTCTGTGTTTGTGTAATTGGGCAAAACTGTTTTATTTGAAGATATATAGAAAAGTCTAAACTTAGATTTCAATAAATATTATAATTTAACTCATTGATATTTTTCAACTCAATTAGCATCGTCAGAATTATTCATGACACTAATGAAATTCCCTTTTCTTTGAGTATTTTATTACTTTCAACGAGAAAATATCAGAATTAGATTGTGAGAAGAGGGTTAGAAACTCAAATAACTTTTTTTTGTCTGATTTTTGTGTCATGTATATTTTATTTATTATATGTTATTTAGCACTAAGAATATAGATCATAATATATAATAACGTAAATTAATCTAATTTGGCAGAACATTAAATGCTATGCATTTAGAATTAAAAAAAACCATTGTTGTGTGAAAACATCTTTCGTCAACAAACTATTGACTAATTAATTCGTCTTTTATTTATTTAGATGGGAAAAATTGTCATCAGTCGTTGTTTTTTTTTAAAAAAAATGAATATCAGGCTTTGTTAATATGGATTTATACGACTAGCTAATGCTTATAAAGAATATAGAGTTGTACAATGGCTGGTACTGAGTCTTTGTCATCTTCATTACCTTCAGTTGCAAAACATCGGTTGCTACCTATAAAATCTCTAATTCAACAATGTACTCAGCTTTTAGTATCACAGATGTAACAGTGTCAATACCATAAATAATATCGTTCCAACAAATCAACATCCTCGTTACCAGACTCAGGGAAGCGTAATGCGCCACTTGCCATGTCAAGGGAACGTCATCAGCAGCATTGATGTTACTTGTAATGATGTATGTTTGCCCAATATACCCTGCCTTTAGAAAACAGAAACACAATAGTTGGAAACACCACCCAGTATATGATTGCTCTTTCTTTTTACGGTCAATACATTTAGTTAGTAGCCATCGCTTGGACACTTTTAAAATCAGATATCTGACGGGTCATCGCTAGGGCAATGGTCAATGAGACGTCAGAATGTTAAATGAACTAAACCTCGAAGCACTGGTTCGATACATTGTAGCATTTGTTCAATTAAGCAAGCTTCATGGTGTCTCGATATACATTGCCTTTTTGTTATGTCAATACTACCGTGCAACACTCAAATGTTTTCATTTAATTAGTGTCCATTAAAAATGATTAAGAAAATGACTGCTAAGCTATTGATGAAGGAAATGAATTTAGTGTACGATTAACCAGGTGTGTCGTATAGATTGGTACCTATAGACGATTCCTTGTATTTAGTGTGCCCGTTTAGTAATAGTACAATTCAAATGATCCAATATGAAATTAAGCCAGACTAATATATGTTAGCGTATATGCATAAAGAATAAGCCTTGTCAGTCTTTAAAAAGAATTGAAGTAGTTTTAGTATGGAGCATTCTTTGATATATATAATTCTAGAACTTACCGTTCGACTTAAATTATCGTCCATCTGAACATGTTTTATTCAGATAAAAATATTGGCTCGACCCTTGTTAATCTGCGGTCAAAAATCAATTATATTTCAAAACAGCGTATCAAGTTCATAGACATATCAAACCCACCCAAGCTTAAACCATACTAGCCTCAAAGAGAAGTTTGAAGAAGAGTAAAATGCATATTTTATGATGTGTTTTAATAAAATTTAATTTGGAATACGTTTCTAGAGAACATACGAACAACAACAACGACTTCATCTTTCTTAATGTCTTCATTGTTTGTTTGTTTTCCCTAAATTACGCATACAATACTAAACACAAACATTTTCTCTATCTCATTTAAATCATATTTCGCTAAATGCCGTCCACTTTACACAGTTAAGTGGATGTACGCTTTTGACAAAGTTATTGATGAAACGGAGAGGAGACTTGCTTTGCTTTCGTCAAACATGGTCATCTCAAATAAATAATTAGCTTCACGGACACAATAAGTTTCTCTCAATCACTCTCTGAATCTTTTCTGTTTCAGCAATACGCGGAAACATATACACACGCTATTAATTGTAGCATCTGATATTTTCTCATCAACGTCATTTCCTTTTATATCAAACCGTGGTAATCATGGCAGAAACCTCACTCTTTTAGATCTACTGAGATAGATTGGTTATACTATTTTCCTTGCTTATTAATGTCCTATAGATATTCAAAAATATATGAATGACTAATGAAAGTACTGGGAAAGTGGTACCAGCAACTTAAAACTGAACAAAACAAGTACACGTTAATAGATAAACATCAGGTCACAAAAATATTCTGGTCAATTGTTACTAGTTTTCTTTCAGCATGCATTGCAGGATTTCTTAATAGCTCAATTCCAAGACATTTCAAAAGTCCCTCTGAACGTAGAAAACGAATTATAACTCATTTTTCATTAACGGCACATATATCTTCTAGGATTTACGGACATTGCAATATTGCCACTGATTCTGTAGTACATCAGCAAATCGAATATACAAAAATGCTTAAAGGTTTTCTTTGTTTTCAACCACTCCACAATCAATCCCATCAAACATATATATTCATTAAATCATTTATTTATTCATTCACTTTGGAATTTTATTCACCAATACTACCCATAATACTCTCTCTCTCTCTCTCTCTCTCTCTCTCTCTCTCTCTCTCTCTCTCTCTCTCTTTCATTTTTGGTAAGGTTATACGTGGTTTCTGATTATGAACAATTCATTCTTTAATTGGTGTTTTTCCATATTATGTGACTTTAATCGGTCTAGAAAAACGAAATAAAACATTTGTAAGACGTTTTTGTTCATAATCTGTCAGAATCCCTCCTATGCAAGTTAAAAGTAATAAATAAATATCAAACAGCATGATTTGTATTTAAACACTGAATTATTCACCTGTTATTTACATTTCTAATTTAAATTTTGCATTTCGACGTGCGTGTATTCATATCGATAAACATTTTTACACAATAAAAATAAAAAAAAAGTTTAGTTTGGATTTGGAAATGCACGCACTATCAAGAAATATTGAAACTTGTGTTATATTTTGGTACTTTAACAGAAGTATACATTCAGCTGTTATATATTCCTTTGTGAAGGAAAATGTGCTGTCTCGATGAATCCTCTCAGTTTTCTACTTGTTGCTTTTGGTTTTCTTTAACGTGCAGGTAAGTCGTTGTTACTGAAAGGTTGTTGCAACAAACATGAAACTAGTGAGAATAGAAAATAAATATCATTGCGAAATGTGGATTGATGCCGTTTTGTCTTTAAAAAGGGTTCATCTGCTTGTCTAAATTAGCATTTTCTTTTCAAGGAAGAGATGCTATTTGAATGAAACTCAGTTTATTAATACCAAGAGCCAAAAATGCGGTCTATATGGACACTTACAATAATTTGCATCAATAGACTGGTCATGTTAGCTTCACGTACATATTTCTTCAGTTCGACATTGATTTTATAGTGTTAGTGCAAATATGTCAGTCACTTTATTGGGTTGGTGCAAAACGGATTTATTCAGATGTTCATTATTAATGATAACAGGTAAATGAATGTCGACACTTCAAGAAGCACTATTTTACAATTTTTCGTACATTTTCTATGAATTTGTTTAATTTTTGTCTCTCCTATTCAAAATGCATAAAAAGTTGTAAAATTAGCATAATGTTTACATCCGCCGTTCAGCAATATATTTTCTGCTAAACTGGCGATGTCAATTTATTGGATTATATACTGTAGAAACGAAACAGTCAAAACATAATTCGATATAATTTCCTCTTGATTCATTCATAGCACATGCCTTCGCATTGGCATCCAATCATAAGCAGGAATCAAGTTCACAACGTTTCATTGGGTTTGAATTTATGTTTTATGTAATCCCTCTTTCGATCAGTTGTGGTAAATCTTTTAAAGTATAGACTATATTATTTTAAAATGAAATGTGTTTCTTTTTTGACATTTACTGAGTATAACGTGTGCATTTGAAGTGCTCTCAGTTTCTTTGGGAGAAGTAAATGCAAAACAGGGTGAAGCCCTTTGTCGATAGATTGGTCACTGCTTATCCATGCACGTGAGTGAATCGGAAACTAAACCTTTGGAATCATTGAAATTTCCCTGTCGTTGAAATAGAGAAGAAACTAAATTAACATGGAGTAAAACCATAATATGACTTCAGAGAAGAGCAAAGAGATTAACCAGACTGAACAGTTCAAACTATAAAGACATTTTAGTAATGCACAATTCAGTATAGGTGGGTGGATATGGTACACTAATTGTAAATACATCGCTTAATAAATATAGTAATAGTGATGTGCTTTTTCTTTTTCAGTTAAGTAACATTCTGCAACATTCTGCATTGGTTGAATGAAAGAATAGCTTATCATAAAACATATTTCAATAACTTTGTGAATAATCAATTTTGTAACAAAGGGAAGTAGATAGTGCATAAATCTTGGAAAAATTGAACATCAGTTGTTTTTTTCTGCACATCTTGCTTGCAAATAATAATAGAGCCAAATCAGCTCTGAACAACCTTAACAGTATTTCATTAGTTCCGGAAAAGGTAGTAGGGCTTGGATTCCCTTTTTCCCCCTCTTATTTCCAATGACATCTCGTCAACAATCGGTGTCAACTGTCAGTTCTAATAACGCTCCAATACCATAAATAAATTTTCGTTAATCAAATACCAAAAAATATCCCAACTTCACATTTGAATCACAACTTCAATATTGCATGGCAACTTCACAACTACATGGTTTCTCCTCATTAGATGTTCATAACTTTGCGCCGGTAGATCACACAATGAAATTATAAATACAACTCAAATTTTCCAACTCTATCCATGGGTCAGTCTGACTTCAACTGTATAACTCCATTGTACTTACCTTCATAACATCTCCATATAATGGAACAACCTCTTCCCACGTATTCCGTTGTACAATCAGCCCCAACCACAAATAGTTCACCTGGAGATATACAATCGATCAACCCCTATAGCTTTAAAAAGGAACTACTTGCCTAAATGCTCCCTTATGTAGCTCTGACTAGATCTTTAATGTGATAACAAAAATTTACCATTATTAAATCTCATCAATTATGCTCTATATGCCGTTTGCCCTTAGAAATTGCTTAAATACTCGGGTTGATAAATATTTCCTTAATACCAACTTCTCATAATCAAGAAACTTATCAGTAAAATACAGTAAATGTATAAAATGGAGAAATAGATGCAAATGGGGTGTTTTCTAGGTTTATTACAAATATGATACACTGGTTGTCCCAAACATTATGATTGACCCTAAAATAAAACAGAATGCAATATTTTTATTTTCTCTATTCCCATGTCTTTTTGTACATATTCTACATGTATCTAAATATCTAACATTCTGTCGATGTAAATGTCTCATGGACTAGGTTGTGGTGGGGTCCTCCCAGTAATATATTTAATTATTACAGAACACACACCCTGGCTCGTTTTTGTTAGATATCGAAGTAGTGATAAGGAGATGCAAAGCTCTGAGTCCCCAGTTAGCGATGCCATAAATAAAATTACTGAATACACAAAATGTGAAAATCTATATAATAACATATAGTCATTTCTCAAATGAAAGTCAATATTAAAAACGTCTTTCACTCAACCAAGTGACGACCTATTTCATCATCTGACTTAGTGTTATTGATTTCCCTCCAGTCCTGTGTTCCTACCCATCTGTATTATTTTTATCCTTTGACTGGTACTCGAGTTTCCCTTCAGTCTGTCAACTAAGTCCTTCAAACTTCTGCCTCCGTTCTCTTTTTTTTTCTTGGAGACTAGAGATCAACTGCACAAAAGTATTTCCCTTCTCTGTGTTCTCCAGCTCCCCCGGTCCCTAAAAGCTTCCTGCATGAACACACAAAGACAATATCATATTCCTCGATCTATCTAGACTCACACTAAACAACAATATATCATCAGATAAGCCATAACCTTCTTTTGTCAAGCATTCGTGGACATCGAAATACCCATACTATCTGCTATGGTATACGCGGTATAAACTGCAAAAATATATTCTCACTCTTATTATACCGATCAATATCACATAATCAGACGCATTTCTGTACATTACACTTCTACAATGTGTACACAGATATCCACATATCCATTTAACATTTACAAATCTAGTATATCACATGAATAAATGCACGAGGTTACTACGAATTAACCAAAAAGCGAATTACAATATTAATTCTTTACACAAACATTGCTGATATATTAAATTATGCATGTTGTTTTTGTTATTGTTGTTGGTGTTGTTGTTGTAACGCAAGTTTTCCGCACACGATAGGCTATAGATGGCAGCCAGTATTATGGATGAAGCAAGAACATTTGGTAAACCCTCTCAACAAACAACCGACCCACATACTGGCAAGCTTTGCTTTACACATACCCACATTATAGATCACGAACTACAAATAAATCAAACACTGCAAAGGAATCAAACCCTACAAATGATAATTATACGTTCTAACGATTCTAGTAATGAAGTATACATACTGCACATAATTAAAGTACAATTGCCTTGCCGTAATCGATTGCAACAATCGATTAAATAAGTCACTGGCCTCTAAATCCCAGATGAACACTGTTTCCCGCCAATTTCGAATGACGTCGTAGAAGCTTATATCTTCTCGCAAGACGTTTAGCAACTACTAACATTTAGTTCACAAAATACAAGATTTAAGCTTCCGATTCGAATGATGGCCACGCCTTGCTTAACTTTGAGTGGATGTCGATTTACCCATGGTCTACATAATTAGCAGACTGTGTCCCCTCCTGGCAGTCTGTCAAGGGTGGTTATACGATCCCCACTTGATGTTCCTTTGAACTCAACACAGGCATTTCTTCCTTTCTTGTGAATCGCACGCAGCCAAATAAGGTGCTAGTAACAAGTTCATACGGCAATGTTATACACAACTGGCTTTGACACCTCATTGTTCGCAAGGCTGACACTCGTAATATATATGGAGCGGTATAATTAGTCTCAGGGTCCAGCATATATATATGTTTCAATCTGGATATTGTTCCTTACTGACAACGTGACAATCTATTTATCTAATTTATCTGTATGTCTGTCTCTCTCCTTGTCTTTCGTCTGTCTGTTCGACCGCAGTTGTTACTTCTGTTTTCTATAATTTAATTACTTATAAACATTGTGCAAAACTCCATAATAACTTTCTGGAAAATGCACATCATAATTTGGACTGTCATTGAATGTTTTAAAATCACTTCGAATTCATCTGTAAATGATTTTGAGCAATGAAATGGACAATTATCAATTAAAACTAACATGTTGGTTCTGCAACTAAATTTTAAGTTTGATAAAACAAGTCTTCTCTGTGTTGCATTTCAAAGTGTAGAGATAGTAAGCGTTAAGTAGTCAATTCGATATTATCAATTGACATGCACGTGTTTAGTCTGCATAACTAGTGGCACTTGTACGAACTTTGAACTATGTTGCCCGCGTTCAGAAATTATAGAATTTTAAAAAGAGATGAATACCCAAAATGAGAATAAAAGCATATATGCAGATATGGGAACTACCATAGAACTTAGGTAGAACTTAAAACATGATTCGAAATAAAACCTGACCTTTCCTGCAGCTATGGAGCTATTCAGACCATGTTACACATTGTGAACGACTGAACACTGACAAAGTTACCTGGTGGAGTGCAGGCTCTGCTCCTTGCTGATAATGGTGCTGTTAAATGGCTGGGAATTCACTGCACACGATACATAAATTTTGACAAAATTATGCATTAAGGTCTGGAGATGAATAACTTTAGTGGAATATTTCCAACAGCAGTGACATTCAATACATGTAAATTTAACAACTGTATTTTGTGTTGAATGTTTGAATCTTTTTTTTTTTCGTCTTCAGCAGATTTATATGTAGTCCCTGCCTTGGACATAAGGGTGTAAATTCTTTAGTCGCAAACATTTAGGATATAGAAGAGACATGTCGTACAAAGTTTGTTACACATTATCTACAATAAAGGTATAATTTATTAAAAGACTTCTTGTCAAAATTGCATTTTGTTTGATTTTATATGACATTGCGCAGCTAATAAGAAAATATATTTGCCTTATTATAACCACCAAGGGACTAGAATATATGAATGATGTTTCTCCCTTTCTTCCTGAATCGGTCTTTCATGACACCTATAACTATGTTTATACACATTTCCTTTACTTGCTGTTTGACAGCAATGTTCTTGTCTTCATTTTCTTCCCCTTAGTTCCAAAATATCGCTCTGACGATTTCTAATATGTGTACTTAAGTTTGCATTCCTTATTACTTAATATACTACTTATTTTTATTGCCACACTTGTTATCAATAATTACATCATTATAAATATTTTGATTGCCACACTTGTTTATCAATAATTACCTTATTATAATTATTTTGATTGCCACACTTGTTTATCAATAATTACCTCATTATAAATATTTGATTGCCATACTTGTTTATCAATAATTACCTCATTATAAATATTTTGTTGCATTTTTTACTCTTCCTTCTTTATAAAATATGTAACTTAAAATATTAACATGCTCATTATCACTGCATTTTGTGTTTATTCTTTATTGATTTTTCCTCCATTTCAATGACTGATGACCTGTTTCTCTGAAACAATTACAATGTACTAAGCATTTAATTTCGGAGGTGGTTTTTTATTTTCAAAAGCTGTATTATTTTATGCTATTTTACTTTATCTCAAGGTAATTCAATTTATTTTCAAACAAATAAATGAAAATAATACGGTGTAATGTTTCAATAAACAGATAAATATTCGCTAGAAAATTCTAGATTTGGACACGAAATGTTCAAAGTGTCAGGACCCTGCTACAAGAACATAAAATGTGTACGGTCCCTATCAAAAGGTGGTACGTATCGCGGTACGTTAAGCAATACAGTTATACAAGCTCTATCGTGGCACCAAGCTTGTTGTGTGACCGATTTATCAAAGGCTAGATGGATGCTTTGACAAATAACATGAGGGTATTGAAAATGTATTTGACTCCACCACCACTATCACGTTTAAACAGCGCTAGCTCAAAAATTAATGTCAACAGGCAAACTCAAATTTAACATATGAAATTCCTATGTAGATTATCTTCCATTCAAAGATAGATAATATTTGAAAATATTATTTCATATTTCCATGGCATTTGAGAAACTTGAATATATATAAGCATAATATTATGGCCCAGATATTTCTACTTTTGCATGCGTCATTTGATGAAAGAAAAGATTATAATGTTTGAAAATTATTCAGTTTTCTCGAAACCGCTGATGAAGACATTTACAACTTAAAACATTCTGTACAATGGTTGTTCCCTTTTCCTTTACATATATTCGTGATAGATTTATTTTTCGTTTTATTGGGAAAAATCAATTTATAATAAAATACTCAAGCCAATCGTCTAAATGCAGCAAGAGCGATTTATTTCTAATATCAAGAACAATTAAAAATGATAGATACCAGGTTCTGTATTCGAAGCTCCGACTTTTGAAACTTCCTCCAAGATCGATATTTTTCAATGAGAAACAAAAAATGTTCTTAATTTCTAAAGAAGAGTTATACCTTATTTCGCTCATTTTTGGAATCAATTCTTAGATAGATGATTTTAAGTTAAATTATATAAACTTATACTAAATTACGGTAGTCTTGTAGGTGTCAAATAACTCGAGCTACTTTGGTATGCAATACTTTAAAACCTCAAATTACAATAGTATATTGAATATTGAATAAAGGGGTAAGAGGGACAGTAAATTAACAAGAAGTGATAAATCTATGAAAATTGTGTGCATGTAGGAGTAGATATTTGAGACTAGCTGTGCAACGTTAATTTGTTCCAAAACATGAAATTATATATACAGTAACTTTTTATACACAGTTTCGTAGGACGCGGCCAAATATGATGATAAGTCTAGTTATTGTGCTTCGACAGAATTTCAAAGTGAGGCTTCATAGTTTATTACAGACTACCGTCTGGGTCTATGTACATCATTAGACAGAAAATTTTGCTACATCAACTTATTTACACACCCAGAGAGAATTTTTGGAGTTTGTGTTCAGCAACCTATAAAACTTATCAAGTGTAATGTTTGCTGACTTTGTAATCCAAGAGAAATGTATAGTGCAAGAGTGTTTTGCCTTAGTTCAACAGGGCGCAAGCTTATTAAAATAGTATGTAGGTGTAATACAGAAATAAATGAATTAAATCTCAATATATTTTTGTCGAAAATTACTTTCGAAATAATTTATTGAAAAATTACTTTTAATACAATTCAGAGACAAGTTTAATATTATTACTTTTACTAAAACAATTATGTCCTAAAAGTGCTTACAGAAAAGTCGGGAAAATTGTTCGCGTAATTGTCAAGGATGAAAATAGAAGAAAAAAACTCCGAATCAGACTATGAATCGTAGCCTGGCTTTGAAGTTAGTTTGACTGCCTGGTAGCTGACGATCCAATGATGTCACATTCGGTCACGTGATATCTATATAATTACGTCGCAAGAAACTAACCGTGAATGGTAAACAGGAATGAGATTAAAGCTATTTTTTTAAGATAGGCAAACAAACATACAAATAAGAACGTTCCATATATTCGTTTAAAACGTGCAATCATAGGAAAACATTAAACATTACATACTGATACTCAGAAATGTGAATCATTTGACACGTATTAATTATAGTGACCACACACCTCAAAATATACGAGGTTTTTAAAACTAATTATACCCAAATATTTTCAGTCATGTACTTGGTAAATAACTTAAAAGGAACACCTGTTATCATACGATTTATCACTTCCCAGGCATTGTAAATCCCCGTTTATTCACTGTGCACTGATGCTAACATTCATGCAATTACGATATACTGCTCATCACCTACAGAATAAACAATTTCCTTTTAATCCGAACCAGAATGCTTTGATATAAGACATTGATCACCAATTAATAAAAGATGAATATATTATAAAACTATATAAGAAAACATATATGTGACTAAACTTGTAGGCACTAACCGAAAGTTATAGTATGACTCAAGTACAACGAAAGTATCACGGCCCTTCCAATCATAGTACAGCTCCGGTGGCCAAAGTGGATAGAGCGTCCGCCTCAGTTGTGGGAGATCGTTGGTTCGATCCCCGGCCTAGTCATACCTTACAAAAATGGTACTAACAGCTGCAATATGACTGAAGAATTGTTACAGCTATGTTCAAAACCTATATCACACAGACATTTTCTGCCATATTTTAGGGATTTGATTGGTAGGGTTCTGCAGTTGCGTACTTTGTACATATCATATATTATTAAAGATAAAGAATTTGACACGTTTTACTCGCTGATTATCTTGTTTGTTCAAAATAAAAGATAATGTTATAGGTTTAAAGACCATCTATATCTATTTATTTTGATACATTGTTGAAGGGTTTAAACTGGGATATAAAATATACAGCTTGGCTTTATTTCAGAAGTGCACCTATCAATAAACTGCTCACTCCGCTTGGTCATTTTCAATTCCTTGATTTCAAAGATAAATTGCAAATAAAAAAGCCGATGACAACGACTGCATTCGTTTTCCCTATTTAAATATCTGTTAAAATTAGTTACTTAGGACTAGTTCAGGCCGATTTTTGGAGCAGTCACTTTGATCAGACGAGAGCTACAAAATGTAGAGAAATTTCAGTCACAAAACGTGAAAGTAGTATAAAGGTATGACAACGTGCTCTTTATTGTGAGTATTGCAAATGCAAACAACTACACTTTACATATATTACTCTTTCAGACATACGTAATATCTGTGGAACGCCCTATTGTACATTTTGAGTGTGGTACCCTGCTTTCTTCACTACGCTCGTCTTTTAGACGTAAGTATACGTATATTAAATATTTTGAATGTCGTACCTTGCAGTTTAGAGTATACCGTTTTAACTGAAAAATGTTCTGCTTTGTCTTCATTATTGATTCTTAGTATCCTGTAGCTGACCTGTCCCTCCAACGGTTTAATCGACATACAACTCACACTGCTTGCGATGTGATTGGTAGCAACCAAACTCGTTCGTGGTGACGTCATTGCAAGAGAAGTTAAATAATGCAAACTTGTCGTCGATATGACCGTGGTTACCTCCCCTAACCTATTTGATAACTTGAATTGCTTTTTATTAAAACCTCTGGTACAAGGGTTATTTGGGCGGTTGCAACGGCACTTTCATTTACCGTTCCTAGTTCTTTGCGGCATAAACTAGTTTCCTATACACTTTTATAGCCTACTTTGTAAAAAAAATGTTAACATGTTCCTTACATATACTGAAAGTAATTAAATATTCCTCTAATTTTGTACCATTATGTATATATGAAGTTTCATTTTACCTTCTTTATCGGATATTTACATCTGGATCGTCAAATGAAAACTACTTCCGTTTGCAACCTCGTTGTTGTATAACGAGGACATTATTGCCATATAAGGACATCATTGCATTATTTGAAAACGTTTTATGGTTTTATAACAATAAATCTGCATGATTCACAAGACAAGATATTGTGTAGGTATGGATCAAATATTTGGCTAATTTGCAGCAACAGAGACGGTGCACCCGCGTCAGATTGACAAAATAACGATACCCTATAACTAAATTAAATAGATACTCTTTGATATATGAAAAATTGTACATGGCTGCGACAAGGAAGCACAGATAAATGTAATAAAAAATGTCGTGGAGAATACTGCAAGAAACATAGATATATCCTATCATAAAATCCACATGCTGGTCCTCGACATGGTGTTGGATGCAATGTTGGCGTTCGAGGACAATATCGGATTTGTTATGAATGTGGTGGAGATAAATACAGAACTTTGATGGCGTATTACCGTGGTAGGATTAAAGAAGGGGTATTGATACCTAGAAGAAAAAAAAACCTCCAACCGAGGAAAAATATTACTCAAAGTTAAAAAAAGTCTCAGATTGATCGTTTGTCTGAATTAATCATTTTGTTCGATTTATATACAAGATATCTTTATCCTCAGATTGACAATTTAACACATGGAGAGAGCAGCAGAGAGGATTGACTACAACATGTGTTTGGGTCAATCTAGGTGTTGTCATTGACTGACTTCTATGTTAGTCACCATAAGTCGATTTGGTAATAAAAAAGGGTGACGTTTCGATTTAGTCTGTTCAGCCTCTCTGCTGCTGAGACAGATGGGGGGAGGGGAAGAAATATGGTAATGTTGACACATCACAAACATTGACTTGGAAAAGAACGGAAGATCCATTTAAGATGCCAGTAATTATAGTACAATCGGTCACTCGAATAAGTGTTAAAATGTGTTATATTAGATAAACAGAACAGATAATTGATTTTCAATATATTTTGTAACATATTTGTAAGAGAAAGCGAATAATTTAACGTCATGTTTGCTTTCACTTTGTTTATGCAATATTGTCTTGATCGACCATTCAAAACTAAATAAGTTTGGAATCTCCATACCCCCTCCCGAACAGAATTTTGTGTAATCAATAGATTTTGTCGGAAAATATGTTTTATCGTGTAGTCGATAGAGTATTGATGTTTTGAAAAAAAAGGTTACGTGGATCAACTTATGAACCGTATACAGACATACAATTTCGTCATAAAAAAAAAACTCGTTAATCCGGACATATTCACTGGGAACGAATGTGTCCGGATTAATGAGGCTCCACTATATATATATATATATATATATATATATATATATATATATATATATATATATATATATATATATATATATATATATATATATATATATATATATATATATATATATATATATATATATATATATATATATATATATATATATATATATATATATATAATATTTAATTACAATAGCATGGAAGAGATGAATAAGACGAGGCAATGACGGACAAATATATAAAGTTTTACACTAAAATAATACATAAGAAATTGAAATGTTTGTTTTGTCTTGGTGTTTATCTCTTTAAAACAAATATCCATATATTTCAATTAATATTGCGGCCATGCATTGAAATAGACGGTTTAAACATAGAATACTGGAAAATATTTAACTTTTAACAATGTTACAAAAGCTTAGGGCATGTAGAATGAAAGTGCGACTATAATCTGATTACATGTGCATGTTTACAATCACATATAGTAGAACTGATACGTACTATTTTCAACTCAAATAACAATTAGTAGAAGCTGGACATGAACAGCTTCAACATGTTGATTATGCTGTATATAATTTAATTAAACTGGGATTATATTTTTCCCACCATATTTCTATTGCGAAATAAAGGAAGGTTGAAAGAAAGGTACAAAGAATAAACAAAAATATAACGACCATTGTACAAAGAACATTACATTCACACTACGACTATGTAACTCATGGGCTCAGTGTATTAACATATTTTCTAAAATGGAAGTCTTTAAACAGCATCAAATTTTGCATATATGTCACTTGATAGTTGACTGTTAGGTCCCGTGGACAATGGTCCTGTTGTCCTTGCTTATTCTGCTTTCGGCTGTACAGTTCTATTGAATTCGTCTTTAGCTTTGTCTAGGATGGCAGGATTTGATAGGATATCCAGTGCTGTCATTGCTAAGGCCTTTCCCTGGGCCAGAGTAAAGGGCTGTGCAATAGGATCGCCTGGAAGAGTAATATATATATATACACACACACACACACACACATTAAACTGTATATCAGTCCCAAACACCAAAAGAACCCACCAAATATGTCGAAAATATATTGACAAAATACCCTTGATATAAGCCCTGTACAGGATATTGTGTAACTGCATCAAGAGATTGAAACAATGTATTTTATTCTACAAAAATTATAGCAAAACGAATGTAGTTTTTATACTTTTATACGGAATTGTTATGAGAACTTATAATGTATAGATACAATGCAAAAAGCGTCCTAACCGCTCTGGTAACCTTGTGGTTGAAGGTCCGCTTTGGATGCGGAAAGTCACAGGTTCAAATCCAAATCACACACACACACACACACACAGATTTAATTATTTCATGAATTTTATGTTTACTTAAAATATGATGGTCTGGTCGATGCGTGTGAAATATAGATCCTATTCTTCTCTCAAAATGTTCATTATGAGTAAATAACTTATATAAAGGAAAGGAATTTGAAGTTTTCTTCTTAACATTTATATATAATTCCAATTTTTATGAATTAAACGAATTTCCTGTAATATGATTGGATGTAAACGGTCACGTGATGTTGATCAGGAATTGTTTACACTTCGATACATTCTGGGACTACTTTCGGTTTTTGAAATATAAATAAACATTGCAGACTTTATTTTAGCTCACTTGTTCTATCCCTGTCTGTTATTATGCAAGGTCATTGTCATCTCACGCAGCATACAGGACTGACTTAAAATAAACAAGAATTATGTTATTTTGTAAAGTATGAAGTTTCTGAATAAACGTAACTGTGACAGTAGTCACATTTCATTTCTCACTAGATCACCGAGTGGGTCTTGTTAAGTATTAACGCTGCTGAGAATGACATAAAATGTTACTCTTGTATAGAACTTATTTCATTGTTACCTTTATATAGTAAGGGATAGCATCATCTTGTTCATATTTCCATAAAAGTTAGAAGTATTCACTGAAAAAATCCATAATGATTTCAGGTTTGATTGAAATTTAATTTAGCACACTTGTCGACTTGTTGAGTCGGTATCAGTTGTTATTATGTAAGGTCATGGTCATCTGACGTAACAGATGGGACTGACTAAAATTGAACAAGAATGTTGTCAGTAAACAAAATGTGTTAAAAACCACGGTAACCATTGCCTATGATGTAAAAGATGAAGTTTATGAATAAACGTAACTGTGGCTGTAGTCAATTTCTTCGTGTGATTCTGTACATGTTATGTATTACGGGGCGGTGTGAAACGCCGAATGAAAGGTAACTACGCGCTACGTAAATTCGAATGCATTATTGATGGAATAAGTTAATTTAACGATAGAAATGATGAAATTGGAACTATAAGGATTAAATGATCATGGTTGGGTATTTATTGATGTGTAAATTTAACCTAATCACTCACAAAGTTAACATAAAGTCCTTCGGACTTTATTTACTTTGTGAGTGATTAAGTAAAATTTACTCATCAATAAATACCCAACCATGATCATTTAATCCTATATATATATATATATTCATTTATAATAATCTAAGTTGTTCTGTCCTTGATTGGTGATTCTGTTTTAAAATTCATTTAATTTCACACATTTCAATTCACAAGTCAATTGTTTTAATTTGCAATCCATATCCTGTTGAACACTGAATATTTTACCATTTTGAATTTAACAGGTTTTTTTATTATTATTTTACAACATGGTTTTCGTCTGCTCGTCACGCGTTTGGTTAGCAGGCTTCACTTTCAACGAAGTTACAAATAGACATGGTAAGATTTCGTTTTCATTTTGGAGTCGTCTTTTACAATCAGGGCAAGCCTTTGGCCGATTGGACCGATTTTACCTAATCAGCCCTGCGCTCACAGAGACCCCGCACTTTTCATTTAAAAAGAATACATCTATTGAGAGAAAGTAATTATAAAGCGATGGAAGAACATTTTGTTAAGGTCAACATCATGTAAAAGTTTATTTCCAAATGCATCGCTCACATGGGGTATCCGCGCAAACACATGGGGTTCCGCGCATACATTCAGGGGCTTGAGATGTGAGCAGGGCATTCTGTCATTCGGATAACTTGACGAGTGTGTGGGTTACAGATAATACTGACAAGCCATTGGGTGATGATATATAACACTGGGGAGCGGCTTACTATTAATATGAATAGGAAATAACCATGAACAAAATTAAAAAAGATATTTGATCTGGTAAATGGGTTGCAAGACTACTAAGTGTGATAGCAGTGTAGTAAGATCAACGGGTAGACCTAAAATCTATGAAATAGATTCAACTACCCCTCAACGAGGATTCGTACGTGAACAATTACAAGTAATTCCTAAAGATACACAATTACCATCGACTTCACATTTGTGAACTAGCGCCTCGACTTCGATTTCACTGAAGACAGGTCATCATACATTTTCGCGTGCATGACCAAGACTACTATAAATTCTATGTACGATAAATTGTCTTGGATTAGTATTTGAATATTGCCACAACATTATTGTATTACAGCTCGCACAAAGATTATTAAATCGTTGTTTGAATGTCATAATAAATTAAGCGTGAAGATTAAAGTCACGTTAATTTAGTTTTTTGGTCACATTGTTTATAAGTGATTTTTTCTTGGCATAACTTAAACAGCAACTTCGCTGTTATTGATTATTATTTGCTGTGAAGTTTATTATAACCCTGCGCAGCTGAGATATTCTTCAGACACGAGATACCGCGAGACTAATTAAGTTTTACAAGTCGATATGATCATCGACGATCCAAACAAAATGTATCAGAGACGGCTAATCCTTGAGATGAATGAATTCTCATTGCATATCCTAGCATCCATGGGGTTTTGTCCTTTAATGCAATATCAATAAGAAATTAGGCTGAAAATGAGAAGCCAACTTGGCACATGTGTTTTTTTGTATGTCTGTTACAAAGGTAAGTTATACTAAATATTTAAAATTAAATATGCTTATTGGTGATATAAAAAATATGATAATTTTTTATATTACTAGTGAACGTTATTCATGCATAAGGTACAAACTGATTCTTTTAGCTGCCTTGTCACAGGAAAATATTCAAAATAGCTCTTTGCTGTCAAAAATCAATGTAAAAAAGAGGAGTTGGAGGAAGTGTTGGGTTAGTGTAAACACTACCAGTTGTATCAGGAATTAACCTGATAGCCTTAGTCAAAATCTCACATGCATGCTTTCTACATAAATCATTAGTTGGTCTTTAATTGCATCTTCAGTGTAAATGTATTGTCATTGTCGTGAGATGGGTCATTGTCAGATGAAAATTCACCACATAACTGTCCAGTCAGTCCTTAATGACCGGTGTAATTTTTTCAGCCTTGTCAAATGTGATTTACTGTGGCATACTTCATTTCCTTATTACCCCTTGTCCTGAATCTGACATAGTTAGGTATTCCAAATATGCATTTGCTATAGATTTGATAGCACGTAATCTTAATAGAAGAAGGGAGTTAACTCAACACTGTTAGAGTTACCAGGTATTGCTGACCTATTCTTCTCATGAAAAACAAAAGCCTGTTTCATGCAAGGTGGTGTAATTGAAGCGTTTCACATACTTATTCAGTTTATTACTATTTTAAGTACACTGGTGGCAATTGATAGTTTGGTATATCGCGTTGATATTCTACATTAAATTGTAATATCTTTTTAGCAAAGGAACAAGTCTTTATATAGCTAGTAAATTTAGCATGTTAGTTTTTATGATTGTATTTTCACGTGTAGGTTTGGCTTGGTATTTTACAACACTTCAAAACAAGCTTTAGTACTCAGACAATTGGAATGAAGTGACTTGCCCATGGACATACCAATTAGTTGAACTAGCTTGATCTGATGATATGATTCGAATCTGCCTCCTCAGGTCATGAGTCCAGCACGCTAACCAATGAACCAATTCAGTCCCCATATATATGAAATCACACATGTATGTGTATTTGTTTGTTAAAATTAATTGTTATGTTATTGTTATTACTCGGTAACATAGCTTCAGTCAACTAATGTTTCTTGTAACATAAATGCAATTCATCTCCAGAGCTCAGGAAAAAATAAACCTGCTCAAAACCTGGGCCAAGTAAGTCGCAAGAGTTACTACTCACTATCCTCATTATACTCGACACAATACGTATGCTTTTAATGTAGAAACATAGATACCTGATGCAAACTTGATACTAAAACATGGCTAAAAACCATCAAAATAGTACATGCGAATGTATGGCTCCATGCATTAACATATGATAAAGAGACAATATTTAATGCTCATTTTTTCCCCTCGAAAACGCCATTCTGGTCATTTAAATAGTTCTATTCAGGAAATGTTCATAACGTTTTGCAAATAGAATGGTTCAGACCATGATCAGTACTATCTAAAGTTTATAAACATAGCATAGAAAAACATACTGAAGCCATCGGGTATCGCATGTTTATCAGAGATGTAACATTTTGAAAGTCAGTCAAAACACTAAATTTGTCAACAAATTACAACTGAAGGTTTTAGCAGGAATCTCAGTGCATCAGGGACAATAAACCAAGATGACAGAAATGTATTACTCCACTGGCTAAATGGACAGTCACAAAACAGTTGCTTTACAATTTTCTCCTTTTGACTCTTTTGATACAAGGTTAGTCTAGCGATAAAAGCTATGATATGTATGATGCAGGTCATACATGGGGTAGTCTAGCGATAAAAGCTATGATATGTATGATGCAGGTCATACATGGGGTCCCTCTAAGAGTGAGCATACAAGTAACAGGTCGTAAACACACTCCTTTAACTGGTAATAAGATTAGTAATAGATAGCCTTACATTTTAGCAGCTAGAATTTCCACAAAATGTACTTTCTTAGTTATTCTGCAAATCCAAATGACATGATCCATGTCATGGAAAACCTGATGCACACCGACAACAGAGGAAATTCCGACCATTTTATATACTTAATGGTCAATCATCTTGGTCAAGCTTCCATTCTTAAGAGCTAAATATAGGTATAATAAAAATGAAATTTGCTGATTGGCCAGTAAAAAGGGAACCCTTCTATTGCAGTACCATAACTATATTTCAACCAATCAGATGTTGTCTCGACATTATATGCTTTATAAATAGATTACAACAGTGTGTATTGTATGAATCTTGGTAAGAATCAGCAAAGCCACTTAAAATCGCATACTTATTATTATCTGCAGGCAGCGCCGGATTAAGCACCGTGGAGGCCCATAGGCAGTCAAACTTTTGGGGCCCCAGACCCACGGTCACGGTCTCATAGGGGCCCCTGATGGGGCCCATAAAAGTCGCGGGGCCCATAGGCAGTTGCCTACTCTGCCTAATGGGTAATCCGGGACTGTCTGCAGGCATCTTCTTAGTGACTTTGGGCACTTGTAACATTGCCTTATAACGGCAATTGAAAAGGAAACTTTCTTTAAAAAGAAATGATTAATAAATTACGGAAAATTATCACTGTCATGAAAACACCATTAGGGAATCAAGATATAAGTTTAAAATTGCAACATAATACATCTCCCATTTTAGTATCCAACTTAAATCCAGTACCAGTAGTGTACTAATAGGGAGGATCAGCTGCCAGAGATGTCATTTATAAGGTCTTGTAAAACAAATAATAAAAAACATGGTTTAATAAACTACGAGATGATTTGGGGATTTTGGTCTCGATTCTTTGACATATACGTTTTCAAATCTTTAAATTTCCAGTAAGTTAACATTTCAAATAAATCTTGAAATTTAATTTAAAATAAAAAGACATTTGGATTACTGTTAAGAGTTGTTTAAAAAGGACATTTCAGAAAATTACATTTAGTAATTATATGAATAATAATTAAAGTGTCATTATTTGAGTACTTGTGTTTTCATTTGTTCACTCTAAAGATTAAGAGTACGTGTTTTGTGGGAAAAATATTAATTGACATTAGTTAATAAATACGGATATTTTTGCTGTGTCGCCATTTTCATTCAGTCTTTCTCAGTCAGGGATATATATATATATATATATATATATATATATATATATATATATATATATATATATATATATATATATATATATATATATATATATAATCAGTACCTTAACTGCAGAGGCAATTAATTAATGACAGATTGGGCATGGGGTAGGAACTGTGATAGAACGTTCCATACATGATTCCCATATGAATCATATAACACAGGCTCAAAGACAAACTTACATGTGGAAGTAGATGATTCCTTCAAAGACCAAAAATGCTATATATTCTAAACAAGAAAACATTATGTCAACATACCTGAAGCAGTTGTGAAGTCTCTCGTGTGATTGACCGAGGTGGATCCTATGCAGAACATGGGGTGTATGCTGGGGACCACGTGCGACACGTTTCCCATATCTGTAGAACCTGTTGGGGTGTTAGAATCGTCAGGCATCCCGTACTTCTCAAAGTCCACCCCGACTGACACAGCATTTGTTTTGTATAGATCAACGATGGTCATATTGTTCACCACGCCTAAATACGGACGCGTAGACCAGTTTATTTCTGCCTGCAAATTTTGCAAAATATACTTCATAACTTCCATCTGCCATTGCAGTTGTGTTTATGTGGGTTTTTAAAAAATAAAAAGCAAATCATATAATGTTTGAATTTTCATATTAGAGACATCATGTTGTGTTTCTAGGTTATTCATAATCTTACAAAAATGTCTAACCGCTCCGGTGCCCTAGTGGTTAGAGCATCCATCGCGGAAACGGGAGGTCGTGGGTTCGATTCCCTGCCGAGTCATACCAAAGACACAAAAATGGTACTAACAGCTGCCTCGCTTGGCGCTCAGCATTAAGAGATTAGTGTTAGGACTGGTCGGCCTGGTGTCAGGATAATGTGATTGGGTGTGACATCATGCTACATGTCTGCGGCATGATGCCCCAGTGCTAAACATCACTAAAAACTGCCTTACTGCAGACATCGTAGCGATGTGACTTAAATATTTTAAAGCTACGCTAAAAATCCTAATGAAACAAATCAAAAATATCTTGGTTTCCTTTTGTAATAAACATTACCTCAGCTACCAATTAAATTTACAATTTAATTACTATGCTTAGTGTCCTATATGACAGGTGTGCTTTATGTATTGTAATATGTACAGTGTACTTATGTAGGTCATGTCTTTCAGCGTTTTAGTAATTGAATTTTGTACCTGTATTTTATATTCGAACATGCTGACTCATCATGTTTTGACACCATGTGATAAACACATTTAGTATGTATTGTACCCTGGTGTGATCATTTTTGTGCATATTATATGTGTTAGTCCTATCAGTAAAATGAAATTGCCTTGTATCGTGCATAATTTAGTCAGGACATTGTCAATTATTCCATAATTGCAGTGTTTTGCTTTGCTCTCACTGCCAATACATACTTCAGTGGTCTAAAGCGCTTTCCGTTACGGACCACTGCCATCTCACCTCTGTCTGGGTTCGAGTCTAAGATTCGGCTAATGTAGTTAAGTGAGAAAGCTTGCCAGCAGCTTGTCGTGGTCGGTGGTTCTTTCTGGGTTTTTCCGGTTTCTTCCTCCACCACTAATACTGGCGCCATGTATAGCCTATATATTGTGCTGAAAAATGGCGTTAAACCATAAAAAAAAACCAATACATACTTAACCGCCATTTGAACTCTATTGGTCCATGAGGACTATGCAAACTGACTGGCTATTGGTCACATGATGACCTTTTCTACAAACAGCACCACGTAAGTGTACTGGAGATTTCCCTATTGTCTTGTCCAGTATTTGGAGCAGACAGAATTAACGCATAGGTTGACATTATACTCAATTTTTATAGTACATGTATTATGTCTCAGGCTTTGCTAGATAGGCAAAGTCAATTTGCAATGGTTAGTTTCTAATGAAATTTGAATAGCTTAATTCACATTAAGGGGAATTATAAAATGTATTTAGTTGTCACGAGGCGAAGCCGGCTACCGTATTAGTTGATATGAATTCACCTTCAGTGAATTATCACCGTGATTAACCGAAGCGAAGACTAGATATCATGACGATTTATTTAGTTCTGGGAACAAACAAATTCTTCCCTCAGTAATTAATATATAAATATCTTCAGTAAAGCTGCTACTAAACTGTGGATTGTCAATATTACAGAATGGACCAGGAAACGTTTTGCGGAGACACAGGCATTGGCGCATAATCGAGACAAGTGGAGGGAACTGGTCAGATGTTTAGCAGCACAGTGCCTCAATGACCACATTGGGTCAAGATAATGATGATGATGAAGATGATTGCTAGGTATATATTCCAGAATGTTTTGTATCAAATTGTGAAAATATGTTCTAGCAGAGATTTATACAAAGTTCTGTAAATGTTTTGGGGGAATATTTATGTATATTTTTTTAAAGCTTGTAGTGACGGACTGGCATCTTTCTACAGATATACAAAACTCTATAAATGTTTTGGGGGTATATATATATATATATATATATATATATATATATATATATATATATATATATATATATATATATATATATTAAAGCTGTTAGTGATGGACTGGCATCAAATATACAAAACTCTATAAATGTTTCGGGGGATTATTTTTTTTTTTTTAAATTCTCGTGATGGACTGGCATCATATATAAAAAGCTCTAGTAATGTTTTGGGGATTTTTTTGATCATTGTAAAAAAAAAATATTTTAGTGACAGACTGGCATCTTTGTAGATAAATAAAGGTCCATAAATCTTCGGAGGCATTTTCTGGTTGTTTATAAAAAAAAAATCTTTTAGTGACGGACTGGCATCTTTGTACAGATTTACAAAGTTCTGTACATGTTGGGGGGTCACTTTTAGTGATGTACTGGCATCTTTGTACAGATATACAAAACTCTGTAAATATATTATGTGTTTTTTTTCGGAGGTGGAGGTGGGTGAGGGGTAAAATAAATCTTTTAGTGATGGACTGGCATTTTTGCACAGATATACATAGCTCTGTTAATGTTTGGTGGGGTGTTGCTGGTTTGTAAACCTTTAGTGATGGACTGGCATCTTTGTACAGAAATAAAAGCTCTTTATGTCAGATTACTTATGTAATTTTTGGCTGAATTCTTTTAAGCAGTTAATTTCGCCGAACAAATTTCAATATTTTCTACTTTTAGCAATGGTAGCTATATTTGAAAATGGAATGGCATCATTCGTGTAAACCTGAGCAGCTTTTGTGATGAGGTTGTAAAATGTCTTTTGTTTGTGGAGTTATGGCTTTTACCAAATATGTTTATAATTAAAAGCGAATAAAAAGTTTTTAAAGCCAGGCTCGATCATGTCTATTTCTGTAAATTTCTATCTGGCGGTTTTGGAGTCATTAAAAAGTTTATCTATTGTGAGATATGGTGACTATATTTGATAGCATATCGGCATTATCTAAACAAATCTGACGGACTTCATAATTTCTTTTATAAAAGTGTAACAGATTTTAAGAAACAGTTGTTTAGATTGTAATTATTGATGGTGGCTATATTTAATGAATTTATCTCAACATTTTCACAACCTATCTCCCTACCTTGTATGTATATGCATGTATTTTCTACCTTATCTTAAACTTACTCTGCAGCCAGTCGAAATCGCAGCACTCTCGAAACATTGATGAACTTTCCCCTCTAGAACTGCCAAGTCCACGCTAGTAGGTGCCCGGACGTAGAACTCTAACTCAGTCTCTTCCGGGATAATGTTTGGCTTTGTGCCTCCTTTTTTAATTATACCTGAATGATACAATGTATACAAACGGTGACAGCGATAAAAAAACAAAACAAAAAACGCAGGCAATAATTATGTTTGTTGAACAATAATACATATATGTGCCCTATCTGCTAGTAGCTATATTTTTTCCAAGTTAAAAACTCTGCATAATGTATATTTTTAATCTCATTGTGAAATGAATTTAACATTCTTATGATTTAAGTATACTTTACTAATACGAATGATAAAAGACTTGAATCATAACCTTGGACTTGAGGAATTGATCTTTTCTCTACACTATACCTAAACAAATTGTTACACGCAATGGGTCTCGTACCAAGTGAATAAAACCAATGCGTGAGCGTGATAGTCCATGTTGCCCCTAATTCCAAATACCTCAAAACAGAAGTTATCAACTGAAATGTTCTTAAGCGCGCAAATACTACAATATTTTTTTTCTAATCACATAATGACCACACATCACGAAACTCTAATTTCACACATGCTTGGTTTTCTTGTTTCACATTTATAGTTTTTCAAAGCCTTCCGCAGTCAAATATTGGTACGTCAGGCCATGCAATGCATTTCCCGCCCATAACAACCAATACAAGACATTATTCTTATCTCAAATTACTAAACATGTATAATCCTTATGTTAGAAATTATGGAAGGTCCACACTACAGAATAAATTTATGCAATGATACAGCCTCGTGAGTACCATCATGGCATCAGCTCCTAAACAGGTGCTATTTACTCAGGTTCAGCAATATGTTCTCAACATCGAATCTCCTAAGTCAACAAAAAATCACTAAAATCTAAAAAGCTATACACGAAAAAGTCCATACAAACTGCACATACCCTAGATTTATTGAACTATTGACAATATCGTATTTTTGAATAAGGATATTAACCATTTTTTATGTAAGGACATGGAATTATAGGAAATAAAACAAACTATTTATGAAACATTCAACATATATTAAATAACAAGATCCGGACTACAATTTGTAACATGGAAGCCTATTTTTTTAAAAATTTAAGCCCATGACACTCTTCTGCGGCAAGGAAGATAAGGATACTAAAGGTTTAGTACATTTATTTATATATATTACATAATATCATCATCATCAGGTTTCCGTCACGCCAGCCGACTATGCCATAGAAAATACACGAGCATCCCCTTTTTCATTGGGAACTATTTTAACTCAGCCACCTTAGGTCAGTCAATGTACGCTTTTCCAGGCACATTACGCCAATATAACTGCACCCATTTTCCACTATGGACACATAAACGGTATCTACTAAGTTTTATTGATTCCATTGTGTAATTTACCGGTTTCCTACCGCAAATACTGCCACCTCATACACACCACTATTGTACACCACTAGATTTTAATATGGACTATCTTACTCTAGGGTCAGTCATTCGGTTTGGACCTGCATTCTCTACTAGCGAACCATGGCATCATTCAAACCGACTAACACTTGACTCCGTGACGTTTTTCCTACTAACTGGCTAATTATTTCGGGCAAGACTATTTCCCAATAATCACACAATTCTAAGAATTGCTTAAAACCGGGAGCTATCAAATGCACATACTCAAAATTTATTCAAATAATTTATACAGTAGTTTTTAACATGTTTTTGTCGAGTTCAGTTCATAGTCATTTGTAGAAAGTGATATAACATATGGGAATTTCTAAAATTCTAAAGACGCAAATTTAGTATGCGAATAATGGAATTCGCTGACAGACTTCAACATATCTAACCAGTTCTTGCGTGACCTGTCTAGAATAGCTGTTTCTAGCGCATTTATCTATGCGTGAACGGTAATTATTTTCAGTACAAATTGACTGCCTTGTGATTTGGAATTTTCTTGCAGCCAAATATAACATTATATTAAAATCTGGACTAAACATCAATTGTTTCCGAAGACGCTAAAAACTTCTGTGTATATTTTAACGTTACATGAATTTAAATCATTTACTTATGATTCGTTTCCTTTGTAATATTTGAAGACATGATATTTACATATTTCTAGCAGAGAGATGTTGTGCGTTTATTGATGTGTGTAAAGAACAACGTTAACCTATCGTCTACTAATTATCGCAATAATATTTCCTCACAGACAAAGTTGTCTGGCTTTATTTCATATTACTACACCCAGAAAGGTATTCGCAAAAGTTAAGAGATTTAGAAAATAGAAGCAAATGAAAACACCTGATCGATTGCATTTAGGTTTATGTGCCCTCTTTGGTTATTACACCATGTATTTTAGCCATAAGACGTCCCATGAGCAAAGAAGATACTCTGCATTTGAATTAATATTAATGTTACGTGCTTAGGCTCGAATAAACAGGAACATAGAAAGAGTGAAAATAACAAGCTTGTAAAACTTAATAAACAATTTATTGAGTACAAATATTTTTCAGAAAAGAAAAAATAAACTTACGGTTTTAAGAATCAATTCCAAAATTAATCCAAAAATAATTCAAAATATTATCTACTAGAGAAATTGCAAAAGTCCTGGTAATAAAATGTCCAAATAATTCTAAGTTCGCATTCCAGCGAAGTATCCAATATGGAAGACGATGTCACTTGATGAAGTCAGTTCTTGTTAATAAAATTTCTATGAGCACATATTCTTTTCCAGATAAATAACAAAAAAATCCTCTTGAATCCAAACGAATTGAAATAATTTCACATACAAGGTAACTCAAAACGACACAACTTAATATTCTAACAGCCCAATTCGTCTACTGAATAACTTGCTAAACATAGTTTATATACCTGTTTTTACGTAAACAAGAAAGGGGTCACGATCTTCTAGAATCTCTCAGAACAATTTTACCTTCAAGAAATCACGTAAACAGCTTATGACACAACTAAAATAGAAGGATCTTTATATAAAGCTCCATTTTGTCCTTGGAACCAACCAATCATTTTAAAAGCTTGTTTACAACTCTGAAACCAGGTCAGAAATGAGGTAAACACCTGGTGTTTATTATATAAAGTACAGGTCACCCCCCCCCCCTTAATGAACGAATCTTGCAACTTAAAATGTCAAATCTAAATCTAACAAACAAACAATAAAAATAAATATAAATGACTTATATCACATGTACGTACCATTAATTAAAAAGCATTCCTATATTACATCATTGTAATTACAAATATTTAAACATATTTTTTCAGCTGCCAGATAAACAAGCTATTTATTTTTACTTCCTAAAACCTCACTAGATAACGACAAAAGTCGAAAACCTTCAAAACTGTTTTGAAACACCCCATAAATGTGATTACATGCACAGGTTTCTTGACAAGACTGTTATTCTGCTAAAAACTCAAGGATTACTGACGTTATGGATGAGTAACTTTTCAACTATATTTTAGATGTTAATTGTAAATATTTTCGATTGGTTTTATTAATTGTTGGTTAATTGTAATATAGGCCACTGACCAATAATATATATCCATACATCATGCGGTACAAAATGTTGTTATAGTGTGTAACAAAAGAACATCGTATTTATAGAAGTAACATGCATGAAAGTAATAATTATTGATTTTATCAAATATAGGTGAGATACAAGTATATACTGCACAGTAACCAAACAAACAGATTTGAGGGTATCCCTAAAACTTGTAAGGAGCAAGATTTGTTATATTGATCTAAAGCTTTATGTAGCAGGATTCGCTAATAAAACGGTTTCTCTGATCTTTAAGGCTTTTATAGTAAACATTGCTAAATTAGTCATCCGAATTTACTAGTATAATCGTACAAAAAGGGCCTAATGTTTTCAAACGTCGGACTTGTATATAAGGTGGTAAGTATTTTCTTTGTATTTCTCTCAGCAAACAAGCAGTAATAAAATGGAATTGATTTTCGATGTTACCGTTACAAATTTGACAATCTTTTCTCATAGCAGATACTTTCATATCTTCCGGTATTACCCCTGATTGGAAACGTTCTCTGCATTAAGCATAGTAAATTATATAAGAAAGAAAATTATCTCCCAAGAATTCTAGATAGTTTTGACAAGTAAATTCTACTTCCAATGACCTATAGAAGCGCAATCTTTCCATCGACTTAATCTCATTCTGCAGTTTTTGCCTAAAATATTTTCACATCTCCGGTTGCACAATCTCTGAAATAAAGTTTCTCTGAGTATGCCAAACATTGTCCAATCCAAATTTAAATAGATGTTTAACATTTTTAATGTCATAATAATACTTAAGTGTCGTTAATGCAGCATTAATATCCATTTGCAATTAAAATAATGTAATGATAATACATATATGTAATTAAAATAGTGTAATATTAATACTTATTTGTAATTAAAAGAATGTAATCCTAATACATACTTGTAACCAAAACAATAATCAAATTCTAGACCACACACACACACACACACACACACACACACACAAGAAAAAAAAAAAAAAACGAAGGACGAACAAACATGTTACGGAATTAATGGTCTTCAATTTTTAATGATTCGTGCAAAGTTTGATAAAATCTGTCAAGGGGTTAGGAAATATAAGCTAATTAAATACTTGAACCCAATTCATAGCAAACTTTGAGCGGTCATAACAAGCCGTAAAAGTCACCGTTATAGCTCGTTCCGACTAACTAAGCTCCATGAAGTGTTATATCTTTAACCAAAAAGGATGATGCAGTGCATTTATTGTTATAAAAAAAAATATCGTTTTAAAGAATATGAAACAGGTAAACTTTTAAAAGAAAATATTATGAAAAGTCATTCAATTATTGCGTATCCAGTTCAGCAAGCAGATTACCAATCTCGACCTCGGTTTTCGAGATAAATAAACACCAACCACATTCGTTGAACATCTTGTCCACATGCATGCAAATATCGCATGTATAAATCCATTTTTAAAGCCCCCAAGTCTCAGTCGATAACATGGACCTTTCGCACATTTCACATGCAATTGAGCCAGAACCAACCTTAGACATGCGCAAGCCCATAAAACAAATTGGGACAAGGTCGAAAGGTCTCTGTGTGCAGAGAAATTCAATCACTAAGGGAGCGGAGTGTGTAATTATGATTTTTAACGTAGCTTTAACAATTTGTCAGTCATATCGCTACGATGTCTGCAGTGAGGCAGTTTTTAGTGATTTCTAGCACGGGGCCATCATGCCTCAGACATGTAACATGATGTCCCACCCAGTCACATTATCCTGAGACCAGGCCAAAGAGTCCTAACACTAATCTCTTAATGCTGAGCGCCAAGCGAGGTAGCATTTAGTACCATGTTTGTACATTATTGGTATGACTCGACCGGGCATCGAACCCACGACCTCCCGTTTCCACGGAGGACGCTCTAACAACTAGGCCACCTTAGCACTTACCGAGGGAGCGGAATTTAACACTAAACTGTATACACAAATCAACCGCGTTTATAAGTAGAAACATGAGATAGATACATGAAAATATAATTATCAATTGAATCAGTATGCAAAAAAGGTATTAGAGGGCTTATTGATGCATTTCACATTGTGTGTATGTACCAGTGATTATATAAAATAAATATGTAAAATTACACCGTTACATTCAAACGAGTAAACACGTTTAAATCGATCCAAGCAGACATCGAGTCGGAGACAGGAATCTATCTATCCCTGTGTGTGCATAGCTTCAAGGCCTTCCAATGTACACCTTCCTCTGTGTTTTTTAAGGTCTTAGTTTATGATGAAAATACATGTTTAAAAAGAACCGAATATTATTTCTCCTTGATCGTCATGTAATATGATGTGTGTGTGTGTGTGAGAGAGAGAGAGAGAGAGAGAGCGAGAGAGAGAGAGAGAGAGAGAGAGAGAGAGAGGGAGGGAGGAAAGAATAGCGCTCACCATGTACCCTCCAAGTGGGTTTCATTTGCTGACGAAGACATGACACACTCTGGTAGCACAACACAGCGGCGTCCAGGGCGTTTACACCCTCCCATGGGAATGCTGATGCATGCGCTGCCTTCCCTAGAAACTTCACATTCACTCTATAAAATTTTAATGCGCATTTTGTCAAACTATAGAAGTTATAAACTCGAATGTAGTCACGATGACAGTCAATAAAATGCAAAAAGCAGATTCGTGATCCACAAAACAAGGTCGGTCGTCATCGCCGAAATTACATGATGAAATAACGTATCATGAATTGAAATGATTTAAACCAAGAAATGGGACAATGGATCCATATCAGAAAAGACTTAGCATTAAATTAAAGTATTTGAAATTAGGAATTCAAAACGGATTTAAGAACTCGAATTCAAAGTTAAACGTTATCCTAATGCAACGTAACGCTCTACTTAATATAAAGAAAACGAAGTACCTGGGAATGAAACGATTAAGCGATCTGTTTGGAAAATAATTAAAGTCTGTATAACTTAAAGCATGATCTGATGTTGATATGTTATCTTTTTATAAAAATCAGTTGAACAAAAAATATTTTGAATATCTTATGACAGAACTGATATAATGAGAACACATATAAAAGGATACAATCCATGGAAAGCAAACAGTTTAATAAAGTGTGTGTGTGTGTGTGTGTGTTTGTGTGTGTGTGTTTGTGTGGTTGTGTGTGTTTGTGTGTGTATGTGTTTGTGTGTGTGTATGTGTGTGTATGTGTGTGTGATTTGGATTTTTAACGTAGCTTTAACAATGTTCAAGCCATATGGCTACGCTGTCTGCAGTATATAGTGTTCTTGTAAGGTTTAACGCCATTTTTCAGCACAAGATAGATTATACATGACGACCAATATAAATGGTGGAAGAAGAACCCGGGAAACCCCCCGGAAAGAACCACCGACCCACGAGAAGCTATTAGCAAGCTTTCTCACATACCCACGATAACCTAGCCCGAGACTCGAACCCATGTAGACAGAGGTGAAATGGCAATGATCCGTAACGATAAGCGCTTTAGATCAATCGGTCACTCGGGGCCCCCAGTTTATTGTGATGTCTAGCACATGGGGCATCATGTCGTAGACATTTTGCATGATATTCCAACCAGTCACATTATCCTGAAACTATGCCGACCAGTCCTAACACTGACCTCTTAATGCTGAGCGCCAAGCAGGCAGCTGTTAGTACCATTTTTGTAAGTCTTTGGGATGACTCTACTAAGGCCACTGGAGTGGTCTTCAAAGAATATAGTTCATTCTAAAATTCTTTAGTTCGAACTCACCGAACACGAGTGGAAGCTTTAACCCTTTAGGCCACCACAGCGGTCAACAAAATCTGACTGGCACCTGAATTAAAAATTAAGTTCAAGCTGGAAATGCTTTAGCGAAAGAAAAAACCCATAAACAATGTGTTGCTTCCATCCATGGCACATGTTGTCTGACGCTCAAACTAACTAATCTACAAAAATATTAAAGCTTTCGGTTGATGATTGTTTGCAGACCAAAGTCGGAGAGCTAAGATCCGATGTGTGTATTTATCCATAGCAAGATACATCTATATGATAAGTGTTTCTTTCGTTACATATAGACTACAACACAATTTCCAATCAGCAAAAGAGACTTGATCCACACTGTAGAATTAGCGTGCGAAAGTGCACAGTCTTTCTTTCTCTTGCACTGCACTTCTCTTAGAAGCTCTAAGACCTTAATAAACCTAGATCCATGAGAAAATAAAGATTAAATCTTAATATTATTGATCAATAATTATTACCCAAGTTATTCACTTGATATTTGTCTATACTAAACCAACAATTTTTTCTATGTGACGTTGTTATAGATCTACAATTACTGAATGCAAGTACATTCACTTAACATTGGTCATATTTTGATTTTTTATCATACTTCCATTTGAAAACGTAACCATCAATGCTTTTTCACTGATCTGCTGATCGCACGCGACCTTTGTGTCATGAAAGGTTTGGTTAACCCCATTTCTTAGATTGTCTTTTTGTTTGTCTCTGTCTGTCTGTCGTCTGTCTGTCTGTCTCTCTCTCTCTCGTACACACACACACACACACACACACACACACACACACACACACACACACACTTTACAACTTTAATGAAATGATCAGATCTAAGGCTTTGTGGCTGTTTTGCGACCGATGAAAAAGGTCTCAGCTTTGATTCAGATCAACAATAATTAATACGTCTGCATAACATGAGTACTCAATAACTATTTGTAAAGGTGCACTCGAAATATTGCTCTGGTTACTGAAAATGATTTTGCAGATATCAGTATCTTTTTTTTAGAAATTCAAACGTCAATTACTGCCTCAGCAAAGACGTTTTCTGGCCAGTAAATTAAAAACGTTTCAGTTAGATCTATATTTTCATTACAGTATGGAGTCACAGCAGTTGGTTATCGGACACGTGATTAAATGGGTATATGCTCATCAGCACAGCCCAGATTAGCTACCGTGGTCAATGCCCTTGACTTTACTTGTTTCATCACGCAATGACCTTCACGAATCGCTGTGTCGAACAATACCAACAACCCAAAACTCAGTTTAGATATAAAAATAAAAGAAACCAGCTTATAAAATTGGATGTTTTTATGTCATTATTCTGTGAACGCAAGATTCAGATTATGCCAAAGATCACTGCCATTTTGTTTGAACGACTGTATGAACATGCTAATAATTGGTACACATTTAGTACCTGTGGCGAGAAGGTGGTTGTGTATGCCTCCACTATGGTAGGTGTTTTGTGGTTGGGGTGGATGTACTTCATATATTTTAATTAAATTATTATAGAAGTCACCCAGGCTCGATTTTGGTTGAAAGTTAAATTAGTGACAGATAGATGTATAACTTCGAGTCCCAGTCAGCAATGCCGACGGTTAAATCCATGACTATACAAAAAAGTGAAATTCAACCAATAACAATAAAATGACAATTCAATAATCAAATGATTAAATGTTCCATTTACGCTCCTCCCGCTTGACACTGTGATAGCCAATTGCATCACTTGATATGTAGTTTGAGATAGGTTTCCACCTGTCATTGTATTCTACTCATCTGCGTGTTATTCTCTCCTTCCTCCAAATTCCTTCTCCTCCTCGACTTCTCTATATTTCTCCACTCCACTCCTCGACACCTTGTCCTCCGCCTCCTCCTCGACTCTCTCCTGACTTCTGGTCGACTCCGACTACTCTGTCAGTCATACTTCCGTCTCCCTTTTTAGAGACTATGACTCAAATGAACCGGAAGTTCTGTTCCCAAAAATAAGGCTTGATGGCCTTGCCTTTTTGAGCAAACCTTCAGAGTTGATGGCTTAGCGTTTTCTGAAAGAATTAGCAGATAGGAGTCATTGATATACGATAGCAGTATCTTTTTTCCTGAAAATTTTGAGTGTTGGTAGCCTAGTGCTTTTTATGATAATTTGGCAGACAGGTCAGTGTTCAGTCAATGGATTTTGTGTAAAATAATATGTTTATCGTGTAGTGAGTAGAGTATTGAAATAAAAGGCAACGTGAAAGTGTTTTTGTGGGAAGAAGTTTACACGTCTATCGAACTATTCTTGAGAATAACTTGGTGGAGTATTTACCTGTAGAGTACAATGACGACTATGTTTTGTATATCTGTCACAGGATCCGTTGTAGCATATGTGGTAGACCCTGGGACAGGTAATCTAAGGGCCGTGGGTGGGTAGGCTAAATCGGAGTGTCTTGAGAAAGGTCGCTTACTTAACCATTTTTTTACAACTAAAACAATTGGGCTGGCAGGCAGTGTCGACGAGCGGGCCACCTTAGTGAAGAATCTGGATGAAATATCTTCCAGATTTGACATGGAGATAAGAGCTGAGAAGACAATGCTGATGGCAAATAGTGGCAAACAAATCTCAGCCAAGATTAACGTCAGAGGAAGTGAACTGGAACCGGTGAACCAGTTCAAATATCTTGGTTCCATAATCACAGAAGGATCAAGAGCAGAAATTTTGTAACGAGCAGCACAAACAACAGCAACTACGTCAAAGCTACGACCCATCTAGTCTTTTTGTATTCATGTGAGGCCTGGACCCTGACAGCAGAATTACGATGAGGAATCCTGGCGCTTGAAATGAGGTGCTACATAACCATCCTTGGCATCTCTTACTTTGACCACATCACAAATGAAGAAGTGCGTAATACCATCAGGCACAAAGCAGGCCAATACGAAGACCTCCTCTCTACCGTCAAAAAGAGAAAGATGAAATGGTATGGCCATGTCACTAGAACCAACAGTCTATCCACAACAGTACTGCAGGAATGCAGTGTCCAGGGTGGCAGAAGGAGAGGTAGACAGAGAAAAAATTGAACATCACAGAGTGGACCAGGAAATGTTTTGCGGTGACGCAGGCATTGTCACATGATCGAGACCAGTAAAGAGAACTGGTGAGATTTTCAGCAGCACAGTGCTTCGACGACCACATTAAGTCAAGAGACATGATGATGATGATGATGATGATAATGATGATGGTGATGATGACAACTAATAATGTATTGGGCTTTATGTGTTCTTCTTGTTTAAATCTGAATTTTCACTCCCCACACGCTAATATAATATTTATTTAAGTACACACGTTAGTAGTTTTATCCAATTGCACCCTGAACAAGTACACATCCATCACCTTACGTCGGGATAACGAGAGGTTTAAATCAGTCATATCTGCTTTACAGACTTTCCAACAAGTATATTCGCAATTGTACAATCACTTCAATGTACGTAACTTTTTATTTTGAATTGAAAGAAAGTAGTTTTAATCGCTTTCTATTCATAAAAATGCAATAAAAATACAGTCTCTTGACATTATAGTGTTTTATGGTAGCTAGAGCCGTACAGATAATCTCGTCACAGTCAAAATCATTTATATCGGGTATAAATGTGTCGTATGTCATGTACATAGCTATGTGTCGTTATCTCTCATACAGACCGACACTTTATCGATTCTGTGTTACTTCTGAAGTTTTTAGGTCCACACCTTATGGTCAAATTCTGCCTTTAAAAGGGAGAGCAACAATAGAGCAGCAGATTAAACAACACGTTGATACAATTGCAAGTACTTAACTGATTATGTTGATGCCGAACATCACAACTATTACTAACACTAACATACCGCAACTACTATGACGACGATGATGTTAATTTGCTACTACCAAAAGGTGTTGCAACTTTTGTCACCACCACTGCTAATACTACGACGACGACGATACTCTATTTATGAACTACTACTACTACTACTACTACTACTACTACTACTACTACTACTACTATACCGCTCCGTTGGGCTGGTCGTCATAGCATCCGCCGCAGATGCGAGAGATTGCGGGTTCGAACACAGGCCGAGTCATACCAAAGACTTATAAATTGGTTCTAGAAGCAGCTGCCTCGCTCGCTTAAGATTAGTGTTAGGACTGGTCGGTCTGGTATCAGCATAATGTAACTGGGTGTGACATCAAGCTACATGTCTGCGGCATGATGCCCCAGTCCTAGATATCACTATAAATTGCCACACTGCAGACATCATAGCGATATGACTGACAAATTGTTAAAGTTACGTTAAAGACACACACACACACACACACACACACACACACACACACACACACACACACACAAACTGCTAGTACTACAGTTTCAAATGCATTACGTCTTAATGGAAAGGAATCCAATGGCCGGTGCGTTGTAAGGAGCGGGATGAGCCATCATAGCAACATCAACACCATTAAACACGCCTGCATTAATCAGGTCGATCTTACCACCACCTCCCTCCTCTGCGGGGGTACCAAGCACTGTAAACTGACAAAAAGCAAAACAAATAATAATAATAATAATAATAATAATAATAATAATAATAATAATGATAATGATAATAATAATGATAATAATAATAATCATTGCCATCATCGCATATGTGGATGTAAAGTTGCTTGTAACCTAACTCCTACGATATGGTGTTCCATAGTACTTTAAGTGGGAAAGTTTCCGTCAATCAAAAGGAATGAACGGTGAAATAGTGGAATGCTTGAAATATGTAATAAGTCTCCAATCAGATGAATATGAGTGATCCTTGGTCTTTACTCTCCCACGGAGTAATACCATACGCCGAACTTTGGTATCAGTCAGCATAAATATGACGTCATAAACAGTCCACTATTTTTTGGCCTAATAATAATAATAATATTAATAATAATAATAATAATAATAATAATAATAATAATAATAACAGATTGAGGGGCGCGAAGCATCGGCTGGATGTGTAGCATTAACGATATGTTTCCATTGTGCCAGAAATGGTGACTCGTATGTTTGACTGTGGATGTGCGCAATTATTAGCGACAGGACCGGATTAAGGCTTTTGGGGGCCCTGGGCACAGCCAACATAGGCGCGCATAACTATCCTGCCTTGTCCATTGATATGGTTACAGTACTATTAACAGCACTGCCTGTGAAATCAGACGATAATATACAGGGCCCATTAAGCCGCTTGGGCCCTGCCTGTGAAATCAGACGAAAATATGCGGATGCCCTGGACTGGTTGCCCACTTTGCTCTTAGGATAATCTGGCCCTGATTAGCAAACTATAAGGGTAGCGCCAGAAATTAGTGTATACATTAATAGTTTTGATCTCATTAGGTAAGAGTGTATAGTCATGTGACATAGGAATGATAATGGCGAGATCCAGGTCAAATTTCAGCAACGATATACTTTCCTTTCGTTTGCCAGTGGATATAAAAAACGACAACAAGAAAACAAGTTAAATAATACAACTCAAGCGTATGTTTGAATGCTAACCTTGCCAACTGGTTTTTCTACATTTTCATATGCCGCCTTGACCCCTAGAGCTGCGGCCACGCCCACTTCAGCTATGAGGTTGTGCCCACATGCATGTCCGATCTCGGGCAAGGCGTCGTACTCACACAGAATGGCGACATGGGGTCCAGTATTTCCATCTCCAAGCACCGCTCGAAACGCCGTCGGCAGATGAAAGTTTTTCTCTACATTAAAGCCATACTTTTCAAGGAAGGCAGTCAAAGCTTCATGTGCATGATGCTCCTGGAAATTCTCCTCTGGATGGGACCAGATATCTTGACTGACTTGAAACAGATCATCTTTGGCTCTCTCTATAGCGGCGCACGCCACTCGCTTTGCGCCGTCCATATTACACTACAGACCTGGTCACATATAATTATCAAATTGTAGTTACCTGTATTCAAATAGTAATCTAAAACCTCTACTCCGTATAAGTGTACCTGACTTGTATATAGAACAAATGTGGTGTAAGTTAAACGCACATATACATTTCTATTCCATAAAGTGTAAATTTGTACGATGACTCAGAAGTGAATATTTCACCACATACGTTATTCAAAATGTCAAGAAAGCTTAACTGTGTGTGTGAGTGTGTGTGGCAAGATTATTACTGTGCAGGGAGAAGGCCGTAGCTAATCAGTAAGGCAACTTGGTTTGATGTGTCAGTGACTGACTCAAGTAAATGGAATCATCAGTAAACTAATGTACGTATGTCCAAGTCGATGACCAGTCAAAAGTTACAATGGTATATACATAACCAGATCAGATTTACCACAGCGAGTCAAAATGGACACCTGATTGTATTAACATAAATTAACCTGAGGATATACGCCTTTGTATAAATTTTCTTGTGATTCGTGGCCAGCAAAGGCGACTCGTATGTTTGACTGTCGATGTGCGCAATTAGCGACAGGTCCGGATTAAGGTCTTTGGGGGCCCTGGGCACAGCCACCATAGACGCTCATAACAATCCTGCTTTGTTCATATGTATGGTTACAGTGATATTAACAGCACTGCCTGTGAAATCATACGATAATAAACGAGGCCACTTAAGCCGTCGTGGGCCCTGCCTCTGAAATCAGTCGAAAATATACAGGCCCCTACAGCTACGGGTAACATGGACTGATTTCCCACTTTGGATAATATGGCCCTGATTAGCGAGCTATGAAGGCAGCGCGGAAAAGTAGTGTATACATTAAGATTATTATCTCATAAGGTAAGATTGTATAGTCATGTGAATCGGAATGCAAACGGAGAGAACCAGGTCAACGTTCAGCAACGATATACTTTCGTCTCATCTGCCTGCGGATTAAAGATATTAGAAATGCTATGCTCACGATTGTTGAGAAAATAAATTATATTCCTGTACATTTCTCGTGGACTAGCGTGGGGCGTGTAAACGGTCGTCGCCCTACTGTTAGGCCCACTGTCAATGTTTGCTTCGTTTACCTTAGGTTGGGGTTTGGTGCTCCCAGTATTATATTTAATTATTACAGATGATCCACCCTTCTTTTTTTTTTAGAAACTGAATTAGTGGTAGAGAGATGCAAAGCTCAGAGACCTAAGTCAGCGATACCGACAGTTAAATTACTGAATACACAAAAAGTGATACTCGGACAACAATTTAATATCATTCAACAACATAATGCAATTTCTAAAATGAAATTCAATATTCAAAGCCCTATCACTCGTTTTTCAAGCGATCAAGTGACGATATATTTCCTCATCTGACTTAGTGTGATAGATTTTCCTCCTGTCCTGTGCTTTTACTCATCTGCACTATTTATTTTCACTTCATCGTAGCTACGATGTCGTAGCCTCAACTTGATTTTTTTTGGCTGAGACGACGAACTGATCCCATATCATGTAATGGAGCAAAAACATATCACTAAAGTTAGAAAAACAAATAGTGTAGCAATCTACTAAAAACGTATAACCATGAAGTGAAAGAAATTTTACTTATTTTGAATCAATTCAGCCCTTACACGATACAAAATATTGGTATGGTTACACTAATCTCACCGTGACCGCCATGACAGACAACGCGAGACTCTCGCCGTGACCCCTTTTTTAAATAAGGCTTGGCTGACCATATTTAGATATTACATGCTATGTCATTAATTGTTAAGACGGAGAATGGATACGTGTATTAATTGCGGAAACCAGTTTTTGAGAAAGAGCAAAGGCTCTGAGAGAAAAAGCTTGCAGGCTAATATTAAACTAAAGTGTATATACACAACTATGGAAGATGTCATAGAAGAAGAATTTAGTGTACATTTACCTCCTGAAATCAAAGAGCAGGAGGTTTTATGCTCAAATTGCTCATGGACTGGATTAACCGTGGCCAAGTCCAGAGAGGTTCCGTTGAAGCAGCCCAAAAATTGAAAGATACTGCCATGTAGTTCGGATACTTAAGTACGAAGATAAAGAGTCATGTCACTACGCAAGGAAAGTCGTACGTCGTGAAGACGTTGCGAAGTCCCCACCCAACTCCAAGGCAGGTCAAGAGACAGAGTGACGTCACCAGAAAAGGTACGTGTTAATTATATTTTTGTTTTGGTAAGGAATTACAAAACTATTTTGTGTCGTGAAATTACATAAATTTCCAAAACAACGTACATGAATGGAGATGTCCCTTTTTCTTCTCCATGCATGAATATATATGCCTAGATAAATATTTTCTTTACGAGTTGTCTATGGCAGAATGTAAACTTCTGTTCTGCCTAAAACCTTTTCTATGTATGTTACTCTGAGTTACTTATAACTGCATAGGATAATGAATATATTGTAATACTTTCTTGCAAGCATATATATACGTGTCAATTTCAATTGACTTACCGTTACGATACAGAATTTCAGCGACACCCATTAGCAGCATTTGAACCTGTCTATGGATTTAGTACGGAACATCGTTAAGAAGAGTGCACCAAAGTCATTTCAATAACTACTGCCCATTGAATTGAATTGAATTCAAACAGTCCTTTTAGCAATGTACAATGTGCACATTGCCCTTGTCACAGTACTGAAACTACTCTTCTAAACGTATTTAATGACCTTCTCCCTGCTTTTGATAGCGGTTAGATTACAGTCCTCACCCTCCTTGATTTGTTTACAGTGGTGCAAGTCCTACTTAGTCAAAAGGTCACAAATTATATCTGTAAATGGAATACACTCCAGCCAAGTTGATATATGATGTGGTGTTCCACAGGAGTCTGTTCTAGGACCTGTTTTCTTCATTAGATACCCTCAGCCGTTCTCAAGTGTCACAAATCATCACACAGTGTCTCACCAATTGTACGCTGATGACACCAAAATATGCAAGTCCAGCCACCCAAATGAAGTTGATGTTGAAGTAGAGGAGGTTAGAGGTGCATTTCGTATATGAAATAATGGATTACATGCAACAAGCTGCAGATGAATGATGATAAAACTGAGGCCATTCTGATCAAACCACAAAGACTTTCTCATTTACATCCTTTACCTCAGACAATACATATCAGCAACACCAACATTAATTTCACATAGTCAGTACGAAACCGATGTGTTACTCTAGATATTACTCTCACATTGCACCAACATGTCATGAACATATGCAATACTGCATATCTTGAACTGAGATGCATCAATTCCATTCGCAAATATTTTTCAGTTGATGCCACTAAAACACTTGTGTGTTCATTAGTACTTTAAAGACTGGATTATTTTAACTCAATTCTGTATGGGTCGTCTCAATATCTATTCCAGAAATTTCAAAAACGTCAGAAACACAACTGCTCAGATCACCTGTAGAGTACCACGATCAGACCACACTTCCCCAATGCTCTGTACCCTACACTGGCTATCCATTCGATCCAGAATCAAACACAAAATTTGTTCTGTGTTACGTTTCACTGACGGATTCCAATCAATTATACCTATCCGGCCTCACCCATGTGTACACACCAGCAAGAAGCGTACGGTCCTCTTCTTTTGATCGTATACTCATTACTACCAGTATGAAAACGAAGTCATATGGACAACGTTCTATAGCATACCAGGGCCTAAAAAGGTGGAATGCATTGCTCATGGAAATTAGACACAAAGACACAGTGATCCTGTTCTAGAGTGCTCTTAAAACGCGCCTTTATTGACTGCAAGAACAAACTTAAAGATCTAAAATTGTTTCCTACCTAAAAAATTTTCAGCATGTTATGTTTTCCTACTGCATGGTGTTTCTTAATTTTTATATTCATATCTTTATAGATGTTATAAAGCTGTTAAAGGTAATAATTATTAGGTGCTATACAAAGTCATTATTAATAATATTAATACATATATATATATATATATATATATATATATATATATATATATATATATATATATATATATATATATATATAGAGAGAGAGAGAGAGAGAGAGAGAGAGAGAGAGAGAGAGAGAGAGATGCGTGCATGTGTGTGTGTATATGTGTGTGTGTGTGTGGGGGGGGGGGGGAAACAAATGTATAATGATACAACGTGGCCTGTCTGCTAACTTTTACGATCATTAATATTCATACACATTATTCTTCGGTGCAGAGTGAAGAAATTCAAAAGTATCAACAATTGCTCATCTTTAAGGCATAAGGTAAATTTTGCCTTTGCGCATGTTCATTTCAAAAACTTTTTATACATGATGTTCCACATACATATTAATGTAAAGATTACATGCAAAACATTTTTACCCTAACACTAAATAATACGATTAATTTATGATATATATATATATTTTCACAGTGTAACAAAGTGAACAAGTAGAGCTGGAGTTACATAATTTGATCTGCATGTCCCTACCACTTCGGTGGTCTATTGGTAAGAGCACCCACCTAATAAGCGTAAGGTATTGAGTTCGTAACCTGACCGAGTCATTCCAAAGACTCACAAAATGGTACTAACAGATGCCTTCCTAGGTGCTCAGCATTAAAAGGTTAGTATTAGGACTGTTCGGCCAGGTGTCAGGATAATGTGACTGTGTGTGTATATAATATATATATATATATATATATATATATATATATATATATATATATATATATATATATATATATATATATATATATATATACAAACATCTGCATGTTCGAGCTCATACCTCTATTATTTTACTGTTCATTATACATGCCATAATTAAGACTATATGTTTGAAATGTAAGGCATACCATGGAATTAACAGTAAAGCTATTAATGAATTAAGACTTTTTGTTCAATGGTATATCGATTAAAAATCATAGCTCAAATGTCTAATAAATATTGTTTACTTATGATAAATCAATTGTTAGGGCAACTTCCTTCATCACAGGTCTGCATTACATATATCTATATCTTCCTTATGTGTATAAAATGTCTTCAATTAACTATAACTGCCTATTTAGTTGTTTCTTTGGTTTTTCGTTTTATTATGCATGTTTATGCCAACAAAATACGTTATTGCAACTATATACTGTACTACTTAAGAACTGTCTTGATCTTTAATTGTGTCACATTTATTAAAGTCACAAGCAAATCACAAATTTCTGCAAAAGATATTGCAATCTAAAAGGCTAAATTACTTGGTATTACAAGAGAATATTTTGATACCATGTAAACTATATATAAATAATAGATCAGTAGTGTCACATTATCATGGATTCAGCTTGGTTGTATGATTTTGTAAGTTTGGGTTTAACACAATGTTTCAGTGCATGGAAGTCTAAATATGGTGACCAGTATAAATACTGATGAAGGTAAAACTGAATAGCTGGGCAAACCACCTTGCAGTGGGAAGCTAAGGACAAGCTTTCTCACATATCCACACTGGCTGAACCCAAGACTTGAACACAGACAGAGGTGACATGGCAGCTTGGTAAAGACGAGCACTTTAGACCATAAAAGCTATGCACATTAGGCATCACTGAATTAAAATTGTGCAAGTTAGGTCTTGCACCTGTAATTTTGATAGGGACAAGTTATTTTTGTCCAAATGTATCCAGGACTTAGTGTTTACAACAATGTGTGAACCAAGGACAATGAAAATGTACAGAATGAACAAAAAAAATATTGATTATTTGCCAGTATGCAATGTTTTCATTCAGTACTTTGTTTAACAAACAAAAGATCCGACAATACAAATGACACTCAAGCATTATCATGTTTGAAAATGATTTATGAATAGGTGAGATCTGACAAAATGCACACTACATGACAATACAGGTTTTGGGGCTTATTTGTTTGAATAATTGAACAACAGATGAACACACACATGGGTAAAATGATATATTTCTGCTCAACTTTATGAGCTGAAAATAACCTCAATGCATTTCTTGACATCAACATTAGATCACTTGGTCAATGTCATTTTATATTCAAACAGAATATAAACCATACATAAAACTATGCACATGTTCTGGGATCAAAGACTAATACCCAACAGCCTGGTTTTAAGCATTCAGTTTTATTTTAACCATGTAAAATTGATCCATTTAAACAACAGGTGTACATTTACATCTGACAATAAGCCATAAGTATATATTTAAAGTACAACTCAAAATTTTAACATTCTACAACAAGACTAGTGTCATTCAAAGTAAGTTATCCTAAATCATATAAGACACTACTTACTGTTTATACATGCTCAAGAAATTTAAACCAATAGAATTTACCAATAGCCACCAATACTAAGTCCCCTCCATTCCCAAATCACACACAAAAGTACCACCAAACCACAGATGCCGCTATCTTGGATACATACAGAAAAAATTGAAATAGATGTAAAAAAATGGTCGTAAAAATAAATAATGGCTTCTGCTATTAATGTAATAAACTAAATTCTAAATTACTTCGTGTAAATCAAGAATGTGTACAAGAATATTAGTGGTTTAGTTTTAACTGCTGCAGTGAAGACGTAAATATGCATAATTCATGAAAGTAAAAGATACAGAGTAGATCCACCTTTTTGACATATTATACAAAATCTGATGTGATGAAAAATGTGTTACATCTGTTTTAAAATGTTAGTGTTTCATTAAACAAAACCTTAAGCCATGCTTATGTCACTTACAATAAGAAGTAAGAGCAAAATATTGCAAACTTTATACCTGATTACAAGTTTTAAAAAATTCAAAAACTTAAATTGTGTGGTAAAATATTAAGGACAGTCACAACACTTAATGTGTTTTACAATGAGGATGTCAATGCTAGATATCATCAAAATATATACTTTTAGCATAGTAATTGGAAAAGGTTAAGTTACTTAGAAAGCATAACATTAGTATACATTCTCTAAACAAAATAAATAAATTATGAAATTGTTTTTCACCATTTCTGCTACATGTATGTAAGTTTCACATAATAAGCGCTATGTCCCAAACTCAGATTAATTTTCCGTGTAAATTTAAACTTTTTTCATTTATTAGATAAATTATGGTGCCACAAATTATTCTTTAAGGACAAGTAGTGTTTGGAAATGAGAACTCTTTAATTTATTACTTCCATTTTTGCTTCATAGTATCTTCTACTAAAAATTCACATCAAGCTGGAATCTGTACGGTCTTGAACCTATGAAATGTTGATCATCGATGACTGGACAAAATAATTTATTCATTATCAACTCTATATGTTCAGATTATTTACTGGTTTTTAAGGCTAAATGACCATTCAGCCTAAAAGTTGTGTTCTATGGTAGTTGGTTTGCATGTAATTGCCTTGATAATAATAACATGGTCAGTATAGGCTAAATATAGATTTTTTCCAATACCATTTAAGAACTATTTCAAATGAAGTACATTGGGAAAGCAATTTATAACAAAATATATTTTTAAAAGATACCTCGTAATCTTATGTCATCAAATTATGTATCACAAAATTATACAAAGTTCATAACTCGCATATTTTTTCTTTACACACATCCCAAACAATTATCAGAAGTTACAACTTCAAAAATTTCACAACAAAATTGAGAAACGTTTGCAAGAAAAATTTCACAACAAAATCGAGAAAATTATACATATTCATCATACTTACAAAATGAAAGTATAATTGTATGAATATAAGACATTTTCTACAGGTAAAATCCGTGGGTCCTCTCTTGTAATCCACCTACCACTGCAACCAGCGGCCATCCACTCTTTATGGCCATAATCCCTTGGCACTGATGAGTTTGTTTGAAAGTACCCATCAATAAATGCTCTTCCCTTTAATGCGACCAAAGGTCAGCATATTAGTGCAAACATGTAAAATAACCACTCACAATTGGCCACATTTTATTTTAATACATGTCCAGGACCAATATTTAATTCATACGGTAAAGTAAGTAATCCAATTATCTTCACCGATGCCTTTTTACCAATGTCAGATTTACGTTACTGAAATAGGTGCTGATATGTAATACTAAAGTTAATAGTAAAATATCATCATATGCTGAGGCTTACAGGAAATGGGGTCAACAATAGTGTTTTGAGTTTCACACAGCGGTGGAGTCTTTTTCTTTTTTGATTACAACTGGATGTAATTGTCAAGATCATAACATCGTCAGCATAGGCTAAATATAGATTTTGTTGATTAACATCAGCCTTGAACGAAACAGGGTACTAGACGAAGACCAAAAAAATCAAGTGACAGTATACATGGATCAATTCTGTTCTAAAAAAGGCATGTTGCCGACTCTACAGAAGTTTCTCTTGCATAATTAAGTTGGCAGTATTAATCAATTAGCAGCATAGGAATAAATTGTTACAAATCTTTAACATTTCATTACACAAATCGGAAATTAATACTTTAGAAAAAAAGTAAAAGTTGTTAAACTTTATGACAATTGGTAGAGTTCAAAGGTTCTTGCTGAAATATTTAATGTTGAGAATATTCAAATTTACATCATAACAGATAATTTTGTTACAGTGTAAAATCGCAGTGAAAGTTAAGATAATTTTTTAAAGTGCCATGTAATATACATACCAATAATTAATTGGCATTTATGAACGGTTATGCCATGCGCATTTCAACCAATCTGTTGTTAAGACAAGAAGAACCTATTATTAAGTAATGCTACTTTTATTTAAAGATATTGAATGCTCTTATGTTATTTGTAGCTTTCTTACTACATACACATACTGGTTACAAATATAGCCCCCTCTGGAAAGGCCACACGTCTTATGTGGCCACTTTCCCAGTGAAGAAGCGGTGACCATATAAGTGGGTGACTACGGTATATATAATTTATATAAATAAAATTATTAAAAGGTAGAAAAAATAATTTAACACAATCAGGAAAACAGACAAATTAAAGAGTTTCGTGTAAATTTAAATATTAGCAAATATAACTGCAGCTAATTTAAAGTCAACCTTTTCTGCTAACAACATGCAGTCTCTCAAGACAGCTGCTGGACCAGTTTTACAAGTGGAAATTTACAAAGGAATATCTACAATTACTGTACATGCATTTTATTCCATATGCAAACTTCTTGTTAAAATATTTCATTCATCACAAATAATTTTACATATTAATACCAATATACATGTATATAAACCTTTGTTGTTTAGGAAGGATTACATAAAGGTCAGTGGTGTTTATCTGTTTGTAGTTCTTCATAGCAGTGTGTATAATGCTTATTGTGCCTAAAAATCATAGTTGCTCGTCATTATCTGCCAATAGTCCTTCAAAAACTTCGGATACACATGATAATTAAAATCCATGCATGATGATTGTAGTCATAAATAACAGATATGATATTCATTAATGGGACTGGTCCAAACATAATCATATGTTTTTATCCTTAAAGAGTAGGACACCAAAAAAGGAATGAGTATCATGCATAAGCCACTGATCACAATGCAAAGATATGATTTAAACACATTTACATGTGTGTAAATACTGGTCCCAAGTCAATTTTAAACATTTGATAATATCACTCCAAGACTTTGAGAAGATCATTTTCAGTTGAAGTAAGTCTACAAAACAAGCAGTAATGTGGTGCAAGAAGTACAAAAATGACTAACAATTGCTCCATCAAAAGATGGACCTGTTTTGATCTTAACCCCTCTGATACTGGAAAGCAGCAGAGAGGGTGAACAGACCAACTTTTTAGGCGTCAGCGATGCTTCCCCCTATTAAATATTTATTAGAAACCCTCAATTTGTCAAATAGACCTTTCTAATAAATATTAACTAGAAGGGTCCATTTGGTAAAAAAAAGACGCCATATAGTTGGCGTTCACCCTCTCTGCTGCTGTGTGTAACTGAAACAGCTATAGATACGATGATGAATTAGCAATTGAAAATCTTCGATTTTTATTTATATAAAATGTCAAACATCGGAGAGGCACAAATAACTAGATTAACACGAGAACGGTTGGCTGCGATTAAGAAATTTCTCCCGGTGAGAGATTCTTTCAGAGATAATCTTCAAGCGCGTCAACAAGCAAAAGAAGATTTTACCATCGACACTAAAGAATTATTTAAGCCTATAACTACTGCAACTAAGGAAGTTGTAACCGCGGTACAAGAATTAAAACCAGAGGTAAAACCTAAAAAGTCATATGATGTTAAAGTTCAAGAACTCAGAGATAGATTTACTGAGGAAGCCTTAGCGACGATTGATAAAGATGATATAACTAAATTAGTAGGGTTTGCTGCGCAGGGATATTACACTAAAGAAATTTATTTAAAACCTGGACAACACGGTTATATAAAAAACGTAGGTGATTTTGCTAAAGCAGTTTACAAAATTAAAAATAAACTACCACAAGCCAAGAATGATGATCCAATATATCAGGCGTATGTAACTGCTGTTGAACGAGAATATTACGAAAATCAACAAAAAAGGGGTTTATTAGTAACTGAACAACAACGACTAGCAACCGAACAAAAACAACGAGAGAAAGAAGAACGAGAAAGAAAAAAACAAGAACGAGCAGAAGAACGAGCACGTGTAAAATCAACTCCAAAACAACTAGGACGACCACGAAAACAACCAGAACCTGTTATTAACCCTTTTGATGTTCAACGAGAAGAACCTGAAGAAGAAAAATCCGGCGAGGGTTATCACGGTGGAAATTCAATACCGTGTTCAAGAAGTGTCCTCGATGATATATCACGATTAGAAGTTCTTATTGGGGGAAAGCGAGCTGGAAATAATTCTCCAGAAATAATTAACGAAGCAACTGAAATCTGTCAACGGTTATTTCAAGGACGTGTAATGGATATCGGACTATATCGAAGTTTCATCGATGAACTTACCGATGATTATTACAGCGATTGATCACTGATTAGATATATAGCATTTAAATAAAATGATAGTACATCGTAGTATGAACAGAGCAAGACCTGTTTACGTTGTAAACTCGCGACTACCGGTTTACAACTTCACGTACGGAAATGGACTTGGTGATATTGTCTCTGGATTATTTACTAGAATTGCTCCAAAGCTGTTACCGGTTGGTAAAGAAATAGCGTCAAAAGCTATTGGGGTTTTCGGTGACCGAGCTGGTAAAGTTATCGGTGATAGCGCATTTGATATGTTAGGTACCGCGAAAGAAAAACTTATGTCGTTGGCAAAACGTGGAAATAGAAATTCAAAGAAAATCGGAAATGGATTTCAACGAAGAAAATATAAATTACAGTCTACGGAACAAATGCCAACTAAAATAGGTAGCGAGATTAATAAACTTTCAGCGGCGAGGTTAAGAGCAATTGCTGGCTCCGGGTTGGCGCGGTTAAACATTTAGATCAACTACGTTAATATAAAATGTTTCGGGATGAGATTGATGATGCTTTTAAAGTAAATGATCCCGTATCAAGGATTAATTCTATACGCGATTATCAGTATTTTTCATATCAAGCACAAAATTCAAATACAAAATCACAAATTGATCTTAAATTCGATGATACATCTAAATACTTCTTGCCGTGTGAAGCATTCATCGAAATAGAGGGACAACTGCGGAAAGGTGACGATACTCCGTATGCAGCCGGCGATAATCTTAAAGATACCCGGATTGGGTTTGTCAACAACGGAATAATGGCGTTATTTAGCAACGCCCGGTATTCGATTGGTACTGCTAAAATAGATCCATCGATAACGAGGTTGATGTTGCAACAACAATGATAGGTTTAGCTAGATACTCTGATGATTTTATTAAATCTGCGGGTCATTCAATGATGTTTGCGAAGGATACTTCCGATCACGCTGATCATCGTCAATTTACGATAAGAACCCCAAATAAGCTAGATAATTCTGCCTTCGCTGACGGTTCTAAAAGTGAACCTGTTATTGTGGGTGATAATCCTAATTACAGCGCAGGATCGTTGACTGTTGGAACTCAATTGTTATCGTTTATGGACCAAGGAGGAAAATCGTTGATGAGTTGGGGTGAGGTTACAACGTCTACTACGTCTAGTCCAGGTCCTGGAGTTTTTACTTGGCAACTTGCGTTGACGAAAAATATTTCCGCGCCAAGACATGTTTTTGTTGTATTACAACACCAAAATAGAACTCAAAAAATAGCCGGTGATAGTATACAATTACGATCTCATATGATATTTGATAAATTTGCTGTCAATGAAGTATCATTGCGGATAAGTAACCAACAAGAACCCGTAGAAAATCTTATTCTCAATTATGAAAATAATCAAATAGGACGAATTTATCATCGATTGTGGTCGTTTATGGGTCGTGATCAAAACATCGATACTAGACTTCAGATATCACAAGTTGATTTTAAAGAATTATATCCGATTTATTACTTTTCGCTGCAACATCTTGATTTTTCTAAACACTCAACCGTTGATGTAAAATTTCAAGCTCGTGTTGATCATGCCTCTGACGGATTTAGAGCAATTGCTGTTCTTGTCAGTGATAAATCTATGATGTTTGAAGGTGGTGGTGGAAGAATGAGAGTCATTGATGCACCAGTGGAAAATATGTAATTGAATCAATCGGTGTTATATAAAAATGTCGTATAACACTATTAATGTCACATTGACACCCGGTCAGATAAAAAAACTTCAATCGAGTTCAGCTAAAAAATGTGGAACTACGATTACGCTAAAACATAATCAAATGACCGGCGGATCAAATAAACTATCGTTGACGAAAACACAGGTTAATCATTTCAATAGCGCTTTTAAAGAAAAAAAGGGAGTTCAGATTACACTATCTGCAGCTGCAATAGCAAATATGATAAAAATTGGAGGATTTTTCCCATTGTTGGCTGCAATTCCAGGATTGATTGCATCAGCGGCTCCGGCACTTCTTGGAGCGTTAGGAACTGGTGCAGCCGGTGCACTTGCTTCTGGTGTTGTCAATAAGATAATGGGTAAAGGTCTGAAATCGCGAAAAAAAAAGGAAAGGGATTCAGACTACCAGGAAGTCGATTCATGCGATATTACAAACCCAGTTAGTGAATGGGATTGCAAAGCAATTCAACAACGAAATTTCTAAGGAATTTCCCATGTCAAATTTTGATTTACTCGACGCAGTAAAAAACACTCCCAATAAAGCATTTCAGAGGTCTATTCATGAAAGATCAATTACCAGCAAAACCACAAATACCAGAAACTGGCATAATTAATCTAGATGATAACACTGGACCTGGAACTCATTGGGTTTGTTACGCAATATTTCCAACGTTGATTATTTATTTTGATTCGTATGGATTACCACCTCCGATTGAATTTGTCAAATATGTGTCGCAATTACGAAGTAATTCAATTCCAGTTTGGTATTCAACGTTACCCACGCAGACATTAACAGATCCTCCGATATGTGGACAAGAAACCCTTAACGCGTTAATGGTTATCTCGGCAAATCCTAAATTACCTCATAAGGCCATACACGAATACACAACTATGAATCATCGATGATTTTAACAAACAAATATTTTATAACATGTCAGATATTTTTGGAAGATCAGTACCACGTGTTTCTGAATCAGTTACTATCGCACAAGTAAAAAAAATAATCAACAAAGCTATCTCCGCGATAGCAAACTTAGATGAATTAAAAAAATTATCTGATCAAATAAGCGATAACACACAATTACAAAAAACCATCGATGATATTAAAGTCTCCTCTAATGACTCCGCCGCGGATACGAAAAAACTACGTGATGATTATAACGATCATATAACCAAGTTTAATCAGCTCAAACAGGATATCAGTGCCATTGAAACTCCAATTAATAACTTCTTTGGTGTTCCGCGTGCATACCCTGATTTACAGATCTCACACGTAAAAGCCGCCGTTGATAATTTACCGCGATTACGAACTGATTTTGATTCTCATGTTGATCAGTTTACTAGTTTACGAAGAAATTTTAGAAAGGCTGATGACGCCATCGACAAGTTCTTCGGAAAGGATGCAAAACCAGATGATATTAAAACAACTCTCGGAAATATTATTACCAAACTCGATGAAATAACCGCGATTAATACCCGGTTAGGTGTTATTCGCGAAGATAGATCAATTTCAGATTTAATCGCGATTAATAAAAAATCCATCGACGATCTTAGCGCTACCACTGATAAAATCATAGAGGATGGAACGAGAATCATAGAAGTAATTGAAAAAGTAAAAATCTCTCATCATGTAAAACAGATTACCAACGTAGTATACACGATTCAACACGAATCATATACGTGGACACCTACAAATAATATTTTACATGTTACTGCAGCCGTAAAGGGTATTTATCGATTAACGTTAGTGACACCAACGTTGTTTAATATATCATCGTCGAGTTCATCTGGAGTCAATAATACGATATCAACAATCATCGACAAGGATATGATTGAACAATTCACGATTACATCTACTGATAATAATCTTGCTAGGGTTTCAATGACATGGTATGTTGAATTTGTAGGTGATTTAAGTAAATAGTTAAACTAGAAGTGAAAATCCTATGGATTTTCCATCAAAGAATTGTTGACTACGTTAATAGATAAAATGTCAACGATGTCATTGGCAATTATTTCATCATCGGCGGTATTTGAATACCGTTATAACACTGTCAAAGAATATCAAAATAAACTTGAAGCGTTAATCGCCGAGTATAAAACAAAAAAGAAAAAATACCAGCGTAGAATTACCATGTTAGATGTAACTGTTTACTCGGTATCAGGTGTAATTGCCGGCGCTGGAATAATACTATCTTCGGTGGTTATGATATCCCCTGTTGTTGTACCAATTTGTATATCCGCGGCTGCAACAATCTCAGGAGTATTCACCGGAATAACAAAAAAATATCATCGTGTTCTCAACAGAAATTACACGATTACGCTGTTAAACTTATTACTGCGTCAAACGCTTATTCGGAATTGTCAATGCTGATCTCGTCATCGATTGATGATCAAATAATATCAGACGATGAGTTCTCTAGGATGGTACGGTTATATGATTCAACGATTTCAAAGTTGGAGCACGATAACAATAATAACAACAATGTCAACGACATCATCGCAAGAAATCCTTCAACGAATAGCAACAAACACCGCCAACAAAAAAACAAAGTTGATCTCGATTGTAACGAAAACACAAGAATTCAGCGTTGAATTTAATCCGCCGCTGGCAGTATCTGCAATAGCGCTAACACAATTAAGATGTTACTACAGTTGGCCTAATGTCAGAGCAGAACCGTTCAATGGTAAACCCCCCAATAACAGTTTCACGTTCACGTATAAAAAAACTAATCCAGATGGTACAAAATCCGAACCCATCACACACATAATACATCTACCAACTGGCGTATACGACATCGAATATATCAATGACGCAATCATAGAATCAATCCAAGCAATCACGGGGCCAAATAAAATCGACATCAAAGATGAACCTGATAAATACCCAATTGAGATAAAAGGACACGAGCCGCTGCTGTCAACGGTCATCGAAATAAATTCACCGGATTACTCCGTAGATATATACAACAGCTCAATTAGAAGATTATTAGGTTATCCTGAGTTTATTCCAGGCACCGTTGATATAGCGGACCTACCACGTGAACCATTGAAATCTGACTATGTTTCCACGAAAGAAGATTATCATAAGTATGATATTGATAAAAATAGCCGCATTCATCGTCGTGATGATTTTGATAGTATTCCTATGCTTACATATGATTTAAAACGAATATGGTCTTATCATTTAGGAGTTGATATTTTAGTGGATATTAAATTTGTTGAAGATAATTTTAGATTAATGAACGCTGATTTTAATCGATTTCTAGGTTATTTAATAACCGCAATAAGTGAAATTCCACCGCGTCGCAACGATGTTATCAAATTCTACGAAGTCTGTAATGCAATTATCTATGAAATGGAACAATTAAATAAAAATAATATTAGTATTATTTTTAATAATAAAGATCCTTAAACAAAAATAGATTTTGCAGCTCATTATAAAATCCGTGTCGAAGACATCTCAACGTTTAAGTTTCCAGGATATAACGTACCATGGATGCGAGGAAAACTCAGTGACACCATCGATGAATTCTTCCCAGGGATTCACAAAGCATGGTTGGATAGTCTTCCTGCGTTTCATCCGAGATTACCAGAACCTAAATACGCCGACCTTATCGATGATAAATTACCAATTGTTGCACAACTAGATTATTCCGATGATGGCTTTTTTCGTACAGTAACTGCGCCAGATGCAATAAAAAATTATCGTGTGATAACAAACGAACAGAGTTCCGAGTATAACACACAAGGTCCTGTCACGTGGACATTTACATCACCGTCTACCGGGAAAAGTTTCACCGTGTCATACAATACTTTATCTGCGAGATTCAATAACATGAAGCGATTATATCAAACTCACCAACAACAACTTCGAAATCTTATTCAGGGATCTCTCGGAAATTATTTAAACTTTTCAGATGTAACAATTACACGTGATTCAATCAAGCAGCAACAACAACAACTAAATCAAATTATCGCTGATATGAATTCGTTAACGAAGACGTTACTTGATACGGTAGCATCCGATAAAGATTTTCAAAGAGTTTTTTCGTTGACAGATAAAACTCTACCTGATTGGAAACCTCCCGGGGTTGATGTACCAGCGATGAAAGCATCAACGAGAAAAATCTTCGATGAATTCTTTCCTCAGATTCACGCGTTATGGTTTAAACTGATTCCACCAGAAGAAATTCTAACATCAACGAATTCAGTGTACCGCAATAACAAACATAGATCTCCCGGCAACGTTGATATATCATGGGTGATTGCAATACATGTTATCTGTGATGGTATCTTAGGAAGTTTCGCAGTTGATACTTCAAAATCAAACAGCGCAACCCAGGGATATATCATGTACACGTTTTCCCCGGATGTTTCGCCGGGCAGTCTTATAGTGAAAAACCCACCTAATTTGACTTATCTTGAACCTGTTAATGAATTTCTGTCCAGGATGAATTTTTCAATAACCGACCAAGAATTTAACCTAATTGACCTTCGCGGGGAAACACTACAAATAACGCTAGATGTGAAAAGTTCTTGAAAAATTCTTTAGTGGAAAATCTCTTTGAGATTCATTGAAAGTTTTTTCATAAAATCAACGGTGAAAACCCCCTGAATTCATTTAGAGAAAATCGATTTTAGTTAAATTTTTCAACAAACTAATCATTCAACAACGTAAAATCGTCGTAAAAAACATCGAATATTCGATAAATATCAACGATAACACAATAAACTTAACTTAAAAAAGTATCGAAATTTAATTAAAATCGATTTTCTCTAAATGAATTCAGGGGGTTTTCACCGTTGATTTTATGAAAAATCTGTCGACGGATTACACAAAAATGACAAAAAAAAGTGAAAAATCAATGAAATTTTAACAAAATCAATGAAATTTTAACCTGTGTGTAGTATTAATTATACAATGTGCCTGATTTTCAACAATTAGAATCGGAAATGGAAATCCTTGAAAATTCAAAGGTGAAATCGAAAAATTCTTAGAATTTTCAAGGATTTCTATTTTCGATTTCACTTTTAGAATTTCAAAAACAGTTTTAATAATGTATCAACATGTACTAGTATCTATCTATGACAAAAATCTTCTTGAAAACGCTATCAGATAGGTATTCGAGGGTAACATAACAAGTGAATCGGATTTTTACGTGGATATAGTCATAGATAACCTAGGTCAGGAAAAGTTTGTATTGACTTATTATCAAATTTTAAATCAACAAAACGTTATAACCGTAGTACGTTTAACCTGTGATCAAATAATGCAATACGCACATTCATGTTTGTCCGTGCAAAATCTAAAAGAGATTTTGAATAGAAAATAGAAGTTTGAAAACAAATCTTACATTAATTGTTCACTGAACACAAATACATGTAGTAATACTACATAAGTATTATTACTTCCTTGTTGTCAAACAGGTATCACACAATACATTGTCCCGCTTCACAAACGGTGTATTCAAATGCGTTTCACATTACCTGTACTAGGTTATATACAAAGGGGGCTCTCTACGCGTGGGAATAACGCTTTTAACTATCTCACCTTGCCTCCTAATAGTTTAATATTTGATCTTTGAGCTTCATCTGATATTTTTGACCGAGGACAAAATGTTAGTTACTTTACTGTTCTTTTTAAAGACACGTTTTCTCCGTCATTACATACACACTTGATCCCTAACAAGTCTTTACCGACAAAACATACAAAAAAAAATATTTGTAGAGTGAAAATCCTGAAAACTCTTTAGATAACAAAATGAATTCTGGACACGCTAAGGTGTTGGTCCATCTTAGCATATCCAGAAGCTTAATGCGATTATGGTATATATACAATGAATGACGACGGCACACATATACGACCCCATGATCTAGTTTGTAGGCGCTTGTATACAGATAGGACGGCACATACGGCACAACAAACGATTATAGGTGATTATGATTATGGTATAATACAATGACAATGGATGACGCGGGCTATTCTACATTCAAGTTCAAAAACCAAAACCTGAAATCAAAACCTGGTTTGGAATGTCAATAATAACATTTCACACCACGTATGACGGTGTGATTTGGTTTTTGAACTTGAACTTCGGCTAATGCCCAATTATAACACAGTCGGATTTGTATATAACCACTCATTACAACGTACGTAGATAGAGAGATGTGTGATTGTAATTCCTTGTTGTGTTTAATAGCGATCACTGAAAACGTTGAAATAACACATAATACTTGAAAACACACTAAAAAAAATATTTAAATACGACGTGTATATAAACAGTTCTGTTAATACTTGAAAAAAACGAAAATTGATTATGTGTTTTTGAGATTCATAACAATTATAACAGCTAATCAAAAACTACCTCTGTGTTCACCAACGGTAACTCTGTCATTGGTGATTTATCACACGCGCGTTACCTAACGGAGTTATTCCCCGTCAATGCATGTTTACGTACTTAAACATAAACAAACTGAATTTTGTTTTTAAAACGCTTTGAAAAAGCCGTCTTGGTTATATTTTCTGCAACGCATTGAATAGAAGCTGGATAAATATCGAAATACCTACCAGCTGCGGTTATTGACTGAAATATTATTTTTTCGTTATTTTCAGTATTAAACGACTTTACTGGTCTCTTCCCAATTGATTTACAAGTACCAGTTTTTCCAGATGCAGTATTCTCACTTTGTGTAACAGCCCGTAAATTATTCAATGAATTATTAGTCTTAATGCGATCAATATGATCAATAACAAAGCCATCTTTGATCAATCCATTAAACACCTCGAATACAAAACGATGATTATAATAATTCTTCCCTCCAGCATTAAACCTCAAATACCCCATACCATTATCACCCCCAACAGATTTCTTATTTTTACAGTGTCTAACAACACCATCACGAGAGGCTTCGTAGTTTTCAATAACAGGATGTCTTTGAAATTCTTGGCTCATTATATACATAATACTTTATTTGTCTAAATCGTTAATTGGCTGAACTATAACAATGGGAAATCTGTCTATGTAGTCCTGAGCAGTTTTTGATTTTACCGTTGGCAACGTCGTTGACGTCATTGACAACGTCAGGAGGTTTTATTTTTTTGTCATAATAACGCTTCAACTCTCTATGACGCTTACCACCGCATCTAATACATAACTGCGATTTGCCTCTTACACCTACCCCACAATACAGGCACGGAAGAGGACCATTGCTCCCCCGACGAAAACTTTGCATATGATACCCACAGAATTCATTTCTGCATGATTTGTTACATGGAGTCTTTGATCCAATCATGAGCCATTTGCAATGATTCATTATATAAAAAACTTTTTATTTAAATACTTGTTTTGATTATAATATGAAGGAATTCAAGAGATTAACGAAAATTAAGCCTAAATTTAATCTCGATAGAGTCTCTGTTAAACCGAAACGTCTAAGCGACGATAGTATGAAGGAATTCAAGAGATTATTGAAAATTAAACCCGCATTTAATCGGGATAGAGTCTCTGTTAAACCAAAACGTTTAAGCGATGATAGTATGAAGGAGTTCAAGAGATTATCGAAAATTAATCCCCGATTTAATCGGGATAGAGTCTCTGTTAAACCAAAACGTTTAAGCGATAATAGTATGAAGTATGAAGGAGTTCAAGAGATTATCGAAAATTAATCCCGGATTTAATCCCCGATTTAATCGGGATACTAAATTCGATCTCGATAGAATCTCTGATATGAAGGAGTTCGAGAAATTATCAAAAATTAATCCCTGGAAAAATACTAGGTTTAATCTCGATAAATTCTCTGATAAACCAAAAAGTCTAATAGATGACAAAACCGTATTGAGTAAAATCAGCGACTGTTTTAACGAGTTTAAGCGTGATGGATCATCTCATGCGTGGTCGACATTTCGAATTATCAATGATGATATCCATGTACCTGTAATCGATGCAACCATGAACGATGCGAGGGCAGCTGAGTTGCTTTCACACCTTGGCGAGCCAACGGGGAAATCCAAACGTGTAGCATCCAAAGGTGGAAATCCAAAGGTGGAAATCCAAAAGATTTCAAACAAAGCAATTCCCAAACAAAGTAATTCACAGAGGTACGTTTTCAGAATAAAATTCATTAAGGAGGAGGAAGGTGAATGGATTATCAGAGATGAATTTGAACCAATCCTCAAGGATGAAAAAATTGTCATTGTGAGTAGAGATTCCAAACCAGGAATTCTAACTGGAATTGACAAACCATACTACGAGAGATCTTACCCTATAACAGCAGTTGTTAACGGAATATATCCGCTAAATGATAAGCCAAGTATTGCAAAACTAACGCCTATGAAAACGGCGTCACCGTTGACTTCGTCAAGGCTCAATTGTGTAGCAACACGGGTAATGGAACATTTCACGAATGCATCCCGGGGAAATAAATTAACTGAACAACGACGTAAGAAAATAACCGTTTGGGAACTGACAGTGAAAAAGCGCGGGGCAATGATTTCCGATATAGCTAAATTAGAAGCGTCATTAAAATTTCCAATATCGGTAGCGACGATAACCGGAGAAGTATTATACGAACCGAAATATCAATCGCGAGGAGCTCCAAATGAAATTATCGATCATAACAAACACGCATGGACACCCACAGTAAACGTATTTCCACGAGAACGAATCGTGAGATATATACCCGGGGAATTTTGTAAGGATGTGTTTCACGAAGAGAAATTATTTGATGCTATTCATGAGTTGTGTAAAGATGATCCTGTGTCAGTGTGGCTACTTCGCAGCGCTGAAGATTCAGGATTTGCTCAATTTGTAAGACCGAATGGAGAATTATTTCGCACTGAAGAGCTACACTCGAAGATGAAAAAAACCGCTGTAAAATATTCATCTGAAAACTCGAAGAGTTTCAACAATGAAAAACTACTCACGGATAGTTTTACGATTCCATCAGTGGTAGCTCATTTTGCACGAGAAAAGAACTCATGGCGTCCAACACCAAGTGATTTTCTCGAAGATGTCAAATTGAGTTGCGTCGAATTCAGTTATGGAGGACTGTGGAATACAAAATACCACCGCGAGGGTATGATTTCAATTGATATAGCTGCGTGTTATCCAGGGAGTTTTCTCGGATATGGAGAATGTGCCAAGTACTTTAAACGATTTGGACACCCCACACATGAAATGACTCGTGTTTCAGTTAATTGTCGTTTGCCTGATTTTGACTTAACTGGATTCGCTTGTGTGGTATCATTTGAATTAGCGTCAAGATTACGCCCGTTTGGATTGGTAAACATATGGCTGTGAAACACTGGATGCCAATAGTGTTATTGAGATATATGATTGATAGTGGTATGCTGATATCGTTGATTATCAGCGAAGCAATTATATGCTATCGAGCTCAAAAAGAAGTTTGGCTACCAAAACCAGATTTAGATGAAATAATACGCGAACAACGAAAACAGTTTTCTGATGGAAAATCGGAGATTTTAAATGAACAACAAATCATGGATTTGTCTAGGAAGCTATTTGAAATTGAAAATGGACAAGCAAAAGATTTTGGACGAAAAATAATCGGTAAATTTACTCAAGGTGGAAGATACAACAATGCAAAATACTCTTCGCGGTTGATCACAGACAGCGCTGAATACGATTTTATCATAGCGGATTTAACGAAAAATGGAAAACTTGTAACTCGTAAAGATGCTTTTCTATCCAATGGTGAGAAATTGGGTACGGTTGTTACCTACTGTGATGGATATAGTTGTCAGTATACACACTTAAGAGCATCTTTGCTCAGTTATTCTACTATTAATCTATTTTCGATGATAAATAAATTTCCTAATACCGCGGTTAGAGTAGCTACTGATTCGATGTATATACACAACAGATACAGATCAGATGTAGCTAAATTCACAGATACGGAGGCAAATTGGGGATGTTGGAGATTTAAAAAGGAGAAGCTACACGAGTATTGTAAATCGGCAGATGTTACCAACGACGATAAATACTTGAAAAGCAACCAAAATCTCTGAGATTCAATCAGAATTTTCCAATGCACCACCGATATCAGATCCTGTTGCGCGATATAAAATCGTTTATTTGAACGGCTGTGGAGGATCAGGAAAGACAACACGAGTAATTAATTTATTTCATAGGAAAAGAAAACCAATTGAAAAATCCGTTGAAAAACCAATTGAAAAACTTACAGATGATCAAAAGCAAATACAAGAAACCATACATCAAATTCTACACGAGGAGTCTCCAGAAATCATACGACAAATCTTAGGGGAAAATTCTACGGAAACCCCTAAGGAAATCCCTAGGGAAAAGTCTACAAATTTCACAAACATGATGAACACCAACTCATAGACTTGCAAGAGAGATGATACAGCGTGGGGTAAATGCATGCACTTATCACAGTTTCTTTCGATGGAAAGGTGACTCATGGACTCCTGAAAGAATGGGACAGAAATTTATTCCACCGGTGATAATCTGGGATGAAATTTGTACAGTACCGTTACAAGTATTAAAAACGTTTCTTGAATGGCTGTCAACGAAAAATACAAAAATTATTATGTGCAGCGATCAAGGCCAACCACCACCATTTGTCGGTGCATCTCCACATAATTGGCTCAAAGAACACGTTGATTATTACGAAGAGATTAATACCGACCATAGATCGTTAGATGAAGTATTACGCGAGTTTAAACAACTAATCAGATTACAACCGGATAGAATCCAATGTGAAATAGCGCGTGAAATAATTTCAGAAACTCCCATGAATGATTTTTGGGAAGCATGGAGACCAAACGATTTGATAATCGCAAGTAGAAAAATAATCAGAGATAAACTTCAGATGAAATTATTTGAATTACATAAACAAAAATTTGCAACACTTCCAGTACCGCTCTGTTATAGACCCAAGGATACACGGCGACAAAATATCGACGTTGACATTCCTGGACAACGTGAAAGGCAAAAATTAGTGTTAAATGATACTGTGCTGGTTGATATCAGCGTCGTCTAAGATGCATTGCGTGCTGATAAATCCCCATGGACGTTAGGTTACGCAGCGACAATACACTCTTCACAAGGATTAACTATCACAGACACAATTGTTTGGATAGTAGATAATCGCATTGAGTGGTCAAATTTAGTTTATCTCGCAATATCCAGAGTACGAAGAATAAACCAACTTCGAAGAATTGTCCTGACAGAGTCAGGCGATGATGAAATCATTGGTGACGATATTGTCAACACTGATGATATCATCAAGGACATAATCAGAAAAAAACTCTCTGGTTATAAACAACAGGATAAAAAAAATAATAGAAAATTTGACATTGATGCTGAATTAATAATTACGCTGAAGCAACAACAGAATAATCACTGCGCGAGTTGCAATTGTATAATGCGTTGGAGTTGGTCGAAGAAAGACCCTCGCCAATTTACCGTATACAGAAAGAATAGCAGCGTAGGTCACACCAACGATAACGTTATGCTGACTTGTCTTGAGTGCAACAGACGCCGGGGTGCCGGCACAATGCCTCTGGGGAGTGCTAGTTAAGACCACGCGGTGTCAATTGAGTATCCTCGGGAATTACCTGTAGTTGTTGTCGAGTAAATCCTCGCTGAGGAGCAGTTAAATCTAGTTTATAGATTGGAGGTCTACCAGTTGATCGTGTTATACCGGATATCTTATGCGTAGTGACACTCCAAATAGGATCAGTAGCTCTTTTTTTACCACCCTCAAGCTCTCCTGGTTCGTATAAGTACCTTACAATTACATTACTACCAAGAATTGATTCTTTGAAATCTTTTTGTGGTTGTACGGGTATATACTTCTTTTGAATAGCGTTGTTAGGTTTCATGTTAATCGTTCGAGTAATCTCGTTATTGAGCGCGGTAACTACACCTAGTAATCTCTTAACCCATTCACGGGATCGTTTATCCTGGATGAATTCTTTCGCGTATTGATATCCAAATAACCGCTCAGCAAGAGTCCGATTAAACCGTTCAACAATTGCCTGATCGCGATGTAACGCAGTGTGTCCTCGTCTGATGACGACATTATGATGTTTCATCGTTGTTAAAACAGCGCCTTGAAACTCCTTGCAAGGATCAACATGCAATAGATTTGTCCAACGCAGAGGACCTCGTCGATAAATCCTTTCAAACGCAGAAGCCACTTCAGTTGATGATTTTGTCTTCAGCGGTTCTGCTTGTTTGTATCGACTTGCAACATCAACTAACGTTAACGCGTATTCGTAACCGTTGTCATGTGGTAAAAATAGTATATCAGCTTGATGAACCTCATTAGGAACGGTCACATCAAAATATGAGTAGTTAATTTGTTTAGGTGGTGGTAGATAAATTTGCCATATCGCCTGTTTGGATAACCAATCCGCCGCTGTAGTATGTTTCACCGCTGCAGCGCTAGCGAGTTTACTTATTGCTGCCTTACCTCTCCAGTATCCTCTCGGAGAATAGTAAATTTTTTCCATGTTGTTATTAATTACCCACACTAAATATTAATTTACCTTTCATGGCGGATTTTATCAACGTCGAGGCTAATTTTTCTTTGAATGATTTATCAGGAATGGCATTCAACGCGTGAATTAATTTAACATCTGCGAGATGACGCTGTTGTAAATCACTACTCCGGTAAGCTATATCATGTATCCGACATGCTTCATCGATAGCATTTATCGGATTTTCTCCAGGATTAGGATTATCAACGCTATCAAGTCTTATATCTAATCGTGTTCCCGGTCCACAATAATTATACCCGGGAAGGTGTTTTTCACCTGGATATTTTGCCTATGGTAACCCTGGAAGTGATGTTAACTTGGCGGCAATATCACCTCCGCTTTTTTTTTTTACAAACCGATATTTTTTTGTACCACATATTTCACACTTGCCAGTGACCGCGCTTCGATTATATTTTGTGGTAACAGTCGTTGGGTCATTAGTCGGTGTACGCGCTCTACATTTCACACAATATAGATCCATAATTATATTTATGTTATATCAACAAATGGAAGTGATCGATTTCTCCGCGTTGAAGAAACAACAGCCGGTAAAACATCATCCGATGTTACCAAACTCAATTAGAATGATTATCATTGGACCTTCCGGAAGTGGTAAGACACAATTGTTGCTTACGATGATAATGAAGTATTTAACCTGGGATAAATTGTTTTTGATTGCCCCTAGCGTAGATGATCAACATTGTTATCAAGTGTTGAAAGATTATAACGAAACTGCTTCAGAAGCTTACGGTGGAAGTGTAATTGAATTTATCACAGATATTGATGAAGCACCATCAGTTGAAGACTTAGATGTGGGTGTTAATAATCTTGTCGTGTACGACGATGTTATGTTAGACCAGCAAAAGAATCCTGCTAGGATATTTTCTCGAGGGCGTCACAAAAACTCCGACGTGATATATGTTACTCAACGTTATACACAAATACCAAAAGTGATTAGGGATAATTGTAATTTTTTATGCGTGTTTAACGGAGTTGACACTCATACGTTAAGAAATATTTGGCAAACTTGGTGTTCTGACATGGATTATAATCGATTTCAAAATTTCTTTAGCGGCGCCAGAGCTACCCCACACGGATTTGTAACGATAAGTATACACGATCCTCGAACACGATATCGCGTTGGATTAGACCGCATCTATAGCTAACTAACCTAATTGAATTTATCATATAATTGAAAAAAAAAATCATAAAAAAAAAATTATTTTTTCACATTACAAATACTACAGATTTTTCAATTTCATACGACGTAATTGATCACTCACTGCGTAGAAAAATTTTCTTCAATATATGAAAATTTCAACAATTCAACGATTCTTCATACTCGCGAATGAAACTATTAATTGCGTTTCCTCTGTTAAATATATCACCGATTTTTTTTAACATCGTTGTTAACAGCGTTGACACTGTTTTAAACTCGTTTAGCGCTTCAGGATTAGAATCTTTCAACGTGAAAAGAATTTTATTTCGTTCTCGGAGCAATACTTTTACGATACGATATTGTGATTTATATGTGGAAATTTTTTTTGCTCGTGCCAATAATAATTTTTCATATTCCGGTTGAAGATAATCAGTTGTAAATGTTTCATTGCGGTGATATTGTTTTAATCGATAGAGTTCATTTGTTAGTTTTTCTACGTTGTCGTGGAAAAAATCTTCGTCGGCGAAATGCATTATTGTTATAATATATATATTTTTTAATTTAATTCAAATTTCATTGTTGACGCGCTTGAAGATTATCTCTGAAAGAATCTCTCACCGGGAGAAATTTCTTAATCGCAGCCAACCGTTCTCGTGTTAATCTAATTATTTGTGCCTCTCCGATGTTTGACATTTTATATAAATAAAAATCGAAGATTTTCAATTGCTAATTCATCATCGTATCTATAGCTGTTTCAGTTACACACAGCAGCAGAGAGGGTGAACGCCAACTATATGGCGTCTTCTTTTTTACCAAATGGACCCTTCTAGTTAATATTTATTAGAAAGGTCTATTTGACAAATTGAGGGTTTCTAATAAATATTTAATAGGGGGAAGCATCGCTGACGCCTAAAAAGTTGGTCCGTTCACCCTCTCTGCTGCTTGGAATAATCTTAATTCAAACACTGTAAGAGCTGCACATATGGGAAAAGTGTCATGAAGATATTTAAAACCCACTTCAAGCTATTTTTTAATTTTTTATATATTTGACTGACAATGCTTGGATTATATCAGAAAAAAGTTAGTGAACCAGAAGAAAACTAATTCCTGAGTTGTAAAACTTTAGACCAAACACTACTAACAATCTTTAAAAAAAAAGTTAATGAGTTCTTAAAACTTATGGAGATCCTCAATGCAAAATATATTCACCCCCCCCCCCACAACTAAATCAAGATTTTATGGTTGTAATTTTTTCATTTTCTGAGCCATAGTTTCTTGAGACTTTTTCGTTCATTGAAAATCTTAGTTTGAATTTTCTGTCTCTTCTCCTTCATTGGTAGGTTCTCAAGTTTTTTTTTTAACTTTTCAATCTCAATAATGTCAGCGACATCTTTCATTCCTGTCAAGAGACATTTGAAAACAACTATTAAATATTGGAGTAGAGTAACATTAATTTCTAGGTAAATTACCGTATATTGAGGAGATCATCAAAAACATTATTCAACATGGTTTCTGTTCACTTAACATGTATACCACTTCACACATTGTGTACTACATCATTAATTTTTGTGTTTATTATTTGATCCAAATTAAACGTATTTTTTAAATACAAAAGATTGACATCTTTGTGAGAAACAATGTCGATCGATCGATAGATTTGATTGCGGTAGAAGTAAAATGAAAAACAAATAAAAAAGGCTTAATCATTACCAACATGACTTTAATATTGTCTACAAATTTTAAACAATGTAAATTAGAACACGATAATAAAAATGTTGGTTTTCAATTCACTATTTGAAAAAAATACAGAATCTTTAAAGATTAAAATGCCTAACATCAGTAATAAAGCCCAAATCCATGTCTAAGTTTTTCTTTGAATGTTAACATGAAACCAACAAAAAACAAAAGCTAACAGAGCAACAAAGCCTTATTTTAATATCTGCAATTGCATTTAAGTCAGCTTTCTCCATTATTAGCAAAAAATGACATTAAATTACCTTGGGATGACAAAATAGAACTTTTATTCATTATCCATTCTGTCTTGACGATTTTCAACCTACCTGGAAGTAAACCACTGTTTCCTGCTCCAGCTTCTTCTATGAAGGATTTGAATTTATGAATTAAAATTGAGGTACCCTTTGTGGTCCATCGCACATATGGGTGTGCTGGAAAGGAAAATTTTAGGCAAATTTTAATTAGCCCTTAAAGTGTTATGAAGTTATTAATTGCAATGGACATAAGAGATGGAGCAATAATATCAGCGTATTTGTTCCAGGTGAATGACCTATTTGGTCCAATCCAGCCAAATTTGTATAATTAACATAGTCACTTACGTTATGTGTACATGACATAAATGGAATAGCGAATTGTAAATTTTTAGAAAATATATACTTACATTAGTATCAGAGATATTGGAGTTCAAATTTGCTATACTGTTTTAGTGCTCATTAAATCAGTTAACACATTAACCCCTGGATGTTTTTTGCTGTTTTCGCATCAAATGCGAGTAGGAAACACATTTTGTGGACTATTGCTGAATACATCCTAATGCATCACTTTCTAAGCAGTATTCCGTGAGACAAATGGTTAGTTGTGCTAAAGAAAATGTTTTCATTGGTTAGTTTGCTGGCGCATGAGCAGAAGGTGAAAATTCGGACTTCCTTTTTTCTGTTTTTTTTTTGCCTAACAGACCCATAATTTTCGAATGGAGAAGACTCTTTATTCAAAATGTCCACCTTATCCTACTTTTTGTATAGGTTCAGACCGGTCTGCAATAGATCTGATGTTATAAAGTCTAAAATCTGGACACAAATTCGGATTCCGACCATGGGCAAATTTTGGGTTATAAAAAAAAACACGTCCAAAAACTTTGCTTTTTTCTCTGTATTTTATAGTGCAACTAAAATGTCCAGATTATTTGCTATAATTGTAGAGCTACATCTGTCTACCTTTCTATAATACCATCCACATTAGTGTATCATTCATAACCTTGACGCTACAGACCTTGGAAGTAATCTACTATCTCATGTCCCGTAAAGTCATCACTAGGAGTTAATGTGCTAATAACAATGCATGCTATCAGTTATTGTCCCATCTACAATTAAATTGGTTTGGGATGCTGCTGTTTCTATCTGGAGCAGAATCAATCAGGATTTTTCACATTTCATTTGAATTTTCTGCCCTTTACAAAGATATTTACAGAAATTGTGTTAGCTGACTGGATCTGGACAGTACATCTTTTTTACATGAGAGTCTGTCAATGCGATAATCCTTGACTTTATGATATTAATTAGTCCCTCTTCTGTCTGGATTGTATTCGTTGTTTTCTGTCATAAGCCTTGCAGGCTTGTTGGGATCTTTTACGTTGTCTAAACAAACGATTAGGTAGTTTGCTAAGTCAGATTTAAAAAAATCATAAGCCGTATATTTTCTGTAAAACATCTATAGGAAATAACCTTATGCTTTGCATGACATATGTCTTACTATTTGCTTTGCATAATATGTGTGATATATTGTTATGCTAATTAAAAATCGATATCATATTCTAATACATTTTTGGATGCAAAATGTATTAGTTTAATAAGGTGAATTAATGTGGCATATACATGTGAATAAAACTGCATGCTATTCATCTGATATAACAATTATAACACATACTTACATGTTTCCCTTATGTTTAGCACAGAACTTGCTTTAGCTCTTTTTGTACATGACACTTTCTCTATCTGGTCTGTATTTGCAGGTTCATTTTGTTGTATCTCTGTGAAATTGCAAATGTGATATCTAGTAGTTCTGATTTTTTTCATCATTAATAAAATACATTTATAAAGAATACTGATATAGGCATTGTAAGATACAGGTTATCGCATACAAGTGATGGTTGTTCAAACCAGTTGTAACAATTTTTCAGCAGGTAGGACATTTAAAAATAAATGTTGTTTAAACAAAATAACTGACAACTTCATTAGAGAAAGTACATTATTAAAATTTATTATCAATATGATTGTAAAATGAGGATTCATTTATTGAACAGCCCAGTTCCCTAACCCCACCCCTGCAGTTTTCTCGATGTCTAAACAAATGTTTTTTCTTCAATTTTTTGAGGTCCCTCGGTAATTCGCGTCCTTGCTTACAGTGAGATCTGTTTGTGGACTCCATTGTATGCAAGTTATCAAGGCAAAATCAATTGATGTATGTCATAAGGTTTTGCTGAATTGTCCAAGCAAAGTATTGTTCATTAAATTCAATTCAAAAGTTAAAAATGTGTCTAGACATGCGCAGTTACTGTAATGATCAGAATATCCAACCAAGTTACCTACATATGTACATGCATATATTAACTAATTTCATTAGTCTAGAACAGCAATTCTCAAAGTGGGCAGTACCGCCCCCGTTGGATCAATGGGTTTCCTGAAGGCGTGGGGCACTAATGCTGAATCCTGCATTTTACGAGGTATTGTAGGGTGCACCGAGGAGAACCATGGGGACAGTTGTCGAAAAAGGTTTGGGAACAACTGGTCTAGAATGATTGTTGGTGTTTTCTGGCACAATCATAATATAAAGATTCTTGGGGTGGATGCATGAAATAATTATTGTACCAAATCAAGATATCTTACTGCAAAATAATAAAAAATATGCTTTTTTCTGATTCAGTTATCAATTTTTTAACATACTAGTAATTATTTCATAACTGTAGTAAAAACATGAATGCAATAAGGCCTAAATGAAACAATATCTACCGGATATCCTCACGCCAATAACAGAAGTTGCTGTGAACTTGTTTGTGCAGCAAGGATCCATCTCATCCTCATCTGAAATAGACAACATAATATAAGTAACTGATATTTGTGCAGGCTCTATTTGTTCGTGTGCTACAGTGAGTTAGAACTGATCTACTCATTAACGTTTAGCTACATCCAATACAAATGCACAAAGAAATAATAAGTAGCGATGGGATGCTCCACCATTTGCTTTAAAGCTGGCAAAAAGGCTAATGTCAACTGAACGTTGAAGATAATTTTAGTGCCAAAAAATGATCAGTGACACGATTCCCAATACAATACAAATTATCATATTTAGTCAGATATCATGTCTATATACAGTGGACTCTTATCTCATTGCAAACAAATTAACTGGTTACAAAAACACAGTTCAATCATTGTAGCGTATTATACAAGGCACATATGGAGTTATGCTTACCTTGTCCTTTACCTACTCTTTCATCTAGCAAATTCAGAAATTTCCAACTTTTGTGACTTCAAAAACAGCTGGTGGACGCTGATAAACTGAAGCATTCATTTCTGCAGAATGGTCCATATGTTTATAAAATGCCTCCTTTTCTTGCTCAGTATTCTCCAACGCGGCATAAATTGTTGACAACCGGTGTCTGTTTTTGGTGGCTGTAATATTCTTACTAGTTCCAGCTGCTTGACAAATTTCTGTAATGCAGTGCCAGCCGCTTGGATAATCTTCGGACTGTTTCACACATGGGAAGGCAAATGTATTTTTTACACTTACACCCGCAGCTTGTCTTTTATCTGAATTTGCCATAATTTCTATTCCTTTCAAGCAATCTTAGGGTATAAGTACAGGCACTAAATGGCTTCCTTTCCCAATCGGATATGCAACCTTGATTTGCTGTACCAGCTCCTTTTCAAACTTATCTGATACTGAAGCCACTGTACTATCATTGATCCAAGCGTTATGCATCGCTTCCTCCACTTCATGCAAGAGGAGACGACTGAGTTCTCCACCTCTTCGTTCCTTATACATTCTCAACCTTGATACAAGAAGATCTCGAAGTTCAACATATTCTGCTGATCCTCATATTAAGTACGGGTCACTAACCAGCTCATCAATTCTTTTCAGAACATAGCTGTGGAGCTTTCAACATCTTTTTCCAATAGCAGTTCTGCTGGTTTATGTAGAATTACCAGTCTTTTTTTATTACACAAGTACTCGGCATCACCAAACAGGGCATTCCACTGCAAGTTTAACACCTCCAAAAATTTTTCAATTTCCGTTGCTTTATCATCATCATTAATTAAGTATGTTCATTTTAAAATATTTTCTCCCTCTCTTTAAAAGATATCCCAAAATGTCTTAATCCAGCTTTTACTTCTGTAGATTGTTGATCAGCTGCTGTTACAGGATCTATTGCATTTTCCAAATGCTCAAAATTTGCGCGATGAAACATTTCGCTGGAATTTCAATTATCTCTTTTGGAATTTCTAAATGCCAGCAACAAACTACCTAATCTTCTCATGTCTGTCATTCTGTACCTTCCTACTTCCACTTTCTTGTCTTTCTTTCTCATCAGGTTTTCATAGTCTTCTTCGAATTGTTTTGATGGTGTTGTCCTCTCTACATAAATTTCCAACTTCAAAGATAAATCTAGCCAAGATTTCACTTTTGAATTCTTCGCTTTCTGCACAATTTTAAAGTGACACTGGTACAGGGGTTTTAATAATAATAATAATAATAATAATAATAATAATAATAATAATAATAATTATTATAATAATAACTTTATTTAAAGAGGGTAACACAATTAGCTAAGAACTAATCTATCTTGAGGCCCTCATGTAAGGAATTTATTTATTTCAGCAGCATCTCAGAAGCCACTGGATATATTGGGTTTGGAAGATGGAAATAGAGTGGGCATTTCTAATCTCAACTGGAATACTATTCCAGAGCAAAGTTCCAGAGTATTGGAAACTTTTTCTGAATAATTCCTTATTTGGTTTGGGAATTTTATGCAGTTTTGTAGACCTGGATCGTAGGTGGGGTGTATTACCAGGTAGCGTATACTGGAATAGGGATTGTAAATATTCAGGAGCACTATTATTGGATATCCTGTACATTAATTTGGCTTTTCTTAAACAGATTCGGTCTTTAACAGGTAATATTTTTAACTTACCAGCTAAATTTTCCTTGCTTTCTTTCTGGTTTGATATTAGCCTAAATGCTTTTTGTTTGAAGATTTTCCAACTTTGATATGTTTTTATCATTTGAATTACCCAATACTGTATTACAGTAGTCTAAATAGGGTTGTATGTAAACTGTTATAAAATAATTTTCTGTGCCTTTCAGGGAGAAAATGTCTTATCCTACTGAGAAGCCATAAACTTGAATTGACCTTTTTACTGATGTTGAGATAAGTAATATTTTAGTTTTACCAGTATTTAATACCATGCCATTGCATGTGCACCAGTTTCCAGCATGTTTAATGCATTCTGTAAAGAAATTTCGAGTTCATGCTTTGTTTTGGAATCCAGTTAGGTTGGATTTCATTCTTTATCTATGTACTTTCAGTGGTGCATGCTTAGAGACTACATCCATAAACAAGTCAGTCCACACTCTCAGAGCTTGATCTATATCATCCCAATTTTGGATCATTTTCCATGGAACTTTATATAGGTCATCAAGAATCTGTTCTTCACTAAACTGTTTGAACGATCTGTAAGTGATCGTTTTGCGTGTGTTTTTATTATTTCTCTTGTATTTAACCTTTCTTGTCAAAAATGTAGGATAGTGGTCACCAACACCAACATTTGTTACATTAACACAAACCACATTGTCTGGTAGGTTGGTATAAATGTGATCAATAAGAGTGCTTGATTTTTCTGTTACCCTTGTGGGCTTATTTACCATCTGGACTAGGCCTAATGATTCAATAAATTCCATCCAGTTGTCCCTTATTTGAGTGTTGAGAAGGTCCTTATTTATATCACCAATTATATATGTTTCTTTCTCCTGTGCAAGAACATTTCAAAAAATTATCATTCCAGATTGCTTTGGAGGAAGGTGGCCTATATATGAAACCAATTGGGAATGATTTCGCATTATTTTTAGAAATTTCCACCCAGACACTCAATTTCATGTGACTCCAAGTCAAGTCGCCTTTCTGCATTTACATCTTCTCTAATGTATACAACAAGACCTTCTCCCACTGTCTTTGTCCCTGCGTAATGGTTTATTGTAGCCTTGACAGTGAAATAGATTATCATTGTGGTTAGCATTTAATTTAGTTTCAGTGAATCCTAAAATATGTACATTATTTTCCTTAGAAAACAACATTAACTTAATATGGTCTATTTTCCCCAATATACCTTGTACATTTAGGTAACTTATGTTAAACCTTTTGAATTTAGTTTCATATCGATTATATGTATGTTATCATGCAGTGGAGCAAACAGTGAGATTGTCTCCGTACTACTTTTATCATTCTGACATCCTATTTTTATATTTAAATGGTCATATATATTAGCATTTTCAAAGTCACATGCAGACTCTAAAAATCTGTTAGCTTTTGTATTTACAATAGTGTCCAGCGAATAGTTAGATATAAGAGTCTCACTTGGTACATTTAGCTTTTTTGTTGTAAATGAAGCATTAGCATTCCCCTCTTTGCCAGCTTCCTAGTATGTATAATACAATGATGTACAGAGACTTTGTGTCCATATTTATGGCATCTGAAGCACTCAATCTGTTTGCCATGTCGGCATACTTGTGTCATGTGCCCAGTTTCTCCACAGTATAGACAGTACTCTTCATTACAGTGTCTGAAAATGGGGGCAAACATGTTAATATTTCTCAGTAGTTGAGATATTCCTTTACTGCTTAGATGAATTTTGTCTGTCGTAGAGTCTTACGTTGATTTCCTGGTTCTGAAGAAAGAATGTGTATTGTGGGATGTACTGTATGTTGAAGTCTTCACATAGGTCAATAATGAGATCATTGATTACTTTCACCCTGGTGTCCACAGGAGGAGGTAGTCCTGATATTTTTTTACATGTATCTGGACTGCAATACCTAGCAGCATAGAGTAAACTTTCAAAATCTGTTCTGATTTGATGTAGTGACCTTCTCTCACTGGCATCATTTCCACCTACTAAAATAATAATTTGTTTATATTTGGTAAGGTCAGAATTCATTATTTTGTCTGTGATGTTGATTTTTCCACCTCTTCGAGTCTATACATCTGTTTCAAAAAATCTCCTTGGAATTATAGTTTTCATTATTGAAGAGCCAATTATTAGAGACCTATCATTCTTGGCTTTTGATTTCATCAGTTAGACTTTGGGGGTTAGTATATCAGACACATCTCTTGGAGGAAGGGTGCTGAAATTGGTGTTGCAGTTGTGTGAATTGATCGAGCTGATGTTGATGTTGACACATTTGTCTGAGCACTTGGAAATGCAGTTCTTGGTGCAGGTAACAGAGTTGTTTTAGTTGAGGGCCATGGGTGGACACTTTCTGCTGTTACAAGTGTGACATGTGATTTGGAGGAGGGTACTATTGTTTGCAATGCAGGTTTACTTATGGTATCAGTTTTTAAATACATGTTACATTTTCTCTTAGCTGGTATTGGGATTGTCTGCGTCTGAGCGTCTGACATTGTTGCTCTTTGGGAGTCTGTCTGAATTGCTATTTCACACGAGTTTACTTGCTCATCAATCCTTCCCTGTGCTGACTCAATAGCATGTAACTGTAGCTTTAATTCTTCAATTTGGGCCTCCAAGTTCCTGATTGTTGTTTGATGTCCATACATGGAGAAATTATTAAGGTTTAAGCCATCACTGCTATGGTCATGATTTATGGAGTATGTAATTTTCTGACACTCTCCAGGGGTTTTAATTTTATTGCCGAGTTATCTAGGTCAAAGACTTTAGGAGCTGTTTCATATTTGGTACTTTATCTAATTACTGGAGTAGATGTCAGCATATAACTGCCTTTAGCATAGGTGTTTACATCCTGTCTACATTTACAGATAATATAATCTAACGATGTGAAACTGTTCAGTCCCTGTATGTGCAAAACACATGTTTTATACAACGTAGCTATCACTGTTTTCTCTTATGTTTTGTAGATAATAACATTCTGAACACTTGAACTGCATGAAGTCATGCAAGGTTCTGAATCTAATATCTGCTTTATAAACTCAAACTTTTGTGGATCTATGTGCACAGTGATACTGTGTTATGTTTGACCCTCAGGAATTGTGGATAAATGTCAGCCATATTGGATAACTCCATATCATCATCTGTACCATTGTTTTCATTTTCACTCTGTACAAGACATTCCTGAATGAGATTTTCAATGTGGCTCTGGACTTCAGGTATATCAGACATACTAAAGCCAGAGAATGATGCAGAAAAGGTGGAGCTGAGTGTGTTTAGTAAGGAACCAACAAGGCTAGTATTTAAATATGTCGCCATGTTTCTGAGATTTTCAGCTTGTTCATAACAGTGATAAAAGGTGCATGAAATCCTTATATGTGAAAACATTTGTAGAAGAAACTTCCATAATATGTTTGAGTTGATATCTTAAGTTCAGATATGGTAGATGAAGAACAATTTCAAATTTTCCACTTTGGTGGCCATCTTGGATAACCTAAATCCTTCGTTTTGAACAAGTTTCCAAAGTTACTTGAATAAAACGAAAATGTGCTCATTAAATTTTACTTTCATCAACTTAATATTGTCATAAATCCACAGTACGGCAGTAGGTATTAACATATTTAGCACCAGTTTTTACATCAAGTTCATTGGGTTGTTGTTACATCAGAAAAGCATTTTTCCTTATGTTTATAATAATCTTTAGAGTAGAAACCTTTGCAGTGACCACACATCAAAATTCTTGAAGCACCACGCTTCTTTTCCATCATCAGATCATTCTCCAATGCATCATTCTTTAAGAGCTCAATATTATATTTGTAGATTCCTTCCTATTTCGGGATAAAAATATCCGGTCTCTTTCTGGCTTTGGTTGTTTCAAAGCATCACCAACCTGTTGCATATCAGCATGCTTCAGCTTCATGTGTCGCGACAATTTACTCTGAAGTTTCCCACAAAATGGACATTGCCGTTTTGGCTTTTTCTTATGTTTTCTGTTAACTCAGTTTTCATCTAAAAGAAAAAATTCAAAAAACCATGTGTTACTTCATTTAGTAATTCTTTAAACTGCTGTGAAGTAAGAGTCATCCAAAAATACTGATACTGGCTCAAAAGAGTACTCAGGTACTCTATATATAACTATTTCGTTTCTACAAATGCTGAGTGTCAATAACGTCCACTTTGGGAATAGTTGTGGTTATCAGAGATATGAAATGCTCCTTGAAATGAACTGTGAATTTCACCATTAAATCAAACGTTTTTTTGACCTAACATGCTTTGATTTTATCAGTGTCTAAATTTGCCTAAATGATCATAATACATTTTTGTAATCATTATTTTTGTTGCTGCTGAAGATACCTCCATTACTTTATGAGGGCACCCTATACATGTTTCCAGATACATGTATATGGGTACAAAAGTTTTAATTAAAGTGTAAACTGCCTTAACAGACACCCAATTACAATGGACATTTTAAAAGATTTACAATGAAAATCGCTCAATAAATATCCTTAACCTGGAAAGTGCTATATAGTTTTGTTGCACAAGATCACTTTGTGCTGAAATATTTGACAAAACAAATGGTAACAGCACATTGCTTGTTACTATGTAAAAATATTTGGAAAACTGGAAACAGTTAAATCAGGTCAATCATCTCAACAACAGAACAATGTAACCATACATACCTGTTTCTCTGATGTTAAGTTCAGAGCTCAATTTGTCACTTTTTTTCAAGTCAGAGTTCTCTTTCTGATCTGCAAGTGAATTTTCTATTTCTTCTCTTTCTGTAAAGAATTGTAAATGTTACATCAGTTTAAACTGTGTCAAAACCATCAGAAAAAGCACAGTAACGAGGTGATCTGCCTATCAAAGATGAATATCGCTTAAAATTCTTCTAAAATATGTGCAAAATGGTGCAAAACCAGTTAACAAACTTTTTATTTTGAAGAAAAAAAAAGATTAATCTTCACACAGCATAAAACTGCAACATCACTTTTCTCTGCTTTTCCATGACGTTTTTTGTGCGGGGTTTTCATGAGGAAGTTTCCAATAACACCTTCAAATAAATATATGGTAATACTATACTAATTTGGTGGAGATCCATGTTATTTTAAAAGAGATTCCATGTTAGAACAGTTAGAAATAGTTACTAGCTCCATGTTTATGTTGATACTAATATTAATGATGTAAATCTCCCAACTTATAATATAACTGTGTAGGAGCAGTTTTTTGATGCATCATAACACAAGTGTGTAATTAGAGATAAATGCACTTTGTCAACAAAGAACCAATACTTACCCGTTAACCTGATGTTTTGTACATGACTTGTGTTGGCATCTTTCTGTTCTGCATTTGCTGGATGTGTTTGCTTCACCTCTGGAAACATTTGAAAATGAGTTAATTTTTAATCAATTCAAAACCTTGGGAAAAAACAGGATATTTCTTCAGTTTATATAGCCCACACATAAGGATCAAGCTGTGAAGATCTGGTGCTGGCTCACTGGAAAAGTGTTCTGTTAGTGCCTCAAACATTGTCATTCAACAAATAATGAGCATGTACACAATGAACACCTTTCTGCTTTGTAGAATTTTGTCATAAACACACTTTGTGATCTATTAAAATACAACAATTATTGTCAATCAAACTGTCAGTTACGAAATCACAAAGCTTTACCTAGTGTCCTTTGGCCACTTTTTGCTGTGTAATTTGACCTATGCCACTATATACTTTGAACGCACAGACCAAACCCCCATTAACATCAGTTAAACAAAACCAAAGGCGGGAAAGGGTAGAATCCTTCAATTAAATGTCAATAATATATATATATATATATATATATATATATATATATATATATATATATATATATATATATATATATATATATATATATAATCAACTGCACACTTGTAAAAGATCCAGTACCCTCTCATATGGAACATCACATGTCAAATAATAGTATAAAAGCTGCCTCCTATTTCAGCATGCTGGAGAATGCTACAGATTTATTCTGCAAGGGAAATCAACTTGACATGAAGTTTAAAATGCCATATATTGACAGATGGACTATATATACTTGGCCATGAGATAAGCTTATCTGAAATTGGCTAGAAAATATAATAAGATATATATATAATGATTTAATTTGACATGAAAATGAAAGTCACAGTCTTTTGGATATGCAAATGGACAAAGAAATCAATGTGTTACCCTATCAACGAGCTTATAATAAGTTGGACAAGATAAACATTCATGTGTCAAATTACAAATCAATTAAACTTACCAGATCTGACCTAATTTAAAGGGAAAATGAGTCTTTATCGCTCTCTGGAACATAATCAGGATCCTTCACAGAATCATCATCAACACAGTTTGTGTCTATTTCCATCCCATGTTTGCCTCCTCTGCTGACTAAGGAAAAATTTTTCTATGCATAAATGCATGTATATAATTTATTGTGTGTATTTATGTATGTATAAGCTACTTGTATTTTATTCATAGTTTATTAGAATAGTACCATTGGGTAAATAGTTTGTATTATACAAGTGCAAACCAAATTTTTGAGATAATCTGTCACAGTTATATGTACAATTCTCATTGAATTTAGAGCCATATAGCATTCTCATGCACTTAGGTGATACAGCTCACAAGTCAAATAAATTAATAGTACCCTGGCAGTTAGAATCTAAGGGAAAAGGACATGCCTGTAAATCAAATTCCTCAACTTACTAACTCGTATCTGTGTGAAATGTTTTGTACAAACTAAAGTGAAATAGCAATTGTAAACAACTTTCCTGATCCATGATGCAGATTAGACTTTACACTTGCATGTTTACGGATGATGTACATATGGCTGTGGCCACTATGCAAACTCCTTGAATAGTGGACGATGATGATCGCTTTCAATTTTTAAATACGGCTCCTTGAGAACTGACACTGCAATCAAGCGAGAGAACACACTAAACCGCTTTTTTAAATATTGATATAAATTGAGTGTTGACTACAAGTTACTATAGTTGTTATTATAACATTTTAAACAAGACAATTAAAATATGTGCATATAATATTTATCTGCTGCCCATCAACTATTATTAGGTTTACTGGAGTTAAATTATAATGCAGAAATTATCAACTTGACATGGCTTTTAAAAATTTAATTATTTTGTTTAAACAAATTGGAAAAGTAACTACATGCAATGTGTGAAAAAATCATAACATACCGGTTGGGCCTTTACAAAACACAATTTTTATATCCACAAAGTGAATTTTTAATATACTTCATCCAAACTTTATACAAAAAAGTGAAAACCAATCATGCATTATAAAACCTTTGATTATCTGTTTTTTGCCAATCAAAGTAATTTTATTATTAGCATCTTGCTAAACAAAAAGTAGGCAATAATTTTCTACAGATATCTCTGATTGCTGTGCTTAACTAAAACCTGAAGTTACGCTTTCATAACAATTTTTTTTTATCTCGTGTCCCAATGATTAAATAACCATACAATGACCACTGGTGACTCGTGTAGATTAAGGGTGATTCCCTAACACACGCCCAATACGCAGGGGAAAAATGAATCTTTTGTTTTTAAGTACACATATGCTGTAAGTTATACATATTAGGTCCATAAACAGATCCTGCCAAATAAACTAGGGCATGAATTACAAAGGTTCCTTGGAATACTTGAGGGACGAAAACTGACAGAAAAAAAGTCAAGGTAGGATGGGGTAAATGTTGAAAAATTGTTTATATATGCATTGGAAAATTTTGTCAATAGCCTTCTAAAGAAATAGTTTGATTTATGGATGATTTACTGTTCTTTTCAAGATAACCAATCTTTGGAAGATTAGTACAATCTTTAGTCAGAGAGGTTTCAACATGCATAATATGTGTATCTGCAGAAACATTATGTAATGTGTTACTGCCTTTTGCATATGAAAGGATACATTCTACTGTTATGGTATTGTGGAGTAAGGACATAACTAGATTACTTTTTCATAAAAGACGGACATTTAAAATAAAATACTGATTTTTTTTATTGCTATATATATTTTTTCAATTGTTCTATAAAATAGTGGTGCTAAAATGTAACTAAATTTAGAAATGTTTGCTCATCCTTGAGGAAACCCACTGGGCCAATTCGGGAATTGTAAATTATCTACAAACATTGGATGTCACATCCACATAATGTACCCTATCTATGAATGAAGAAAATAAGTACGATTATGCAAGCTAGTTTTATTTCTGAAGCAAACAAGAAAGCTTGCGGTTATATAACGCTAGCATACCTAAGCCTGCACTTGCTTGAACAAGCTTGCGCAATTATCTTTGTTAGCTTATAAACATCAAACCAGCTTATTGTAAGCTTATCATAAGCTTTCAGCAGTTATACATTTTGATTTGGGAAGTTTTACTTTTGAATAATCAAATCACATGAAAAGCAAGAACAAAGCACATTGTAAAAGAAACACACACATTCTATATACAAGCATATCTTGAAAAGGAACGGTCTGATTTAAACAACCAAAAAAAAATTTAATAAAGTGACCATACTAAGTTCCTTAGATCAATGCTATGACCCGCTGACACTCTACCCTATACTACTATATAAGAGCTGATGACTCTTGACCAGTGAAGACGATAATGAAAGAAAACTAAAAGTTACCGAACATAATCGCTTTCTTGATGAAATCCTGATATAATGACAAAAAAAGGAAGAAAATTGGCGGTATGACATGTACATGATCATAGTTGGGTATTTATCAATCTACACATTGTTACCTAATCACTCACAAAGTGCACATAAAGTCCAAGGGACTTTACTTTGTGATGAATACATGCCAACCTACCGTTAGGTGTAAGCAAATATTGCTTTTAGAATGAAAGAGTAATATTGGCAAAACAATGTGATTCCTATATTACACGCCTGAATTATAGCACATATGTATACGATAGATTTTTACTGCTAACCTGGTTCTGCAACTGGTCGAATTGTTTGTCACAATGAGCAAAATCTATATAGATTAGAACCAGAGCACAAGCAAAATATATACTGAAACGTTATTTATATTCAGCAGTCCTTAAAAATTCTTCTTTGGTAAAAAATGCTGAATAATCATGAACAGTAAATCTGCAACGAGGTCTTGTGCTCAGATTGCTGTATTACATTACTATCGTATATATTTATTAAAGATTGTAAATTGTTGATGATTTGTGGTCTTTTCTTCTGATCTTTCATGTTTTGAAGTTTGAAAATGATCCATCTTCTGTAACATTTTCCATCATATAGCATCCACAATTCACACCGTAAAGCATTTCATTAAAACAAATGGCGCCCTTTTCTTTGAAAGTAAAGTCTTATTCACAACTTACCTAGCTGATATAAAAATAATTTGTGAGGCAAAGTTCACATTTGATGAACTTTCTTAGTTTTCTTGAAAATTGATTACATAAGTTCTTGCACACTATTATGTAGCAGATGCCTTTTTAAGAATATGTTCAAATTTTTATCAGTTGAATTAAAGAGAATATAATAAAATTGAAGAAAAAAAAGAAGTTTTATTTTGCATTTTTTTTTAATGTACCGAAATGGCATAATTAATATGCAGTCTGGTGTAAATTGGCGAAAACATGCATACCATGCATGCTTCTGTAGAATGTACACATCAACAAATACCAAAACCTAAATCATTTTATCCTATATTAAAGATGTTAGTGGTGCTATTCACACACCTCAGCAAAACAACTGACATTCCCTAGACACCAAAATTATTATACATGTATTCAGCAAACTTTGTTGCTTGCCACTGCATTGAAAAACAGGTTATCGGGATATTTATTACAACTGGTTAAAAGTGCAAGTTTTACAATGCCCTGCATGGATCCAATAACTATAAATCGGTAGCAATTTGATGAAACTTGATATGCACAATTTTTTAATTAAGAAATACCACAAATTAACAGACAAGTCTAAAATATGTTGAAGAACAAAAATGAATAAAATAATGGAGTCATTACCTTTGTTGATTTTTTGCTGCCATCTGCAGCCTCTCTCTCTCGTACTAATTTTATTGTCGACGACCGCGTGCTTTGTTAAAGCAATTTAATACATAATATGTCAGTAACAACATGACTGAGTATGCAATCAGTGCTCTTATGCGACGCCTCATTTAACATTTATTTTAACGAAAGTTTAGCTTTTGCAGATATCGTCTCAGTAATTGTCTGTAGCAGTAAGGAGGAGAACGGAGACGTCAAAAAGTACATAGGTTTTGGAAATGGCGATGAAAAGAGGTTGCAAATATGTCATCCTTTGCATTAGTTTGCACTCTTTTAGTATATTATCAAAAAGAAGCCAACATAAATCAAATGAACGTCATCCGAACATGTTCAAACTTATCTGCAATAATTATGAGACATAAATGATGAAACACTAGAAACGTTCAGAACTCATCATTACAATTCAAATATTCATGCGCTTGTAAAACAGCGTTCGGTGATTGACCTTAATGATAATTGAGCCAGGGGTGACATTGGAAATCGTCTTTACATCAGTGAAGACTTGAGGAAGAGTAAGATGGACTGGACCAAATGGGCAAGATAGGTAAAGAAGAAAACAAATCATAATGGCAAATTTCGCGAACTTTTCTGTTCGTGTGCCATTATTGTTATACGTTTTCTTTGGAACAGGCATGGATATAGCAGTAAGTTAGAAACTATTTTTGCAGCTACAATATATACATTCAAATGAACTTTGAAGGATACTATATGATATTTACAGTATATTAAATAATAGTGTCATTATAAATCAATATACGTGTCGCTGAAAAGAAACAGTGGATTTTAGATTAAATTATTAACTCAAACATAATGTGTGAAAGATGAAAATTGATGAACTTAATTAGTAAAGAAAAATATATCATTATAAATACAATGATTCTCACACACGATCATCGACAAGGATACAACTGAAAAGTTCACGATAACATCTACTGATAAAAATTTGGTTAGGGTTTCAAAAACGTGGTATTTGGAGTTCGTAGCGGATTTAAGTAAATAACGGTTTCAATTGAAATCGTAAACGATTTAAAAATAAAATGTCATCAATGATGATTTCATCATCGCATTATCGCTATGATCAGGTCAGAGAATTTCAAACTAGACTCAAAACCCTCGCCGAGGAGTATCAAATAAAAATAAAAAAATACCGACGAAGAATCACCGCAATTGATGTTACCATGTATTCGGCGTCAGGCGTTCTCGCTGGCGCCGGAATAATACTTGCATCGGTTACAATGATTGTCTCGGTCTTAGTTCCGATTTGCATTTCTGCGGCGGCTACAATCGCGGGTATATCAACCGGAATAACAAAAAAAGTATCATCATGCAGCCAGAGTAAACTGCAAGATTACTTAATTCAATTTCATGTTGTCTCAACCGCATACTCGCAATTATCCTCGATGATATCGTCGTCACTCGATGATACATTAATATCAGATAGTGAGTTCTCAGCGATGGTCAGTATTTATGATTATGATGTCAAAATTAGAAATACAACAACAGTATAATAACAATGACAACACCGCGGGAATTACTTCAACGAATAGTGGAGAACACAAACCCAGTACAAACAAGCATGATATCAATAACCTCAACGAATCCAGAATTCAGTGTGAATTTCCCTAATCCAGTCCCCGTGAAGGAAATCGCGTTAGGAAAACTACGAGTGTATCACAGTTGGCCTAATATCAGATCAAAATCATTTGGTGGTCAACAACCGAATAATTCACTGGTGTTCTCATATAAGAATAAAGACGATGGTACCCCAGACTGGAACGTTGTTTCAATACCAACTGGGTCGTACCAAATTGAACAAATCAATGCTGAATTCCAGCGTAGAATAAAATCGATTACTGGAAAAGATTCAAAAATAGCTATAACGGTTCATGAGCCGACGTTATCATCTGCAATTAAAATAAGCACAGAGGGATACGTCGTAGATATCTATCAGAGTTCAATTAGAACCGTACTAGGATGGCCTGAATTACCCCTTCAACGAGAACCCGTTAATTTACCACCTGAACCACAAAAATCTGATTATATCACCGACAGGATAAAATCTGATAATCCAATAAAGAGTTATAGCGATTACACCAAATTGAATTTTTTCACTGAAATAGAAAGTTACGGTATTAATTATTACATAACTCGACAGGATAAAATCACTGAAAATTTCACAGCGTTCAATAACGATATTTCACTGTTGTTAATATCTCTTAAATCCGGTACTCTCACCCGAGATGAATTTATCAGCGTCGTAGAAACATGTAACAAAATCTTCAATGACATGGAAACATTTAATGCGCAAATTATTCAAGAGGTATTAGGTGACAGAGATCTTAATACGAAAATAGAATTTGCAACGAAGTATAATATACTCAGAGAAAATATTTACAAATTCAATCTACCAGGATATAATATCTCAGAACTACAAAAATCTCTCAATGATGCCATCGATATTGGTTTCAAAAAAATCCATGACGCATGGTAAAAATTAACAAAACAACAAACAACTATCCTGACACATAATAATGACCCAGATGTGAGTTGTCCATCGTGTTTTTTACCCAATGGAAGCCTCATCGACGCCTGGATTCACCGTGTTTCAGACAAAATCACTAAAGCTCCATTTGCCAAACAGAGACTTTCTTTTTTTTTTGGTTAAAACATGAAATTTCGTAGGAAAGTTCTATTTGCTGTTTTGACGGTTAAAATCGATTTTTGTTTGAAAAGTTGTCTGATTCACCCCCTCTGCTGCTGAATCAGGTCCATAAATTAATCCAGAAAGAATTCACAATATAATCCACTAGTGGAATTGCAAGATTCCTGATAATAAAATGTCCTAATAGTTCCCGGTTCGAGATGTAACTCAATATGGACGATGATATCACGTGATGAAGTCAGTTTTAGTTTGATAATAATCCAAATAAGCACAAGTTATTTCTAGATAAATAACACAATAAATTCCTCTTGATCCCAGACAAATGATTTACACTCAAACAATGAAACACATATCTTTGTATTCCAAAGCTCAGACTAACTACTAAATATCTCGCTCCAAAACATCACTTATATACCTGTTTTTACGTAAACAAGAAAGTTGACACGACCTTCCAGAATCTCTCAGAACAATCTCACGTTCAAGAAATCACACAAAAATCGTATGACCCAACTAAATTAGAAAGACGTTTATACTTTACTCCATTTTGTCCCTGGAATCAACCAATCATTTTTAAAGTAAAGCTTTAATGTCCTTGGAATCATCCAATCATTTTAGAACCTTGTTTACAACTCTGATACCAGGTCAGAAATGAGGTCAACACCTGGTGTTTATTCTGTAAGGTAAAGGTCACTCATTTCTAGAAAATCTCTTCCAACTAACGAATTTTAAACCCAAGATGTCAAATTTGAATCTGACAAACAAAATTAAATGATTTAAATCAAATATACGTAACACCTTCCCCCATAAAATAAAAAAAAAGGTTTATATGATAAAACTTTCTTTTTATCACAAACCAATTTACATTTGAGGTTAAAAAAAAAACTCAAAGGAACGGAACCAAGATATGTCTTGCCGGAAATTGCTTGAGACGATTGACATTAAAATCAGGATATATATGGGTATTTTACCCTGAATATTACTCACTGTCCTATGAATATAAACAAGATTAATTTATAACCGACACACTGGCAGTTATAGATCTTGTTGAGAAGCGCACGTTCCCATTGTATTCTCAAGACATAGGGGTGAGTGTTAAATTTTATATTTCATTTGATATGCGAAGGTTTTTGAGTTTGTATTATCATATCGTGTATTAATTAATTTATTACAACGCAGATTTTAAACATTGTGAACTGTGAATTACATGTTGCTCATTATTAGTACCAGTTTGGTTTTATTGTTGCTAACGAGTGTGACGAGCTTTGGTGATGAGTTTAGCTGACAGGTTTATCTGACGAGTTTAGAGCTATCTTCAGCTGTTTATATGTACGTATCTCTGTAAATGTGGAACCACGACTGTAGATGTACTTAATACAGTGGTGCAGCATGTCTGTATTTTTATACGTATGACTGTACATGAATGGTGCGAGCGGCCGGTTCATGTTTGGGTCAACCCAAGGGACGTGGTGAAACTGTGCGGCTTATTAGCGTACGAACGAGTAACGAGTGTGACGAGCTTTGGTCATGAGTTTAGCTGACAGGTTTATCTGAAATCGTATTGTTGACCCCGGATGAACTCGACGATGAAATATTAAATTGAGTCGTTGTCACTAGTGTTAATCGATGAATACCTTTAACGGTTGCAGTGATATCTAATTTGTTGTTTGTAGGTGTCCACGCAAATGATCCGTGTTGGATCGTGTATACTACGTTGTTGGTTTTCTCATAAGGAATTTTTGTTTTTTCAATGATTGTTATCATCCTCGTTGCATCACCTTTGATTGATACGATGAAGTTTTTCGTCTCATCGATGGATTTTTTAATATCAGGGAGTTTTAATACAATTTTATCCAACGGGGTTCCAATAAATTTATCCACGATGTTTCTACGAAAATTTGAAAACTGTTTTCCGTGTTCTTCAGTTTTAGATTGAAGTGTTGCTAGTTCCAACACAGAACTTTTTAACTCGTCGTTGAGAGTTTTTAATCTATCTGTAATCGTCGAAATAAGTACACCCGGTTTGAGTTTACCCTGATCGGAAAATAACGCGATAGTGTCCTCGATTGCGCTTCGTTGTTTAACCAAAATATCATCCAACGACACATTACTAGTTTCCAATTTACCCTGACGATCTTGAAATACAACTATTTCATTTGGATCAACACTTGTTAAGTTCAACGTCTCAGCTATTTCATCTTCGATTATTTTTTTATATCACCGGTTGCAGTGCCATCGGCACCGGGTTTTTTCATCGCTGATAAAGATCTTCCCCAATTATCAATCATTTTATTTGATACATCTCTCTCTAAAATCTATTCGATTTTCGCCAGCGATTACTGGTGTATTCAAATAACGACAACATGTGGTTTTCCCCTTGGTTTGCACAAGGAGTTAAAAATAGCGTCGAGGACATTTAATACTTCGCTGCCGCATATTGGTGGATCATTCATTTGTTGTGTTGGTAGCGTAGAATACCAGTGAGGAGTTTTTAAATCAAGGATATAACGCATAAATTCCTTCGGCGGCGCTAATCCATATGAATCGAAATAAATAATCCCACGTGGATCAATAGCGTATGCAACCCAGTGAGTTCCAGGTCCGATGCTGTTATCGAGATTAATAATACTGGTTTCAACGCTGTTGGGTTGTGCCGGCAATTGATCTTTCATAAAGACACCTCTGAAGTTTTTTATCGCTAGTTTTTTAGCAACATCGAGTAAATCAAAATTGGACATTGGAGTCAAAGACTCTACAATCGAAGTTAGTAAACCGGTCCTAGTTTTAGACCCTTTCCGCTGTACCATGAATACAGGGTTTCTGGTAGTCTTAGACCCTTTCCCTTTTTTTATATCCCTGCCCAGTTGCCTTCTTTAGTGCCATTCCTGCTGCAGTACCAACGGCTCCTAACGCCGCTGCTTTAGCCACCATTGGGAATGCTGATGAAATCAAGGCCGGAATCGCAGCTAATACGGGAATATACCGCCGGTTTTAATCATATTTTTGATAGCAGCCGCAGAGAGAGTGATCTGAACGCCTTTTTTATCCTTGAAAGCATCATTGAAGTGTTTTACTTGACGAGTTGTCAGCGACAATTTATTCGCCCCGCCAGTCATTTGATTGGGTTTCAGCGTGATAGTGGTTCCACAATTTTTAGCCGACTCTGATTGCAATTTCTTGACTTGACCAGGAGTTAACGCAACACTAATATTACTATACGACATTATACAATAACAGATTGATTCTAAATCGCCGATCGAGAAAATCGTTTACAATTTCAATCATAGATTTTCTGAATCTCAAAGAGAATCTCATAGATTTTTCACTGGCGCATCTACCACTCTCATTCTTCCACCAACACCTTCGAGTAGCATTGATTTATCGCTGACAATGACAGCAACCGCTCTGTATTCGAGGATAGTACCACTAAGCACATTAGCTCTAAAATGTACATCAAGGACGGATTGTCTTGTTAAATCAAGATGTTCCCGTGAAAAGTAATAGATCGGATACAGATTCTTAAAATGATATTGTGATATTTGCAGACTAGTATCGACATTTTGATCGCGTGCCATAAATGACAACAGACGATGATAAACTCGTGCAATATGGTTTTTACCGTAATTAAGTTGTATATCTTCAGATGGTTCCTGCTGGCCGTTTATTCTCAGTGAGACGTCTTCAACACCTAATTGATCAAATATCATATGGCTGGAGAGTTGATTGCCAACTCGTGTGTTATCCTGTAACACAATAAATATATGACGCGGCGCAGCAATACCTTGTTTTGATGCTAGGTTTCACGTAAACACGTTATTAACATTTTTTGTTTAACATCTGTACTTACCGTTAGCCAACTTAGTAATGATTTTCCTCCATGGTCCATAAATGATAGTAATCGTTCTTCTGCGGTAATTGATGGAGTCAACACTGGCATCCACAATGATAGTTTTGTTAAAATGACTTTACCGGCATCAGCATTTGGATTTGCATTGTCTGCTGGAATCCTCCAAATTGCGTCATTATCATCACTCTTTCGCACGAGTGCTACTGTATGCTTTGCTCCGTAGATAACTTTTCGTACATTTCTACAGAATCCAAATATATGATGCAGTGGAATCGCGCATGAAAATGATTTACGCCGCCCTTCCAACATTAATATACGCGTCGCATCTCCTAGATTGAAATTCTCATTAGTACTTATAATCATATTTTCAACATCAACATCAGCGGCACCAGCATTATTCTTTGGTCGTCTTATAATAAATTGATTTCCTCCAGCGGTACTTTTAACATCTTTTGCAAACATCATAGAAGGTCCTCCTGATCTTGTATAATCATCAGAATATCTCGCTAACCCGATTATTGTTGTAGCTACATCAACATCACGATCTATCGACTCAATCTCTTTTCCATCAATGAGATATCTAGCACTCTCAAATAGCGCCATGATACCATTATTGACAAATCCGACTTGAGTACCAACTGGATACGGTGCTGGTACAGCAGGAGTATCAGCAGCTGTTACAAATTCTCCTTCTACTTAAATAAACGCTTCAGTGGGTAAAAAGTATTTACTGGTATCATGGACTTGAAGTTCAATTCTTGATCGACTATTTGAGTCTATTGAATGATAGGCGTAATATTGATAATCGCGTTCAGAATCATCCTTGCGTACTGGGGCGTCTATATCAAACGCTGGATCAGGTGACCTTTTGAACATTTTATTATATATCCATTGATCTAAATCGTAAAAATTCTTCAAATTTCACCGTCTTGGTTGTAAGCCACTTCCTGCTATCATATTTGCGATGTTGCTCTGGTCGGGAGTCATCAACGACGCTAGTTTTTGATCTACTGCGTTATTTATAATTTTACTAACACTCGCAGGCATCTCTGTTGTAGACCGTAGTGGTCCTCCTTTGGATTTTCTCCGTGATTTCACTAGCGCTGTTAATTTATTCTTCGCGGCTCAAAACACTTTCCCGGCAAGATCTCCAACAGCACTAATACCCTTATCACGAATAACATCAATGGCTTTCTTTCCTAATTGTTTAGCTAACGGCATCACTTTTGGGGCCATTCTTGCAAATAACCCCGCAATGGTATGACCGAAACCGTCACCATAGTACGCGCTATAAACAGGCAATCGTGAATTAACTACATAGACGCTAGTTGGTTTATCATGATTGTAGTGTATGATCATTATTTGAAATTGTAAACAATTTTTCAATTATAAATCACTGATCATTTCAGTCACTATGATACCCACTTTCCACTAAATCGCCAATGAAATCTCGATATGTTTTGATATCCATGATACCGCCTTGAAATAACCGTCTACAGATATCAGCTGCTTCATTAATTATTTCCGATGAGTTATTTCCAGCTCGGAACCCTCCGATGAGAATATCTAATCGTTATATATCACTGATAACATTACCAGGACATGAAACGCTAGCGTTTCCAATTGAAATTCCACTGGAATCTCTTAATCCCTTCCTGTTATAACCAGTTGCTTCATCCAGTTTTTCTGTATCCGTGGGCTGGAAATAATCAAGAGTATCATCATCATCTCTATCAGGTGAAAGATGTTGTTTTTTTAGGTGAAAAAGATATTTTCTTTGAAGGTTGCTGTCGCTTTCCTAGCAATTTTTGCGGTTTTTGTTGTTGTTTAAACTCTTCATTTTGATTATACACGTGATCCACCATCTTGATATATTCAATGTATGAATTTCTGGTGGATCGGCCTTATCAATTGCTGCTAACACTTCCTCGTTAAATCTCGCGCGTAGGTCTTTTGATTCAGGTGTTTTAGATTCCATGTTTTGTACAGCTTGTTTTGTTTGTTCAGTTTCCGCTGTTATTTTTTTCAAGTTAACCAATAAGAGGTTTTCCCGTATCTTCCCATATAGCACGCTCTACCCCCTTCTTTGCTGTGATTACTGGTTTAAACAATTCTTCAGATCCCGCAGCAAAATCCGTTTGTAAACTCTGTCTAGCTTGCAGTTTATTTCTTACAGAGTCGCGAACTCGTATAAGTCTCTTAATTGCATTTAGTCGCTCACGAGCCAATCTAGTTGTTAATGCTTCATTGACCATTATTTGAAATTGTAAACAATTTTTCAATTGTAAAACAATTTTCCATAAAATCGAAGATTTCCCGAACCCGTCCTAACAGACACAGTTAACGGTCCAAACATGAAACTATCGATTTTTTATTCAGTGTGAAATATTTTTTATTCACTGTGAAATTATCGATTTTTTATTCAGTGTGAAATTATCGATTTTTTATTCAGTGTGAAATATTTTTTATTCAGTGTGAAATATTTTTTATTCATTATGAAATTATCGATTTTTTGTTCAGTGTGTGAAATATTTTTTATTCAGTGTGAAATATTTTTATTTTTTATTCAGTGTGAAATATTTTTTATTGCGGTGAAATAGTTTTATTCACTGTGAAATTATCGATCTTTTATTCAGTGTGAAATATTTTTTATTCAGTGTGTGAAATATTTTTTATTCAGTGTTTTAATGCATTTTTGCCAGTTTTTCACTGATTTTTTGACAGTTTTGGTGGTTTTCAGTTGAAAATCTCTTTGAGATTTTACGGTCAAATGGTCGATTTTGCATGAAAATTCTCGTAGAGAAAAGCTGTTAGGATTCATTTTTGATGATTTTTGACCAAAAAATCGATAATTTCAATCAAAAAATGCTAAAAAATGACAAAAACGACTAAAAATCATCAATAATTTCAGTCGGGTAAAGTAGTCGATTTTGCATGAAAATTCTCGTAGACAATTTCGATTCGACTATTTGTTTTCTTGAATTAACGCTCGTATATTCCTGATTTTAGAATTAACATCCTTTTTCAATTCATATTCCCTACCCAATTCTTTTCGTATTCCTTCCACGATAGTAAATAAGGGGACAAACACACTTACGTCACTGGAAAATGCAAGAGAGTCCCGAATAGAATTCTGAATTTTTTTTATCAGCGCATACTTTTTTGGTAACATATACTTGTTGTTCATAATACCGTATTCTATCTCCTGAAAGTCAGACATAATTTGACCAGGATTTAAACCATCTGAGAGTTTAATATCCTGACTTTTCAATTTTGAAATTTCAGCAATAATGATATTCATTTTTTCAGAATTCATATTCTATGACAATTATATATTTCTAAATGAAAAATATATTTCCAGAGAGGGGGCGCATCAGACATAAATGAATTGAATTTTTTGTCCTGTCTTTTTTGAAATCGCAGATCGGCAAATTCCCTCTGCAACTTTTCGTACAGAAGGTCGACAAATATCGAAATACTTACCGGCGCTAGCTATTGATTGAAATATCTTTTCTTCGTTATTTGTTGTATTAAAAGATTTTACTGGTCTCGCTTTTTTCGAGCATTTTCCAGTCTTCCCCTTTTCAAATTCTCACTTTGTGTAACAGCTTGCAGATTTGATAAAGAATTGTTCTTTGAATTAGAATCCATATGATCAATAACAAATCCATCTTTGATCAATCCATTGTTACATTCATACACGAATCGATGATTGTGATAAATTTTCTTTCCAGCGCGAAACCTCAAATACCCTTGGCTACTCACAGCACCAACTGGTTTCTTCAATCTGCAGTGTCTGACAGTACCATCACTGGATGCTTCATAATTTGTATTCACAGGGTGTGGTCTGAATTCTTGGTTCATTTGTATACAAATACTATTTGTCTAATTTATTAATAACATCACTGGAGAATCTTTCGATATAGTCTTGAGTAGTTCTTATGATTTTATCCTTGATACTGACTTTGTCAGCGTCAAGGACTTTGTCAGGGACAGAGACAGGGACACAGTCAAGGTCAGAATTTTTGATGGAATTTTTAATTCTTTTGTCATAATAACGCTTCAACTCCCTGTATCGTTTGCCACCACAATTTAGACACAACTGTGATTTTCCCCTGACCCCAACCCCACATCGAATACAAGGTAACGGACCAAGGCTTCCACGTTGAAAACTTTGCATATGATACCCACAGAATTCATTTCTGCATGATTTGTTACAAGGGGTCACTGATCCAATCATGAGCCATTTGCAATGATTCATTATACAATACATAAATCTTTCATTGAAATGCTTGTTTTAATTATAGTATGAAGGAGTTTGAGAGATTATCAAAAATTACGCCTTGGAAAAATGCTAAATTCAATCTTGATAGAGTTTCTGATACACCAAAGAATAAAATTCTTGATAGAACCATGATTAGTAAAATCAGAGATTGTTTTAATGAATTCAAGCGTGATGGAGCATCTCATTGTTGGTCAACATTTCGAATTGTACCTAATATCGATGCTACCATGAATGATGAAAAAGCAGCAGTGTTAATCTCACATCTTCAAAAAAGGCATTTTTATAGAATAAAATTCATTATCCGTGACGACGCTGGAGATTGGACCATCAGGGATAAATTTGTACCAATTCTCAAGGATAAAAAAAACTATCACTGTGAATCAAGATTCTAAACCAGGAATTTTGACTGGAATTGACAAACCATACTACGAGAGATTTTATCCTGTAACCGCAGTTGTTTATGGGATATATCCGTTAAATGACAAACCTGATATTGCAAAACTAGCACCTATGAAATATTCTTCGTCGGATTCAACGTTGAATTGTGTAGCAGAACGAATAATAGAACACTTCACAAATGCATCCCGGGGGAATAAATTGACTGATCTAAGACGAAAAAAAAATAAATGAATGGGAATTAACGGTGAAACAGCATGGGGAACAATTCAGGATATAGTTAAATTAAAAACAATCATTAAGATTTCCAATATCAGCAACGACAATAACCGGAGAAGTATTATACGAATCGAAATATAAATCACAAGGAACTCCAATACAAATTATTGATCATAACGAACACGCGTGGTCATCTGCAGTAACAATATTTCCACGAACACGAACTGTAAAATATATACCCCAAATTGGAGAGTGTTTTTCCGAGCAGAAATTATTTGATGCTATTTACAATTTGAGTAAAAAAGATCCTGTGTCGATGTGGCTATTTCATAGTGCTGCAGACGATGAATGTGGATTCGATCAGTTTATAAGACCCAACGGAGAATTGTACCGTACTGAAGAGCTGCATAATCAAATGAAAAAACTAGCTAGTGAGTTTTGTCCAGAGAGTTCTCGAAGATCAATTACTAACAAACTGTTTTACACTTCCCTCGGTTGCAGCACATTTTGCTAGGAAGAAAAACGCGTGGAAACCAATGCGAGGTGAGTTTCTATCAGATGTCAGATTGAGCTGTCTTGAATACAGCCATGGTTGATTATGGAATACAAAATATGACACTGAAACCGTTATTTCCGTTGATATGACTTCGTGTTATCCAGGGAGTTTTCTCGGGTATGGAGAATGTAGCGAATACTTCAAACGATTTGGACACCCCACACACGAAATGGCTCGTGTTGCGATTAATGGTCCACTGCCTGATTTTGATTTAGCCGGATTCGCTCGTGTAGTATCATTTGAATTGGCTACAGGACTTCATCCTTGTAGTTATCTTTGGATTGGTAGACACATGTCTGAAAAACACTGTATGCCAATAGTGCTATTGAGATATATGATTGATTGTGGGATGTTACAATCGTTAATTGTCAGTGAAGCGATTATATCCTATCGAGCACAGAAATCAGTCAGGCTACCACAACCTGATATAGAAAAAATAATTAGCGAACAGCGAAAACTGTTTCCAAATTTCAACGAAGAAGAAATTGTAAAATGGTCCAAACAGTTATTTGAAATCAGAAACAGAGAAGCAAAAGATCTTGGACGAAGAATAATTGGTAAATTTACTCAGGGTGGCAAATACGACAATACAAGATATTCTTCACGGTTGATTATAGACAACGCTGAATACGATTTTGTAATCGTGGATCTAACGAATAAAGGCATATATGTCAATCGTAAAGACGCAAATTAGGTACAATTGTTACTTACAGCGATGGACACAGTCTTCAGTATACACATTTGAGAGCTTCTATGCTCGCATATGCTTCTATCAATTTTTTTTCGATGATAAATAGATTTCCTGACACCGCAATTAGAGTCACCACTGACTCATTTTACATAAACAGCGATGTGGCTGAATTCATAAATTCTAACGAGAGTTGGGGATCATGGAGAATTAAGCGGGAAATGAGCAGCAGAGAGGGTGAACAGACCACGTTTTCAAGCAAAAATAAGGCTTCCAGATCACGTTTTCGAACAAAATATGGCCTATAGATAACGTTTTCGAACAAAATATCAGGTTTCCAACAAATCTCATTTAACCAAAAAAAAGTCTCCATTTTTGCAAAAACGGAGATTTTACGATTTTTTAATCAATTTTGCTCGCAACGATGTGGTCATCCACCCTCTCTGCTGCTAAAGTTTTCAGTTCTGGGATAACAAAAAATAATAAATGATTTGATCAAGTCTTTAGGATCTCACAAACAGACTAATCGCTAACACCTCTTCTTGTAAATCAATCAGATTATTTGACTGGTCGGTGAGTTTGAAATTAATTCTGGTTAATGAATTATTATGGCATCGCATGTAGACAGGATTAATTGGGTTTTCAATAATTAGGAATCCTGGAGGAGCTGTTGGTGCAAACGAATAAAGAATATATCCTTGCTGAGCTTGATTTGATCGTTCGAGATTAATTTGATAGCTTCCTTCGATAATATCACATACGAAATTGAGCGCAATCACTGAGGATATATTCACGTTGAACGGAGCGATATGCCTGCCGCCTCCGTCTGGGTCATTATTGTGTTTGTGGATAGTTGTTTGTTGTTCTGTTAATTTCTTCCATGCGTCATGGATTTTTTGGAAACCTTCATCGATGGCATCATTGAGAGATTTTTGTAGTTCTGAGATATTATATCCTGGTAGTTTAAACTCACGAATATCTTCTACGCGTATATTACCTTTCATCGCAAACTCGGTTCTCGTTTTAGGATTGTCGTCACCTAATATCTCTTGAATAATTAGCAAATGAAATATTTTCATGTCGAAGATGATTTTGTTACATGTTTCTACGACGCTGATAAATTCATCTCGGGTGAGAGTACCGGATTTAAGAGATATTAACAACAGCGAAAAATCGTTATTGAACGCTGTGAAATTTTCAGTAATTTTGTCTTGTCGGGGTACGAATTTGACAGCGTTATTTTCTACTATTCCATTGAAAAGATCCCACTTATTGTACTCTTTATAACTCTTTATTGGATTATCGGGTTTTATCACGTCGGTGATATAATCAGTTTTTTGTGGTTCTGGTAAATCAACGGTTTTTCCACCGGGTGGTAATTCAGGCCATCCTAGTACGGTTCTTATCGAGCTGTTATAGATATCTACGACGTATCCTTCTGTGCTTATCTCAATTGCGGATGATAGCGTCGGCTCATGAACTGTTATAGCGATTTTCGATTCTGTTCCAGTAATCGATTTTATTCTACGCGCGAATTCATTATTGATTTGTTCTATTTGGTATGACCCTGTTGGTATCGAAACAACTTTCCAGTCTGGGGTTCCGTCGGGTTTATTCTTATTTGCAAACACTAAAGAATTATTGGGTTGTTGACCACCAAATGATTTTGATCTGATATTAGGCCAATTGTGATACAATCGTAGTTTTGCTAGCGCTATCTCCTTCACTGGGACCGGAGAGGGGAAATTCACACTGAATTCTGGATTCGTTGATGTTATTGATATCATGCTTGTTTGTACTGGGTTCGTGTTCTCCACTATTCGTTGAAGTAATTCCTGCGGTGTTGTCATTGTTATTATACTCATGATTTATTTCTAATTTTGGTATCGAGGAATCATAAATACTGACCATCACTGAGAACTCACAATCTGGTATGGTTGAGATTATTGAGATCATTTTGGTTTTTGGGTTCGTGTTTGGGTTTGTTTTTGGGTTCGTGTTTTCTAATTCCATCGGTGTTGTCATTGTTATTATATTCATGTTGTTGCTCTAATTTTGATATCGCTGAATCAAAAATACTGACCATCGCTGAGAATTCACTATCTGATATAATCGTATTATCGAGTGACGATGATATCATCAATGATAATTGCGAGTATGCGGTTGATGCAATATGAAATTGAAGTAAGTAATTCTGCAGTTTACTCTGGCTGCATGATGATATCTTTTTTGCTATCCCGGTTGATATACCCCCGATTGTAGCCACCGCAGAAATGCAAATTGGAACTACAACCGGGGCAATCATTGTAACCGATGCAAGTATTATTCCGGCGCCAGTGAGAACGCTTGACACCGAGTATATAATAACATCAATTGCGGTGATTCTTCGTCGGTATTTTTTTATTTTTATTTGATACTCCTCAGTGAGGGTTTTGAGTCTATTCTGAAATTCTCTGACCTGATCATAGCGACATTGCGTTGATGAAATCATTTTTATTTTAAAAACACTAGCGTTTTCAATTACGATTTTAATTTAGTTATTTGCTCAGATCTACTACGAATTCCAGATACCATGTTACTGATGCCCTAACCAAACTTTTATCATCGGCTTTTATCGTTAACCGTTCAGTTGTATCCTTGTCGATGATCGTTGATATCACATTATTGACCCCGGATGAACTCGACGATGATATATTAAATTGAATTGGTGCTACCAGCGTTAATCGATAAATACCCTTGACAGTAGCTGTGATGGGTAAAATAGCATGTGGCGATATCCACTCAAATGTTCCAGATTGAAGTGTGTATAAGTTATTGCTGAAGCTATGATGAGGAATTTTTATTTTTTCAAGTCGCGGGAGATTGTTGTTGATCGCAGCGATATATTCAGTGATGTTATCTATAGTTATTTTAACATCTTCAGGTCTAGTATTTCGTTTGCCAAAAAATTTATCAACGATGTCAGTGTTTCTGAGGGTGATCAATCGTACTGTGTTAAAAAAACTTGTATGAGCATCATAGTCAGATCGTAGCTTTGCTAAATCGTCGATTGCGGTTTTTATCGTTCCAATATTCGGTGTGGTTGTTGGTGGATCACCAAAAAATTCTTGTAGCTGTTGATTCAATTTAGCAATGGTTTTATCGGTTCTGCTGAAGCCTCCTACTAGTGTTCCAAAGGCAAATATATGAACATCATAATCAGATCGTAGCTTTGCTAAATCATCGATTGCGGTTTTTATCGTTCCAATATTCGGTGCGGACACTGGTGGATCACCAAGAAATTCTTGTAGCGGTTGATTGAATTTAGCAATGGCTTCACCGGTTCTGCTTATTCCTCTTCGTAGTGCGTTAAAAGCAGTTATATGAGCATCATAATCAGCTCGTAGCTTTGCTAAATTGTTGATTGCGGTTTTTATCGTTTCAATATTCGGTGCGGACACTGGTGGAACACCAAGAAATTCTTGTAGCGGTTGATTGAATTTAACGAATTCATCGTTGAGTGATTTTAATGAGTTTGCTGTGTTATCTACTGTTGTTAGTTTCTCTGTGACCGTCGAAACAAGTATGCCTGGTTTGAGTTTACCATCTTGAAACAGTGCAATAGCGTCATCGGCGGCGTCATGTCTTCGTGTTAAAATGTCATTCAATGACACATCACTAGATTTCAATTTACCCTGTTTGTCCTGAAATACAACTATTTCGTTCGGGTCAACACTTGTTAAATTTAACGTCTCAGCTATTTCATCTTTGATTAGTTTTTTTACATCCTTGACAGAATCAGGTGGTGCAGTGCCATCGGGTTTGGGTTTCAAAGATATCCCCCAAATATCAATCATGTTATTGTAAAACTCTTTCTCTCTCTAAAATCGTTTCGATTTCCAGCGATTACTAGTGTATTCATTAACGACAACATGTGGTGGTTTTCCGCTTGGGTTACTCAAGGAGTTAGAAATAGCGTCAAGGACATTTAATACTTCGCTGCCGCATATTGGTGGGTCAATCATCGTTTGTGTTGGTAGCGTAGAATACCAAGTCTTCATTGGAAGGGTTTTTATATACCGCATAAACTCTTTTGGTGGGGCTAATCCATATGAATCGAAATAGACAATCCCACGTGGATCAATAGCGTATGCAACCCGATGAGTTCCAGGTCCGGTGCTGTTATCTAAATTAATGATTCCGGTTTCAACGCTGTTTGGTTGATGTGGTAATTGATCTTTCATAAAGACACCTCTGAAGTTTTTAATCGCTAGTTTTTTAGCAGCATCCATTAAATCAAAATTGGACATAGGAATCTTCGATTCCTCAATTAATAAATCGTTCCTGGTAGTCTTAGACCCTTTCCGCTGTACCATGAATACGGGGTTCCTGGTAGTCTTAGACCCTTTCCCTTTTTTTTATATCCTTTCCCAGTTGCTTTCTTTAGTGCCATTCCTGCTGCAGTACCAACGGCTCCTAACGCAGCCGCTTTAGCCACCGCTGGGGCTGCTGCTGCAATCAATGCTGGAATCGCAGCTAACAACGGAAATATACCGCCTGTTTTAATCATATTTTTGATAGCAGCCGCAGAAAGAGTAATCTGAACACCTTTTTTGGCTGCAAGTGCATCATTGAAATGTTTTATTTGACGAGTTGTCAGTGATAATTTATTTGCACCACCAGTCATTTGGTTGGGTTTCAACGTGATTGTGGTTCCACATTTTTTAGCTGATTCCGATTGCAATTTTTTTAATTGACCGGCAGTTAACGCAACACTAATAGTACTATATGACATGTTATACATAATTGATTGATTCTAAATCGTTTACAATTTCAATTACATGTTTTCCACTGGTGCATCTACCACTCTCATTCTTCCACCAACACCTTCAAGTAGCATTGATTTATCACTGAGAATGACAGCAACCGCTCTATAATCAGCAATACCACCACGAGTCACATTAGCTCTAAAGTGTATATCAACGACGGATTGTCTTGTTAAATCGAGATGTTCCAGCGAAAAGTAATAGATCGGATACAGATTCTTAAAATCATATTGTGATATTTGCAAACCAGTATCGACATTTTGGTCGCGTGCCATAAATGACAACAGACGATGATAAACTCGTGCAATATGATTTTCGGTGTAATTAAGTTGTATATCCTCGGATGGTTCCTGCTGGCCGTTTCTTCTCAGTGAGACGTCTTTCACACCTAATTGATTAAATATCATATGACTGGAGAGGTGATTGCCAACTCGTGTGTTATCCTGTAACGCAATAAATATATGACGTGGCGCAGAAACGCCCTGTTTTGATGCTAGGTTCCAAGTGAATAACCCGTTGATATTTGATTGTTTAACATCTGTACTCACGGTTAGCCAACTTAGTAATGATTTTCCTCCTTGGTCCATAAATGATAGTAATCGTTCTTCTGCGGTAATTGCTGGAGTCAACACTGGCATCCACAATGATATTTTTGTTAAATTGACTTTACCGGCATCAGCATTGGGATTCGCAGCATCTGCTGGAATCCTCCAGATTGCGTCGTTATCATCACTTTTTCGTACAAGCGATACTGTATGCTTCGCCCCGTAGATAACTTTTCTGACGTTTCTAGAGAATCCAAATATGTGATGCAGTGGAATCGCGCATGAAAATGATTTACGCGCTCCTTGCAACATTGAGTTTCGTGTTGCAGCTCCTAGATTGAAATTAGCATCGTTGTTTATAATCATATTCTCGACATCAGCATCACTATTATCACGTTTTTTTGGTCGTCTTACAACAAATTGATTTCCTCCAGCGTTATTTGTAACATCTTTTGCAAACATCATAGAGGGTCCTGCTGATCTTGTATAATCATCGGAATATCTCGCTAACCCGATTATTGTTGTAGCCACATCAATATCGCGATCTATCGACTCGATTTCTTTTCCATCAATGAGATATCTAGCACTCTCAAATAGCGCCATGATACCATTATTGACAAACCCGACTTGAGTACCAGCTGGATACGGTGCTGGTACAGCAGGAGTATCATCAGCTGTTACAAGTTCTCCTTCGATTTAGATAAACGCTTCACAGGGTAAAAAGTATTTACTGGTATCGTGGACTTGAAGATCAATTCTTGCTCGACTATTTGAGTCTATTGCATGATAGGCGTAATATTGATAATCGCGAACAGAATCATCCTTGCCAACTGGGGCGTCTATATCAAATGCTGGATCACGTGACTGTTTGAACATTTTATTCTATTTATCAGAGTCTAAATAGTGAAATCGTAAACGATTTTTCCATTTTCATCGTCGTAGTTTTTTAAAGCCACTTCCTGCTATCATATTTGCAATTTTGCTTTGGTCGGGGGTTAAAGCCATGGACGCTAATTTTTCGTCTACTGCGTTATTTATAATTCTACTAACACTTGCAGGCATTTCCGCTGTAGATGGCAATGGTACCGGTTTCTTTTTTCGTCTCACTAATGATGTTATTTTATTCTTCGCAGTTGAAAACGCTTTTCCAGCAAAATCTCCAACAGCACTAATACCCTTATCACGAATAACATCAATGGCTTTCATTCCTAGCTGTTTAGCCAACGGCATCACTTTTGGAGCCATTCTCGCAAATAACCCTGCAATGGTATTGCCTAAACCATCTCCGTAGTATGCTCTATAAACCGGAAACCGTGAATTAACTACGTAGACGGGGGTTGGTTTATCATGATTGTAGTGTATGATCATTATTTGAAATCAGAAACAATTTTTCAATTGACTTTTCAATTCAGTCACTATGATACCCATTTGCTAACTCGTCAATGAAATCTCGATATGTGCTGATATCAATGATACCACCCTGAAATAATCGTCTACAGATATCAGCTGCTTCATTAATTATTTCCGGTGAGTTATTTCCAGCTCGGAAACCTCCTACAAGAACTTCTAATCGTGATATATCATTGATAACACTACCAGGACATGTCGTGGTAGAGTCAAAGACATCCTTTGGATTTCCAATCGAATATCCTTTTCCGCTTGTTTCCTCAGTTGTACCAGTTGCACCCTCACTATCATCAAGTAATTTCCTTTGTCGGCCTCGACTTTGTTGTTTTTGTATACCATAGCTATCAACTCCTGCTTTAAAAGTTCTGTACTCAATTGTATCCTTTTTCAAATTACCAGTAATCTCCTTGTTTATTTTATACAACCAATCTACCCAGTCGTCTCGTTTAATTCTACTGTTTTTATACTCGTCTTTTAAAAACTCTTCCCTTGAATAATATTTTTGGATAGCGAAAATGCCAAAATCTGCATAATCGTTGGGTTTTATTAATTCAGGTCGTTTGATTTCTGTTATAGCTCCTTCGGTGAATTTGTCTATAAAGGGGATACCTTTTGGGGTGACGACATCAACAGGTTGTGGTTCAGGCGCAGAATCATCAATATCAGCTAATTGTTCATACTCGCGCTGAGTTTTTATATCACTGGATAACTGTTGTATCCCTGTGCGTGTTTGTCCGGTCTCTGCTGCTATCTTTACAAGCGTATCAAGCAGCGGCGCCTTCTTTACTCGTTCTCGCTCAGGAATATCTCCGTATATCGCTGCTTCAGTTAACTTTTTCACATCTTTGGTCGCACTTGTTATCGGAGTAAACAGTTGTTCACTTGACACAGAAAAGTCAGTCTGCGCTTGTTGTCGTTGTTGCAGTTTATTCCGTACAGAGTCACGAATTGGTACAAATCTCCTGATTGCATCCAGTCGTTCACGAGCCAATCGGGTTGTTAATGCTTCATTGACCATTATTTAAAATCAGAAACAATTTTTCAATTGCAAAACAATTTTTCAATCCCGACATAACACCATCGTGGAAGTGTTTTAACATCTCTATCAATGATGGGGAAAGTGTCATAATTGTATATAAAAATAATTAATATCACACTTTCCCCACTTTTCCATTTGATCAATCCAAACCAGCCATCAATTTTTTATTCACTGATTTCAACAGTTTTAATAAAAAAATGCTAAAAAAAAATTAAAATCTCTATGAGGGACGGTCACAATCAAATAATGATAAATGGTCAATCAAAATTGTTCATTTTCTTGAATTAACGCCCGTAGGTTTCTAACTTTAGAATTAACCTCCTTTTTCAATTCGTATTCGTACCCCAATTCTTTTCGTATTCGTTCTACGATGGTATACAACGGAGCGAACACACTTACGTCACTGGAAAATGCGAGAGAGTCCCGAATAGAATTCTGAATTCTTTTGATGAGCGCATACTTCTTTGGTAGCATATACTTGTTAGTGCTAACTCCGTATTCTATATCCTGAAAATCAGACATGATTTGATCAGGATTTAACCCATCTGATAGTTCAATATCCCAACTTTTCAATTTTGAAATCTCGGATATGATGCTATTCATGTTTTCAGAATTCATTATTCTATAATAATGATATATTTCTAAATGAAAAATATGACGCATTAGACGTAACTAAATCGAATTTTCTGTCCTGTCTTTTTTGAAATCGCCGTTTTGGTTATCCCCTCTGCAACTCTTCGTACTGAGGGTGGACAAATTTCGAAGTGCCTACCGGCGCTGGTTATTGATTGAAATATTTTTTCTTCGTTAGTTATCGTATTCAAAGATTTCACAGGTCTCGCTTTTTTCGAGTATTTCCCAGTCCCCCCTCGTTCGGAATTTTCACTTTGTGTGATAGCCTGCAGATTTGATAAAGAATTGTTTTTCGGATTAAAATCGATATGATCAATAACAAAATCATCCTCGATCAATCCATAAAAACACTCAAATGCGAAACGATGATTGAGATAAGTTTTCTTTCCAGCACCAAACACCAAATGCCCCATACCATTGTCAGCACCAACTGATTTCTTCAGTCTGCGGTTTCTTACAACACCATCACTGGATGCTTCATAATTTGTGATCACAGGGTGTTGTCTGAATTCTTGGTTCATTCGTATACATAATACTATTGTTTGTCTAATTCATCGTTTGGTTTAATGATAAATCTTTCGATGTAGTCTTGAGCAGTTCTTATGATTTTATCCTTGATACTGACTTTGTCAGCGTCAAGAATACTGACTTTGTCAGCGTCAAGAATACTGACTTTGTCAGCGTCAGGGTCAAAATTTCTGATTGATTGTCCATTTTTTATTTTTTTATCATAATAACGCTTCAACTCCCTGTATCGCTTACCACCGCAATTTAGACACAACTGAGATTTTCCCCTGACCCCAACTCCACATAGAATACAAGGTAACGGACCAAGGCTTCCACGACGATAGCTTTGCATATGATACCCACAGAACTCATTTCTGCATGATTTGTTACACGGGGTTATTGATCCAATCATAAGCCACTTGCAGTGATTCATTATATAAAAATCCTTCATTTAAATGCTTGTTTTAATTATAGCATGAGGGAATTAGGGAGAACGCCTTCGAAAAATGCTGATAAGGAGTTTAAGAGATTATTAAAAATCAATCCTAGATTTAATCTCGATAAACCCAAAAAACGTCCGATAGACGGAAACATGAAAGAGTTTAAGAGATTATTAAAAATCAATCCTAGATTTAATCTCGATAAACCCAAAAAACGTCCAATAGACGGAAACATGAAAGAGTTTAAGAGATTATTAAAAATCAATCCTAGATTTAATCTCGATAAACCCAAAAAACGTCCAATAGACGGAAACATGAAAGAGTTTAAGAGATTATTAAAAATCAATCCTAGATTTAATCTCGATAGACCCAAAAAACGTAACAAGAGATTACTGAAAATCAATCGTAGATTTAATCTCGATAAACCCAAAAAACGTCCAATAGACGGAAACATGAAAGAGTTTAAGAGGTTATTGAAAATCAATCCTAGATTTAATCTCGATAAACCAAAAAAAACGTCCAAGAGAGATTACCCCTGGAAAGATGCTCAATTCAATCTCGATATAGTTTCTAATACACCAAAGAATACAATTCTTGATAAAGCCATGATTAGTAAAATCAGAGATTGTTTTAATGAATTCAAGCGTGATGGAGCATCTTATTGTTGGTCAACATTTCGAATTGATGGTGTTGTTGACGCTACCATGAATGATGAAAAAGCAGCAGTGATAATTTCACGTGTTGGGGAAAAACGGCATTTTTTCCGAATCAAATTCATTATCGAAGTCGATGGCAAATGGATTATTAGGGATAAATTTGAACCAATCCTCAAGAATAAAAAAGCTGTCATTGTGAGTAGAGATTCCAAACCAGGAATTCTAACCGGAATTGATAAGCCATACTACGAAAGATCTTATCCCGTAACAGCAATGGTTTATGGGATATATCCGTTAAATGATAAACCCGATATCGCAAAACTATCTCCTATGAAATATTCTAGTTCACTGAATTGTGTAGCAGAACGACTAATAGAACACTTCACAAATGCGTCCCGGGGGAATAAACTAACTGATCTAAGACGAAAAAAAATAACCGAGTGGGAATTAACGGTAAAACAGCACGGTGCAAAGATTTCTGATATAGCTAAATTAGAAGCATCATTAAAATTCCCAATATCAGTAACAACAATAACAGGAGAAGTATTATACGAACCGAAATATCAATCGCGAGGAGCCCCAATACAGATTATTGATCATAACAAACACGTGTGGACACCTGCGGTAACAATATTTCCACGAGATAGAACCGTGAAATATATCCCTAAGGAGTTCGTCGGGGATGTTTTCTATGAAGAAGGATTATTCGATGCTATTCATGCGTTGTGTAAGGATGATCCTGTGTCAGTGTGGTTACTTAGAAGTGATGAAGAATTCGATCAATTTGTAAAACCAAATGGTGAATTATATCGCATTGAAGAATTAGATAACAGAATGAGAAAAATCGCTAGTGATTTTTCACCGGAGAATTCCCATGAAAAACTACTCACGGATAGTTTTACTATTCCATCAGTGGTAGCTCACTTCGCAAGAGAAAAAAACTCATGGCGTCCAACACGAAATGATTTTCTCGAGGATGTTAAATTGAGTTGCGTCGAATTTGGTCATGGAGGACTGTGGAATACGAAATACTCACGTGATGGTATGATTTCAATTGATATAGCCGCGTGTTATCCCGGAAGTTTTCTCGGATATGGGGAATGCGCTGAGTGCTTCAAACGATTTGGACACCCCACGCATGAAATGACTCGTGTTGCGATTAATGGACCATTGCCTGATTTTGATTTAACCGGATTCGTTCGTGTGATATCATTTGAATTAGCTACAGGGTTACATCCGTGTAGTTATGTTTGGCTCGGTAGACACCTATCTGAAAAACACTGGATGCCAATAGTGCTATTGAGATATATGATTGATTGTGGTATGCTAATATCGTTGATTGTTTCCGAGGCTATTATATGCTATCGAGCTCAGAAAGAAGTTTGGCTACCACAACCCGATCTAGATAGAATAATCAACGAACTACGAAAACAGTTTCCAGATTTCAGTGAAGAAGAAATCATAAATTGGTCTAAAAAGTTATTTGAAATTAAAAAAGAACAAGGAAAAGATCTCGGAAGAAGAATAATCGGTAAATTTACCCAGGGTGGACGATACGACAACGCAAAATACTCTTCGCGGTTGATCATAGATGTCGCTGAATACGATTTTATTGTAGCGGATTTAATGAAACAGGGAAAACTTGTATCCCGTAAGGATGCTTTTCTATCCAATGGTGAGAAATTAGGTACGGTTGTTACCTACTGTTATGGATATGATTCCCAGTACACACATTTGAGAAGTTCAATGTTAGCCTATGCTTCTATTAATCTATTTTCGATGATAAATAGATTTCCTAATACCGCGGTTAGAGTGGCCACTGATTCGATGTATATACACAATAAGTACAAATCAGCTGTAGCTAAATTCACAGATCCCGAAGAAAATTGGGGGCGTTGGCGATTTAAAAAGGAGATGCTACATGAGTATTGTGAATCCGCAGACGTTGCCATGGATGATAAATATCTTTGTTGTAACCGTATTGAAATTCAATCAGAATTTTCTAATGCACCACCGGTATCTGATCCAGTATGTAGATATAAGACAGTTTATTTAAACGGTTGTGGTGGGTCAGGAAAGACAACTCGTGCAATTGAATTATTTCGTCGTGGAAACGCTAGCGTTTCTAACATGATTGTGCTAACACCGACTCACAGACTCGCCAGAGAGATGATACAACGAGGGGTAAATGCTTGCACTTATCACAGTTTTTTTCGATGGAAAGGTGACAAATGGACTCCTGAGCGTATGGGTGATAAATTCATTCCTGAAATCATAATTTGGGATGAAATATGCACAGTGTCATTAGATGTATTAAAAACATTTCTTGAGTGGTTGTTAAACAAAAACACAAAAGTCGTCATGTGCGGGGATCACGGCCAACCACCACCATTTGTCGGTGCATCTCCACATGAATGGCTAAAGGGTTTTGTAGACTACTTTGAAGAAATCACCACTGATTATAGATCACTTGATGAACGATTACGCGAGTTCAAAGCGCTAATTAGATTACAACCGGATAGAATCCAATGCGAAATAGCGCGTGAAGTGATTTCAGAAACCCCAATGAATGATTTCTGGGAAGCGTGGAGACCAAACGATTTGATCATTGCAAGTAGAAAAATAGTCAGGGATACACTTCAGATGAAGTTATTTGAATTGCATAAAGAAAAATTTGCAACGCTTCCAGTACCCCTTTGTTATAGGCCATCGGATACACGAAAACAGAATATTGAAGTTGATATTCCAGGACAGAGTGAAAAACAAATTCTCGTATTAAATGATATTGTGCTGGTTGATATCAATGTCGTTGAAGATGCATTGCGTGCTAATAAATCCCCGTGGACGCTAGGATCCGCAGCAACAATACACTCTTCACAGGGATTGACTATATCGAATACAATTGTTTGGATGGTGGATAATCACATCGAATGGTCAAATTTAGTCTATCTCGCAGTATCCAGAGTACGAAACATAAATCAACTTCGAAGAGTTGTTTTCGATGATAATGACACAACAATAAGTGATATTGATGTTAGCATCATTAATAAAAAACTCTCCGGTTACAAACAACAGGACAAAAAAAAAACAACGAGAATTTGATATTGATGCTGAACTAATAATCACTTTGAAGAAACAACAGAATAATCACTGCGCGAGTTGCAATTGTATAATGCGTTGTCAGTATTCTGATAAGGATCCTCGCCAATTCACCGTAGACAGAAAAAATAACAATCTCGGTCATGTCAGAAATAATGTGATGTTGACTTGTCTTGAGTGCAATAGACGCAACGGTGCTAGTTAAGACCATGCGGTGGCAATTGAGTATCCTCGGGAATCACTTGTAGTTGTTGTCGAGTAAAACCCCGCTGAGGGGCAGTTGAATCCAGTTTATAGACTGGAGGTCTACCAGTTGATCGTGTTATACTAGATATCTTATGCGTAGTGACGCTCCAAATAGGATCAGTAGCCCTTTTTCTACCCCCTTCAAGCTCTCCTGGTTCGTATAAGTACCTCACAATGACATTACTACCAAGAATTGGTTCTTTGAAATCTTTTTGTGGTTGTACGGGTATTGACTTCTTTTTAATCGCGTTGATAGGTTTCATGTTGATTGTTCTAGAAATCTCGTTATTCAGTGCAGTAATCACAGATGGTAATCTTTTAACCCATTCACTGGATCGCTTTTCTTGAATGAATTCTTTTGCGTATTGATATCCAAATAACCGCTCAGCAATCGTCCGATTAAATCGTTCTACAATGGCCTGATCGCGATGTAGCGCAGTATGCCCTCGTCGTATGGTGACATTATGATGTTTCATTGTAGATAACACTGCACCCTGAAATTCCTTGCCAGGATCAACCTGCAATAGATTTGGCCAGTGCAGAGGACCTCGTCGATAAATCCTTTCAAATGCAGAAGCGACTTCAGTGGCTGATTTTGTTTTTAACGGTTCTGCTTCTTTGTATCGACTTGCAATATCAACTACGGTTAACGCATATTTGTAACCACGATCATGTGGTAGAAATAATATATCAGCCTGATGAACTTCATTAGGAGCGGTCACATCAAAATGCGAGAATTGAATTTGTTTAGGCGGTGGTAGATAAATTTGCCATAGTGCCTGTTTGGATAACCAATTAGCCGCAGTGGTTTTTTTCACTTTTGCAGAACTAGCGAGCTGATGGACTGCTGATTTACCCCTCCAGTATCCTCTTGGGGAATAATAAATTGATTCCATATTATTAATTACCAGCACCTAACATCAATTTACTTTTCATAGCCGATTTTATCAAAAATGAAGACAATTTTTCTTTGAAGGATTTATCAGGAATAGCATTTAACGCAGGAATTAATTTCACATCCGCGAGATGCCTGTTTTGCAGATTGCTGCTTTTATAAGCAACATCATGAAGGTGACAGGCCTTATCAATGGCGTTTATTGGTTCTTCACCGGGGTTGGGTTGATTTTGATTATTGAGTCTGATATCAAGTCTGGTTCCTGGTCCACAGTAGCTATATCCTGGGAGGTGCTTTTCTCCGGGGTACTTTGCCCATGGGGTTCCAGGGAGCTTTGCCAATTTGGCTGCGATATCACCTCCTCGTTTTTTTTAAATCAGATCTCATAGACACAAATCTAAATTTCTTTGTACCACATTGCACGCATTTACCAGAAAGCGCTGATCGGTTATTTTTAGTTGTAACCGTCGTCACATCATCTGTGCCAGTACGCGTTTTACACTTCACACAATATAGATCCATAATTTATGTATAGAAATATGGATATAATTGATTTTTCAGCGACTAAAACAAGAGAACCAATTAAGCATCATGCAGCGCTACCAAACTCTATCCGGATGATTATAATCGGGCCATCTGGATCCGGTAAAACGCAATTGTTGCTCAATTTAATAATTAGATGGATGAAGTGGGATAAGTTGTATTTAATTGCCCCTAGCGTAGATGATCAACGATGTTATGAAGTGTTAAAGGATTTTAACGAGAATGCATCAGAAATTAAGGGTGAGAACGCCATTGATTTTATAACCGATATCGATGAAGCACCGAGTATTGATGATATTGATTGAGATATTAACAATTTAGTCGTATACGACGATATAATGTTGGATAAACAAAAAAATCCTGCTAGAATATTTTCCCGTGGGCGTCACAAAAACACTGACGTGATATATGTCACTCAACGCTACACTCAGGTTCCAAAAGTCATCAGAGATAACTGCAATATTCTTTCTGTATTCAACGGAGTTGATACTCAAACTCTTAGAAATATTTGGCAGACATGGTGTTCTGATATGGACTTCAATCAATTTCGAGATTTCTTTAGTCATGCTCAGTCGACTCCGCACGGATTCGCAACAATAAATTTGCATGATCCTCGGACACGATATCGTATCGGACTTGATCAAATATTCGGTTAAAATCGTAAACGAATTATTAACCCAGAACTGAAAACTTTAGCAGCAGAGAGGGTGGATAACCACATCGTTGCGAGCAAAATTGATTAAAAAATCGTAAAATCTCCGTTTTTGCAAAAATGGAGACTTTTTTTTTGGTTAAATGAGATTTGTTGGAAACCTGATATTTTGTTCGAAAACGTTATCTATAGGCCATATTTTGTTCGAAAACGTGATCTGGAAGCCTTATTTTCGCTTGAAAACGTGGTCTGTTCACCCTCTCTGCTGCTAAATGCTTCATGATTATATTCAATGAGCAGATGTTACGATTGAAAATAATTATCGGAATCTCTTTGAGGTTCAATCAGAATTTTCTAATGCACCATCGATATCTGATCCAATCTGTAGATATAAAACAATTTATTTAAACGGCTGTGGTGGATCAAGAAAGACGACTCGTGCAATTGAATTAATTCCGTGGGAAAAATCCAAACATGATTGTGCTAACACCAACTCACAGACTTGCAAGAGAGATGATACAGCGAGGGGTAAATGACTGTACTTATCACAGTTTCTTTCGATGGAAAGGAGATAAGTGGACTCCTGATCGTATAGGCGAGAAATTTATTCCTGAAATCACAATTTGGGATGAAATATGCACAGTGTCATTAGATGTATTACAAACATTTCTCGAGTGGTTGTTATTGAAAAATACAAAAGTCGTCATGTGTGGTGATCACGGCCAACCACCACCATTTGTCGGTGCATCCCCACATGAATGGCTAAAGGGTTTTGTAGACTATTATGAAGAAATTAACACTGATTATAGATCACTTGATGAACAATTACGAGAATTCAAAGCGCTAATTAGATTACAACCGGATAGAATCCAATGTGAAATAGCGCGTGAAATAATTTCAGAAACTCCCATGGAGGAATTTTGGGAAACATGGAGACCAAATGATTTGATAATTGCAAGTAGAAAAATAGTCAGAGACACACTTCAGATGAAGTTATTTGAAACGCATAAAGAAAAATTTGCAACACTTCCAGTACCATTATGTTATAGGCCTTCGGATACACGAAAACAGAATATTGAAGTTGATATTCCAGGACCAAAATCCGAAGGATTTCAAAGACAGAATTTAGTACTAAATGATATTGTGCTGGTTGATATCAGCGTCGTCGAAGATGCATTGCGTGCTAATAAATCCCCATAAACGCTTGGATATGCAGCAACAATACATTCTTCACAGGGATTGACTATATCGGATACAATTGTTTGGATAGTGGATAATCACATCGAATGGTCAAATTTAGTCTATCTTGCAGTATCCAAAGTACGAAGAATAAATCAGCTTCGAAGAGTTGTTTTAGATGCTAGTTAAGACCCCGCGGTGGTAATTAAGTATCCTCGGGTATCACTTGCAGTTGTTGTCGAGTAAATCCTCGTTGAGGGGCAGTTGAATCCAGTCTATAGATTGCTGGTCTCCAAATAGGATCAGTAGGCAATTTTCTGCCACCTTCAAGCTCTCCTGGTTCGTATAAATACCTAACAGTGATATCAATACCAAGAATTGGTTGGGAAATGCTAGAATCCTCTTGTGGGAGTTTTAGTATAGACTTCTTTTTAATCGCGTTGATAGGTTTCATGTCGATTGTTCTGGTAGTCTCGTTATTTAGCGCTGCAACTACCCCTGGTAACCTTTTGACCCATTCACCGGATCGCTTTTTTTGGATGAATTCTTTTGCGTATTGATATCCAAATAACCGCTCAGCAAGAGTCCGATTAAATCGTTCTACAATTGCCTGATCGCGATGTAACGCAGTATGCCCCCGTCTGATGGTGTCATTATGATTCTTCATTGTAGATGCAACCACACCCTGAAATTCCTTGCCAGGATCAACTTGTAACAGATTTGCCCAGTGCAGAGGACCCCCTCGATAAATCCTTTCAAATGCGGAAGCTACTTCAGGTGATGATTTTGTTTTTAGCGGTTCTGCTTGTTTGTATCGACTTGCAACATCAACTACGGTTAACGCGTATTTGTAACCACCATCATGTGGCAGAAATAGTATATCAGCTTGATGAACTTCATTAGGAACGGTCACATCAAAATGCGAGTAGTGAATTTGTTTAGGCGGTGGAAGATAAATTTGCCATATAGCCTCTTTGGATAACCAATTAGCCGCAGTGGGTTTTTTTTTTCACTTTTGCAGCGCTAGCAAGTTTATTGATTGCTGCCTTGCCTCTCCAGTATCTACTCGGAGAATAATAAATAGATTCTATGTTGTTATTAATTACCAGCACCTAACATCAATTTACCTTTCATAGCCGATTTTATCAAAAATGAAGCCAAAATTTCTTGAAGGTTTTATCAGGAATAGCATTTAATGCATGAATTAATTTCACATCTGCTAGATGTCTATGCTGCAAATTGCTGCTCTTATATGCAACATCATGAGCGTGACACGCCTTATCAATGGCGTTTATTGGTTCTTCACCGGGTTTGGGTTGGTTATGATTATTGAGTCTGATATCAAGTCTTGTTCCCGGTCCACAATAACTATACCCTGGAAGGTGTTTTTCTCCTGGATACTTTTCCCATGGGGTTCCAGGGAGTTTAGTTAGCTTGGCTGCGATATCACCTCCTCCTTTTTTTTTTAAAGGTTCCTTGGGTTTACCAAGGAAAACAAATCTAAATTTCTTTGTACTACATTTTACGCATTTACGAGAATGCGTTGATCGGTTATTTTTAGTTGTAATCGTCATCAAGTCATCTGTGCCAGTACGCGCCCTACATTTCACACAATATAGATCCATAATTTATATATAACAGCATGAATGTAATTGATTATTCACCTACCCGACGACGGGAACCTATTAAACACCATGAAATGTTGCCGAATTCAATTAGAATGATTATAATCGGACCATCTGGAAGCGGCAAGACACAACTGCTACTTAATTTGATAACGAAATGGATGAAATGGGACAAATTGTATTTAATAGCTCCGAGTGTAGACGATCAGCGATGCTATGAAGTGCTAAAGGATTTTAACGAGAAAGCAAAAGAATTTCAAATCGATGATGATATCATTGAATTTATTACTGATATCAACGATGCACCGAGTATTGATTCCATTGACGGAAGTATTAACAATTTAGTCGTATATGACGATGTGATGTTAGATAATCAAAAAAATTATGCTAGGATATTGTTTTTAGAGGCAGGCATTAAAGCACTGATGTGATATATGTCACTCAACGATACACACAACTACCAAAAGTGATCAGAGATAACTGCAATTTATTGTGTGTATTTAATGGAGTTGACACACATACTCTTAGAAATATTTGGCAAACTTGGTGCTGCGGTGATATGGATCATAATCGATTTAGAAATTTCTTTAGTCACGCTCAGTCAATACCACACGGATTTTTAACGATAAATTTATCAGCCCCAAGGATACGATATCGTATCGGACTTGATAAAATATTCGGGTAAAATCATAGGGGGTGAGTGTCCATCGTGTTTTTTACCCAATGGAAGCCTCATCGACCCCTGGATTCACCGTGTTTCAGACAAAATCACTAAGGCTCCATTTGCCAAACAGAGACTTTCTTTTTTTTTTGGTTAAAACATGAAATTTCGTAGGAAGGTTCTATTTGTTGTTTTGACGGTTAAAATCGATTTTTGTTTGAAAAGTTGTCTGATTCACCCCCTCTGCTGCTGATTCTCTAAAACCGTAAGTTTAAATACTTTTTTTTATGAAAATATTTGTACTCTATAAATTGTTTGCTAAATTTTTACGCGCTTGTTATTTTTACTTCTGTCTATGTTGCTGCTTATTCGAGCCTAATCACGTAACAATATATATATATATATACATATACATATACATATATATATATATATATATATATATATATATATATATATATATATATATATATATATATATATATATATATATATATATATATATATATATATATGGGAGTTCAAGAGTATGCTTTCTGCCATATTTTGATGGATCTTTGTTTTTATGCAAAGTCGAAATGAAAAATACTGACATTTTTAACCCATTTGTGTTTGTTCCTACGCAAAAATGATAGTCCCCATATATGTATTTGACAGAGATATTTGTATTGTACATCTAAATATTTTCATGGAAGCGAAATCTAAGTTAAACAACAAAACAATGCGACTTAACATTAAAACACAAGACAAAATAGTATGAAGGAAGGCACGTATTTGTTTGAGCATTTTTATTATGGAAATGATAGTAATACTTAAGAAAAACAGAACATATATATCATTACTTAGTTGTGAGTGGGAAGTTATTTTATGTTAAGATAGCTAAAATTACATGAATGGTTGTCTGAGAAAGAGTGGACAATAAAATAAAATAAAGAAGTTCATTCCTTCAAATGACCATTTGTATTACATAACCATGTGTTGATTCTCTTTGTCTTAATTGTTCTTTCGCTCAGTCAAAGAACACTTTTCAGTCATGGCGCCTAAACGATTCCTTATTTAAGTTCTTGTTCGTCATCTAATATTCACATGTAGGTTCACGTTCCCCTAACAAAAGTTCAAAACTGGATTCTTCGCTATAGACTTCGTTTTCATGGCGCATATACTGACACATAGTGCTCTGAAGGATACCAATCGGATTTACAGGTCCTATAAAACAGAGAATGATATGATGCACGTATAAATCGATTTGTTATTCTTTAATATAAGAATTTATTGATATGTGTTTATTTCTTTCTATTCCCGATTTCCTTGCAAATGCATATCAGAGTTATCTCCTGATACTAAAGCGATGTTTCGTTCTCAATAATATATTTTTTTTGAATATTATAAATTCTTAAAGTTTCCTCGTTATTTAATGATAACCCATCATTGTGTCTAAATATGTTTTATTGAATTACTGTTGTAAATTATAACAATACTACATAAATATAAGCTAATAACCTACTGCGTTCACTTCCCCACAAAAATGAAAAAGAATGTAAATTAATTAACGATCAGTACTTGATACAATAATGTCTGCTTTGAAAAATATTAAACCACAGCTGTTCGTAACAGGAAAGCAAACGTGAACCCTTGTTCCTATATTTGTAGACATTTGTAACTTCCGAAGAAACAGCTGTGGTTCCGTGGTTTTTTTTAATGTACCTAATTCAGTGTACTTTTCTCACAAAGACCTTTCCCACCTCAGAGTGTTAATATATCTAGCAAATATGTCCCGGTGATACATTTACGAAAATGTTAGAGTCGCAGCATTGATTCCCACCTTTCCCTCTAGCTTTGTAGATTCATAGATAAGAAGATGTCTAAGACTAATTTAGAGAGAATGTTGACCGTATTATAAACAAGCACGTGAGGCTAATGAGTCAATGAAGAACCTCTGTCAACACCATATAGGAATGGTCAGAAATATTGTATAGATTATTCTCTCAAATGTATAACCAGGTTAAGAATTTACATCGAGTAGGTTCATAGAAAACATACTACTGCGCAAATGAATATTTAAATGCAGGCGAAAATTTCAATGCTCATCGGAACATAAAATGTTTCCTCATATTTTAGTAATGGACCTATGACAGGGAATCTCAACTAAAAGGAAATGTTTAATATTTACACCAGCAAGTGGAAACCTTTCACAGATAAACGTCTGGATTACCCAAAAGTTTGCCATCGCGGTTTTCATTACAATCATAGTGTTGAATAACTTAAGATGAAACACCACACCGGCCAGCGCTATGTTAGTGGGGATCACATATATAAATATAAAGGATGAATGACTGAGGGCTATTGATTGGTAGGAGACAGACAGTTGCATGACGATACTGAAGGATGCGGGCCTGCTTAATTAACCTAACACCTGCATTTAACTGTTAGTGCCTGTCATCTCATTACGTAAAACTACGGTCATAATCAACACCTTGAAACGCAATGTGTGTTTTTGTGACCCTAAGTGTCTTGAAACTGAAGATTAACAACGATACAGCAATAAAGCAATAAGACATCGTTTGGAGGTATTCAAGCTTTTCCTCAGGGAAATACATAATTTACCAAAATGGCCAGAAGAAGAAAATTAAACTGTGTAAATTGTTTTATCAATGTGAATCTAGTAAGAGAGCTAAAATGAAAACAGTTAGATATATACTTAACATTTCAAGCCAAGTATGCAAAAGATGAAGAAACAATTTGCATCCACATAGAATAAATTAAACCTAAAAGCCAAGATAAATTCATGACTTCATGGTTCTGCTTTGAAAGATCACGTTTCAGTGGCAATCATTCGGCGTTAATTTTTGTGGTCGTTTCTAGGTCAGCGAGGTCGCATGCAAACGAAAATGTGCTATATGATTGAGGTGGTCTATCTATTTATATGTAAAGCTGAGGGTTCTATCAACTTTGCGAAGTTTATATCTTACCGGCAATAAAATATAATTTGGAAGTGTCTTCTGGGAAAGTATGGCCACATAAACTTCCATTTAATGGGAACTCCATTGTGATTTTACCCTCCAAATACCCATTCAATGGAGTCAGTCCTGCCTGAAAAGATAAAGGTGAACCACCATAAAAATCCAATGTCTACCATGAATTAATGCAGATCATTTAGCAACACGTTCCTCTGCGTCCCGTATACATACGCAACGAAGTCATGCAGCAACACATACCACAGATTCTGCTTGCATTAGCCTGGAGTGCAATACTATCTCACTGATTGAGAATTAGTAGCTACTGACCCATAGTTTTTTGGGCAAGGATTAACCAAACTTATAAGGACATCTTATATTGCATAAACAATCACGTCTTTTCCCCACTAGTAATACAATGAGCTTTTACTTCTACACTATGCTTTACGGGTAGTACAAACTTTATCTATTTCATTGGATCTGAATGGGAAAATACAACTTTATTACCTATATTTTGTGTTTTAGTAATCGTTGTTCCTTGTTATATCATGTAATTGAATGATGTTAATTAAAATCATGTACAAAACAGTCTTCTTACGAAATCGTTGAAGAAAATACATGCTTTGAAATCTATCATTTGTTACGGGAATCGAAATGATGTTTAAATACTGTTATGCATTTTTATTGTGGGTACACATTTGTTACATGACTGTAGATTACAATGAGCCATAAATAAGTCTTTACAATTCTTAAGACAATTGTGGGGTAGGTTAAAAATTAACAACTACGTCAAATGGGTGAGATTTGATGTATGTTACTTGGGTCAAGATGTGCGGATTCTAGATGTAATATAAAGAGAGTAATGTGGAATTATATTGTTAATGTTTCGAATTCATATTTTCCTGTTATTTTTTCAACATCAATATCGATATATAGTTAATACTGTAATTGGATTTTGTTTAGCAGAACAATATATTTAAACTATTAGAATCACTATGTGCTCGATCGAAGAATAGCAACATTTTAGGATCATTTGTGAATTTATTGAACGACTTCCTGGACAATGTCATTTTGAAATAACAAGACTGTTGGTACTTCAATATGATCAAAGCTAGTGTTATTTCATCAAGTTTAATGCCCATCGCATCTCTTTAGAACATTTGATAAAACTTAAGAACACTCGAAAAGCACATAAGTACAATCAGGACTAAGAATTCACCTGGAACACTGCTATGTTGGATTTGTGATAGAACCATTATGATTATTTTAGATTTATTTCATGGCACAGAAAGTTATTCTTAATTGTATTTTTTATAACTTCGAAAATATACTTATTTCTTACCTTTTTGCAAAACACTCTGGTTTTGCTTTTCTATTACTTAGTTTAAGAACATATAGTGGTAACAATACAAACTGTGGTTATGCTAATTTAACAGAAGTTAGATATTTTATTCTGTTCGTAAAGAAGTTGCTGCCATTTGGTTTCACTATTATCATGTCGAAGTAAAAATATAGATACATCATTAGCACAAAAGGTAAGATAAAATATTCAAGAACTGAAGAGTAAAGGCAGATATTGGGACACATCGCATAAATCATCAGTACCAGCATTCATAACGTTCACAAATACTCTTCCAATGACATCTGAATGACCAGCAGAATCATTTTCAGGAACAATCTTATTTTTTCATTAACTGCATATATTCTTAGTTTAACATTTTTTAGTTAAGAAATTGGACACACTTTTACAGCTCAAACTATTTCATTGACAATGCTCTTCCGAAAATCGTTTTATAGTAGTCGTCTTGCTGCGATAGTAATGGTTGTATTGATTCAGAGGGCGTGATTTTCCCCCAAACAGCATATGCTTTACCGACTAAGGACGGTTTTGAACACTGAATTGATTACGTCGGTTGAATGGGCTGGGTCAAATTGTATTTTTTCATATCGGTTACTAAGATGTCAATAGGTGAGATGGAGGATGGGGTGGTATTTGCATGCTATTCTTTGTGATCTTTTCCAATACAATAACTATGAGTTGTGTTCATAACAGTATTTGTAGTTATCATTTGTGTCCTCATTATTTTACGTGAAATGTAACGACGAGGAAAAGTTGCTTTTTATACGCGAATGTTCTAATGAGTACAGGTTATATTATGTGAGTGTTCTAACGAGAACAGATTATGCTATGCGGGTGTTATAATGAGCACAGGTTATACTATGCTAGTGTTTTAATGAGCACAGGTTATACTATGCCAGTATTTTAATGAGCACAGGTTATACTATGGGAGTCTTCTAATGAGCACACATTATGCTATGCGAGTGTTATAATGAGCACATATTATATTATGCTAGTATTCTAATGAGCTCATATTATACTATGCGCTGGATACAAAAATAATTTGATCGTTAGTCCGCATTAATTTTTCATTATTATTTTTGGCTCTATCCTAGTAATTTGTACCCTCGAAATTTACAGTTTTGAACTCATCTCAAGAAAAATGTTGTTTTATGGTTTCTACCGTATTTGAAATATTTAAGTACAAAGTACAATTTTGATATTGTACAGGTAGAGTAGCAAACATTAAGGCACTTATTTGTGCATTGTAGCCTTTTCTAAAACAATATTTTGCTCTCTGATATTCATTCAGTTAATATGAGCAGCAGAGGGGGCGAATCAGACAACTTTTGTTTGTTTTTATTTTTGATTATACCCCCTCCAAAATAACACTAGACCCTTCTCGCGAAAAAATAAGTCTCCGACCCTTGTCTGAAAACATTCGCGTCGCAACGTCGTTGTCACTCACCCCCTCTGCTGCTAGAACTTTCAGTTTTGGGTTAACCGAATATTTGATCCAGTCCTTAGGACGAAAATCATTTATGATTTCACAAATAGACTAATTTGTAAAACCTCCTCTTGTAAATCAATCAGATTATTAGACTGGTCAGTGAGTTTGAAATTAATTCTGGTTAATGAATTATTATGACATCGCATATAGACTGGATTCACCGGAGACTCAATTATTAAAAACCCTGGAGGGGCTGTTGGTGCAAATGAATACAAAATATATCCTTGCTGAGCTTGATTTGATCGTTCTAAATTTATTTGATAGCTTCCTTCGATCACATCACATACTAAATTGAGCGCAATCAATGTTGAAATATTCACATTGAACGGAGCAATATGCCTGCCACCACCATCTGGGTCATTATTATGTTTGAGGATAGTTGTTTGTGGTTGTGTTTTTTTCCACGTATCATGGATTTTTTTGAAACCTTCATCGATGGCATCACTGAGAGATTTTTGTAATTCTGAGATATTATATCCTGGTAGTTTGAATGTGGGGATATCTTTGACGCGTATATTATACTTCGCTGCAAATGTTGTTCTCGTTTGGGGGTTATTGTGATCTAATATATCCTGAATAATTTTTAGGTTAAATGTTTCCATGTCATTGATGATTTTGTTACATGTTTCTACAACGCTGATAAATTCATCTCGAGTGAGAGTGCCGGATTTAAGGGGTATTAACAACAATGAAAAATCTTTATTCATTGCTGTGAAATTGTCAATGATTTTAGGTTCGTTAACAAAAAAATGATGATGCTCCTTTACTTCCTCCTCTTCTCCAATTGGTCGATATACTAAACTAAAAAACTCTATAGTAAATCTATGATCTTTATAACTCTTTACTGGATTATCAGATTTTGTCCTGTCGGTGATATAATCAGTTTTTTGTGGTTCTGGTAATTTAACGGTTTTTCCACCGGGTGGTAATTCAGGTCATCCCAGTACGGTTCTAATAGAACTTTGATAGATATCTACGACATAACCCTCTGTGCTTATTTCAATGGCAGATGATAGTGTCGGCACATGAACTGTTATAGCTATTTTTGATTCTTTTCCAGTAATCGATTTTATTCTACGCGCGAATTCATCATTGATTTGTTCGATTTGGTATGATCCGGTTGGTATGGAAACAACGTTCCAGTCTGGGGTACCGTCGGGTTTATTCTTATTTGCAAATACCAGTGAATTATTGGGTTGTTGACCACCAAATGATTTTGACCTAATATTTGGCCAACTATGGTATACTCGTAATTTTGCTAGCGCTATCTCCTTCACTGGGACCGGAGAGGGGAAATTCACACTGAATTCTGGATTCGTTGAGGTTATTGAGATCATGCTTGTTTGTACTGGGTTCGTGTTCTCCACTATTTGTTGAAGTAATTCCATCTGTGTTGTCATTGTTATTATACTCATGTTGTATTTCTAATTTTGACATCGCAGAATCATATATATCTACCATCGCTGAAAACTCACTCTCTGATATAATTGTATCATCGAGCGATGACGATATCAATGAGGATAATTGCGAGTATGCAGTGGACACAACATGAAATTGAATTATGTAGTCTTGTAGTTTCCGTTGGCTGCATGAGGATATTTTTTTTGTGATTATTGAAATTATTCCAGCGATTGTTGTTGCCGCAGAAATGCAAATTGGAACAGCTATCGGAGCCATCATTGTCACTGAAGACAGTATAATACCAGCTCCGGTGATTACACCACTCACAGCGTACACAGTAACATCAATTGCGGTAATTCTCCTGCGATATTTTTTAATTTTCAATTCATACTCCTCAGACAAGGTTTTGAGTCTAGTTTGATACTCTCTGACCTGATCATAGCGATATTGCGATGATGAAATCATTTTTTATTTTAAATACAATTGAAACCGTTAGTGAAATTGCTTTGCAATTTTCAACTTAAATCCGCTACGAATTCCACATACCACGTTGTTGTAACCCTAACCAAATTTTTATCAGTAGCTATTAACGTGAACTGTTCAGTTGTATCCTTGTCGATGATCGTTGAAATCGTATTATTGACCCCGGATGAACTGGACGATGAAATATTAAATTGAGTCGTTCTCACTATTGTTAATCGATAAATACCCTTAACTGTTGCAGTGATGTCTAATTTGTTGTTTTCAGGTGTCCACTCAAATGATCCGTGTTGGATTGTGTATACCACGTTGTTGGTTTTCTCATGAGGAATTTTTGTTTTTTCAATAACTGTTATCATCCTCGAAAGATCACCTTTGACGGCTTCGATGAAGTTTTTCGTCTCATCGATGGATTTTTTAATATCAGGGAGTTTTAGTTCAATTTTATCGAATGTAGTTCCAATAAATTTATCAATGATATTTCTACGAAATGCGGTAAACTGTTTTATGTGTTCTTCGGTTTTAGATTGAAGTGTTGCTAGTTCTAACGCAGAATCGTTGAGAGTTTTAAATCGATCTGTAATCGTCGAAAAAAGTACACCCGGTTTGAGTTTACCCTGATCGGAAAATAACGCGATAGTATCCTCGATTGCATTATGTTGTTTAACTAAAATATCATCCAGAGAAATATTACTGGTTTTCAATTTACCCTGATTGGAAAATAACGCGATAGTATCCTCGATTGCGTTTTGTTGTTTAACTAAAATATCATCCAGAGAAATATTACTGGTTTTCAATTTACCCTGATCGGAAAATAACGCGATAGTATCCTCGATTGCATTTTGTTGTTTAACTAAAATATCATCCAGAGAAATATTACTTGTTTTCAATTTACCCTGATCGGAAAATAACGCAACGGTGTTCTCGATTGCGTTTTGTTGTTTAACCAAAATATCATCCAGAGAAATATTACTGGATTTCAATTTACCCTGTTTGTCTTGAAATACAACTATTTCATTCGGGTCAACACTTGTTAAGTTCAACGTCTCAGCGATTTCATCTTTAATTTTTTTTTGTATATCCTTGATAGAATCAGGAGTTGCAGTGTCATCGGGTTTGGGTTTCAGAGGTCTTCCCCAAATATCAATCATGATATTTTATATATCTCTCTCTAAAAAGCGATTACTAGTGTAGTCATTTACGACAATGTGTGGTGATTTTCTAGATGCTGAAATAGCGTCAAGGACATTTAATACTTCACTGCCGCATATTGGTGGGTCATTGATTTGTTGTGTTGGTAGCGTAGAATACCAAGTCTTCATTGGAAGGGTTTTTATATAACGCATAAACTCTTTTGGTGGGGCTAATCCATTTGAATCAAAATAGACAATCCCACGTGGATCAATAGCGTATGCAACCCAGTGAGTTCCAGGTCCGGTGCTGTTATCGAGATTAATAATACCTGTTTCAGTTTTGTTTGGTTGATGTGGTAATTGATCTTTCATAAAAACACCTCTGAAATTTTTAATCACTAGTTTTTTAGCAGCATCCATTAAATCAAAATTGGACATTGGAACCATAGATTTCTGAATTAATAAACCGTTCCTGGTAGTCTCAGGCCTGATCCGTGAACGGATCTCCCGCTGTACCATGAATACGGGGTTCCTGGTAGTCTTAGACCCTTTCCGCTGTACCATGAATACGGGGTTCCTGGTAGTCTTAGACCCTTTCCGCTGTACCATGAATACGGGGTTCCTGGTAGTCTTAGACCCTTTCCCTTTTTTTATACCCTTGACCTTTCTTCGGTTCATATGATTCAGCAATGCTCTGTACCGCTTTTGTTCCCAAGCCTCCAACTACCCCCAATGCGGCCGCTTTTGCTACTGCTGGGGCTGCTGCCGCAACCAATGCTGGTATTGCAGCAAACAACGGAAATATACCACCTGTTTTTATCATATTTTTGATAGCAGCCGCAGAGAGTGTGATCTGAACTCCTTTTTTATCCTTGAAAGCATCATTGAAATGTTTCACTTGACGAGTTGTCAGCGATAATTTATTTGCACCACCAGTCATTTGATTAGGTTTCAACGTGATTGTGGTTCCACATTTTTTAGCCGATTCTGATTGCAATTTTTTGATTTAACCAGGAGTTAACGCAACACTAATAACACTATATGACATGTTATACATAATTGATTGATTCTAAATCGTAAAACCATTCAATGGAAATATCCTTCGGATTTTCAATTACATATTTTCCACTGGTGCATCTACCACTCTCATTCTTCCACCAACACCTTCAAGTAGCATTGATTTATCACTGAGAATGACAGCAACCGCTCTATAATTAGCAACAGCACCAGGACGGGTTACACGGGCTCTTAAGTGTATATCAACGACAGATTGTCTTGTTAAATCAAGATGTTCCAGCGAAAAGTAATAAATCGGATAGAGGCTTTTAAAGTCGTATTGTGATATTTGCAAACCGGTATCCACATTTTGATCAAGTGCCATAAATGACAACAGGTTATGATAGACACGTGCAATATGATTTTGACCGTAATCAAGTTGCACATCTTCAGATGGTTCCTGTTGTCCGTTTATTCTCAGTGAGACTTCATTAACACCTAACTGATCAAATATCATATGACTTCGTCGTTGATCACCAACTCGCGCAGCATTCTGTAATGCAATAAATATATGACGTGGAGCTGAAACCCCTTGTTTTGATGCCAGGTGCCATGTGAATGTACCATCAACATTGTCTTGTTTAGTATCCGTAGTCACTGATAACCAACTCAATAACGACTTTCCTCCTTGGTCCATAAATGATAACAATTTTTCTTCTGCTGTGATTGATGGAGTTAACACTGGCATCCACAATGATAGTTTTGTTAAAACGACTTTACCATCAGGAACAGCAGCATCACGCCATATTGCATCATTATCAGTACCCTTTCGTACAAGCGCTACTGTGTGTTTAGCTCCATAAATAACTTTTCGGACGTTTCTACAGAATCCGAATATATGATGCAGTGGAATTGCACATGAAAATTGTCGACGCTGTCCTTGTAATGTTGCTACACGTGTTGCAAATCCTAGATTGTAATTAGTAATAGTATTTATGACATCAAATTCAGCAGGTGGTCTTACATATCCGGCTGGTGCTGGATCAAGTGCTGTAGCTCGTGTTGCCTTGACTCTAGAATACTGGTTGTGTTCAGGGTGATCAGTAATATCCTTTGCAAACATCATAGATGGACCCGCTGATCTTGAATAATCATCAGAATATCTTGCTAACCCTATGATTGTTGTAGCCACATCAACTTCACGGTCAATGGATTCAATTTCTTTTCCATCAATGAGATATCTAGCGCTTTCAAATAACGCCATGATACCGTTATTAACAAAACCAACTCGGGTAGTTGGGCTAATGTCATATGGAGGATCATTATGTGCAGCATCATTTGTTACAAGTTCTCCTTCTACTTCAATAAACGCTTCACAAGGCAAAAAGTATTTACTGGTATCATGAACTTGAAGTTCAATTCGTGATCGGAGATCTGGTTGTACTGCGTGATAAGAATAAAATTGAAAATCGCGTACAGAATCATCTTTACGCACTGGGGCATCCATATCAAATGCTGGATCAGGTGACCTTTTGAACATTTTATTCTATTTATCAGAGTCTAAATCGGATTTTCCATTTCATCGTGAAAAACGCTAGCGCTTTCGTCGTGGTTTTTTAAAGCCACTTCCTGCTATCATGTTTGCTGTCATGTTATTTTGGTCCTCTTGATTTACCATCGACGCTAGTTTTTCATCTACTGCGTTATTTATTATTTTACTAACACTTGCAGGCATTTCTTCTGTAGATGGCAATGGTACCTGTTTCTTTTTTCGCCTCACTAATGATGTTATTTTATCCTTCGCAGTTGAAAACGCTTTCCCGGCAAGATCTCCAACAGTACTAATACCCTTATCACGAATAACATCAATGGCTTTCATTCCTAGTTGTTTAGCTAACGGCATCACTTTTGGGGCCGTTCTTGAAAAGAATCCTAAAATGGTCTTGCCGAGGCCATCTCCGTAGTATGCTCTATAAACTGGAAACCGTGAATTAACTACATAGACGAGGGTTGGTTTATCATGATTGTAGTGTATAATCATTATTATAAAAACAATAGTGTTTTCAATTGTTATTTAATCGCTATGATACCCATTTGCTAACTCGTCAATGAAATCTCGATATGTTTTGATATCCATGATACCGCCGGCAAATAACCGTTTACAGATATCAGCTGCTTCATTAATTATTTCTGGAGAGTTATTTCCAGCTCGTTTTCCTCCGATGAGAACATCTAATCGTGATATATCATTGATAACACTATCAGGACAAGTGTTTCCAATCCTTGGATTTCCTAATCCACTTCCGCTATAACCAGCTGCTTCATCTAGTTTGTCTGTATCCGTGGTTTGTAAATAATCAAGAGTATCATCATCATCATCAGGTGGTAGTTGTTGTTTTTTAGGTGAAAAAGATATTTCCTTTGCAGGTTGCTGTCGCTTTCTTTGCAATCTTGGCGGTTTTTGTTGTTGTTTAAACTCTTCGTATTGATTATACACGTGATCCACCATCCTGATATATTCAATGTATGATGCACTATCTGTCTTTTTTTGACTTTTTCCAGTTTTGATTTTATAGAATATATCAGCCCAGTGAGTGAAATTCTTAACAAACTTATGATGTTCTGGTTTCAACATTTTTTTTCTGTCTTCATAGGACGTAACAACAAGCGTAGGAATTTCTGTTGGATCAGTCTCATCAATTGCTGCTAACCCTTCTTCGTTAAATCTCATGCGTAAATCATCTACTGTTCTCTTTGATTCTATTTGTTTTGTTTGTTCAGTTTTCGCTGCTATTTTTTCAAGTTCACCAATAACAGATTTTCCCGTCTCGGGACCATCTCCCAGTAAAGCACGCTCTACTCCTTTCGCTGCTGTGGTTACTGGTTTAAACAATTCTTCAGACCCCAGAGCAAAATCAGTTTGTAAACTCTGTCGTTGTTGCAGTTTATTCCTGACAGAGTTGCGAATTGGTATAAATTTCTTAATTGCATCTAGTCGCTCACGAGCCAATCGGGTCGTTAATGCTTCATTGACCATTATTTGAAATCAGAAACCATTTTTCAATTGCGAAACAATTTTCCCCATCGATGATTCCATCCTTAACGGTCCAATTTTTTATTGCTGTGAAATATTTTTATTTTTTATCCATTGATTTTGCCTGTTTTGGTGCCATTTTGGTGGTTTTCAGTTGAAAATCTCAAAGAGATTTTACAGTCAAGTAGTCGATTTTACATGGGATTTTCCATAAGGAAAAGCTGTTAAAACTCATTTTTGATGATTTTTAGCCATTTTTCATCAATTTTTGCCTGTTTTCAGTGATGTTTGGTCATTTTTCATCGATTTTCATCAAAAAACCTCGTAGGGTCAAGTTGTCGATTTTGCATTGGATTTTCCATAGAGAAAAGCTGTTAGGATTCTATTTTATTTTCGCAGTGTGAAATATTTTCACTGATTCAATCAAAAAATGACAAAAAAAAAATGAAAATCTCAAGGAGATTTTACTGTCTGACAAAATCTTTTGAGGGGCCGGTCAATCAAAATAGTTCATTTTCTTGAATTAACGCTCGTAAGTTTCTAATTTTAGAATTAACTTCCTTTTTCAATTCATATTCGTTACCCAATTCTTTTCGTATTCCTTCCACGATAGTATATAACGGAACAAACACATCTACTTCACTGGAAAATGCAAGAGAGTCTCGAATAGAATTTTGAATTTTTTTGATGAGTGCATATTTCTTTGGCAACATATACTTGTTAGTGCTAACTCCGTATTCTATATCCTGAAAATCCGACTTGATTTGATCAGGATTTAACCCATCTGACAATTTAATATTCTGATTTTTCAATTTTGCAATTTCAACTATGATGCTATTCATAATTTCAGAATTCATATATGATAATACATATTTCTAATTCATTTTTCAAAAATAAATGAGCCGTTAATATTTTTAAAAATTCAGTCTGTATATATAAATATATTTTTTAAAAATTCAGTCTGTATATGTAAATATATTTTTTAAAAATTCAGTCTGTATATATAAATATCTTTTTTAAAATTAATTCTGTATATATAAATATATTTTTTAAAATTCAGTCTGTATATATAACTATCTTTTTTAAAAATTAATTCTGTATATATAAATATATTTTTTAAAAATTCAGTCTGTATATATAAATATATTTTTTTAAAATTAATTCTGTATATATAAATATATTTTTTTAAAATTCAGTCTGTATATATAACTATCTTTTTTAAAAATTAATTCTGTATATATAAATATATTTTTTAAAATTAATTCTGTATATATAAATATATTTTTTAAAAATTCAGTCTGTATATATAACTATCTTTTTTAAAATTCAGTCTGTATATATAAATATAAATGCAGACAAAAATAAATATCAACCATGATGAGCGATTATCAGTCATTTGGCCCCCTTGATATAGGCCGTTGTGGTTCTATTTGCATTGATTGGGTCCCTTATTAGGCCTTTGTGTCTTTCATAGTGTCCCTTTGTTAGAGCATTTTTCTGTTTCTGTTTTATATCAGAATGTTTTTTTTTGTTTTTGCTCTTTGAGATATGACCCTATGACCGTTTCTATTAGCCTATAATTCATTCTGGGGTTACCCAATGTGCATCCACGTTTTGGCCGGTAATTCATTTTTGAACACCATACGGGGTAACCCAAATGTGATGGAGAGCTAATTACATCCATGGATGGTATTTATTTTAGGTCATTTATATTTACATTCACCGGAAACATATTCCCCTAAGAGTGAATCTAACTCGTCAAATAACGGGTTATAATCACAAGAGGGTATGTTTACGTGAAATGACCTAGAGGTTACATATATACGACAACACATCTTTGGAACTCCTTGGTTGCCTTCACATCCAAGTAAGCCCAAGGGAAACCCGAAACATACATCTCCGAAAGGGGAGGCCTAACGTGGCAAACGCCATCTTAGACCGCCCAGAAGATATGCTTGGGGTGACGTCACAACATATACTTAATTAAGGACAGCACAAATACCGTATATATTTCCACTGAGTGTTGTGGCAAATTGTAGGTATACATATACTTAATTAACTTAATTAAGGATGGATTATAATTCAATGATGATGGGATTATAATTCAATGGATGATGTAATGTAGGGCATTTATGTGTTTACATTCACATAACATGCAACCCATGAAATCAAATTCATGGTTGCGTAAGTTGTCAAAAACCGACAACCCGACGCTACCGTAAATTTGATAGCATGGGTTTTGCATGTTATGTGAATGTAAAAACAGAGGGGGCGCCTTCCTCCCCTCAATTAAATAGAAAAAAAAAACATCCATCCGTTTCACCATCAGACAATTGTCTGCTATGGGGCGCGAACATGTGAAGAATAATTGTCTGGGTTTACAAGCCAAACACGATACCGTTAGACCACTGTTCACGTCTATAAAGAATAACGTTTTTTAACGTATATATGTTGTAACTATTCATATTATATAAAGGAAATTAATACATCAATCCGCAAGTATGCTATTTTATTTTCTTGAATTACTTATTAATGGTGTTTCACAGTATTTAAATGAGACAGAATATTTGACTTAAACACTAGAACAAAGAATATAATTGTTTGAAAACATGTCTTTTCTTACAAAACAATGCCCAGCGCTGAATCACAATACCCATTAAACAAGTTAACACAATCTAAGGGAGAAAGTATACACGTGTGTTATCCTGTAACGCCTGCATCTCCGGATCACATCCTATGTTTATGAAATACGCATTAATCGCACGTGAGACAGAATATTTGACTTAAACACTAAAAAAAAAGAAAATATATCTTTTCCTAAAAAGAAATACCAAGCCGCTAAATCACAATGATAACTCCCTTGGTTATTATCATTTAAGAGTGGTCTCCCTTGGTGTTATAGACACACATACGAAAATCAAATTTTCTGATAATACCATTACGGAATGCTTCATAATTAACAAGCACGGAGGGGTGAGGTCTGAATTCTTGGTTCATTTGTATAATAACACTATTTTTCTAATTCATTGTTTGGTTTAATTATAAGTCTCTGTATATAATCTTGAGCAGTCTTTATTATTTTGTCATCGTTGGGGTCAATGGCAGTATTTTTTATTCTTTTATCATAATAGCGTTTTAGTTCCCTGTATCGTTTGCCCCCACACATAACGCATAATTGCGACCTCCCCCTGACCCCAACCCCAAATTGAATACAGGGTAACGGACCAAGGCTTCCACGACGAAAGCTTTGCATATGATACCAACAGAATTCATTTCTGCATGATTTGTTACACGGTGTCACTGATCCAATCATAAGCCATTTGCAATGATTCATTATACTTAAATCTTTCATTTAAATGCTTGTTTTAATTATAGTATGGAGGAGTTCGAGAGATTATCGAAAATTAAGCCCTGGAAAAGTGTTCAATTCAATCTTGATAGAGTTTCTGATACACCAAAGAATAAAATTCTTGATAGAACCTTGATTAGTAAAATCAGAGACTGTTTTAATGAATTCAAGCGTGATGGGGCAGCTCATTGTTGGTCAACATTTCGAATTGATGGTGTTGTTGACGCTACCATGGATGATGAAAAAGCAGCAGTGATAATCTCACGTCTTGGGGAAGAAAGAAATTTTTCTCGAATAAAATTCCTTATCCGTGATAATGGAAAATGGATCATTAGGGACAAATACGAGCCTATTCTTAAGGACAAAAAAACTGTCACTGTGACTCAGGATTCAAAACCAGGAATTTTGACTGGACTTGATAAACCCTACTACGAAAGATCTTATCCTGTCACAGTAGTTGTTTACGGGATATATCCGCTCAATGAAAAACCTGATATTTCAAAACTAGCACCCATGAAATATTCGACAGGGCTCAATTGTGTAGCAACACGAATAATAGAACACTTCACAAATGCGTCCCGGGGAAATAAACTAACTGATCTAAGACGAAAAAAAATATCCGAGTGGGAACTGACAGTGAAACAGCATGGGGCAACAATTCAAGATATAGCCAAATTAGAAACATCATTGAGATTTCCAATATCGGTAAGGACAATCACCGGAGAAGTATTATACGAATCGAAATATAAATCACAGGGAGCTCCCATTGAAATTATTGATCATAATGCACACGCGTGGTCATCTGCAGTAACAATATTCCCACGGGATAGAACCGTAAAATATCTGTTTGGAACCGAAGAGTTTTTTTCAGAGCAGAAATTATTTGATGATATTTACCATTTGAGTAAAAACGATTCTGTGTCAGTGTGGCTATTTCATAGTACTTCAGACGAAGAATGTAGATTTGATCAGTTTGTAAGGCCCAACGGAGAATTGTACCGTACTGAAGAGCTGCATAATCAAATGAAACAACTAGCTAGTGAGTTTTCTCGCCAGAGTTCTCTGGGGGAAGACAACGATCAATTATTAGCAAACTGTTTTACACTTCCATCAGTTGTAGCACATTTTGCTAGAAAGAAAAACGCGTGGAAACCAACCCGAAGTGAGTTCTTATCAGATGTCAAATTGTCCTGTCTTGAATACAGCCATGGAGGATTATGGAACACAAAATACACCGCTGATACCGTTATTTCAGTTGATATGATTGCATGTTATCCAGGAAGTTTTCTTGGGTATGGAGAGTGTGAGAAATATTTCAAACGATTTGGACACCCTACACACGAAATGACCCGTGTTGCTATTAATGGACCACTGCCACATTTCGATTTAACCGGATTCGCTTGTGTAGTATCATTTGAAATGGCTGAAGGACTTCATCCGTGTAGTTATCTTTGGATTGGTAAACACATGTCTGAAAAACACTGGATGCCAATAGTGTTATTACGGTATATGCTTGATTGTAAGATGTTAAAATCATTAATTGTCAGTGAAGCAATTATATCCTATCGAGCACAGAAATCAGTCTGGTTACCACAACCTGATCTAGAAAAAATAATTAGCGAAGAGCGAAAACTGTTTCCTGATTTTAATGAACAACAAATCATGGATTGGTCCAGACAGTTATTTGAAATCAGAAACAATGAAGCAAAAGATCTTGGACGAAGAATAATCGGTAAATTTACCCAAGGTGGCAAAGATGATAATACGAGATATTCTTCACGATTGATTATAGACAATGCTGAATACGATTTTGTAATCAAAGATTTAACGAATAGGGGCTTATATGTCAATCGTAAGGACGCATTTATGTCCGATGGAACCAAATTGGGTACAATTGTTACTTACACTGATGGTATCCATCAGCAGTACACATATTTGAGAGCTTCTATGCTTGGTTATGCTTCTATCAATCTGTTTTCAATGATCAATAGATTTCCTACCACCGCAGTTAGAGTTGCTACTGACTCATTTTACATAAATAGCAAAATGGCTGATTTTAAGGCTACTGGCAACGAGAATTGGGGGTCATGGAGAATTAAGAAGGAAATGCTTCATGATTATATTCCATCAGCAGATGTTACCATTGAAAATAATTACTTAGAAAGCAATCAGTGTTCAGAATTTTCTAGTGCACCACCGATTTCTGATACAATCTATAGATATAAAACAGTTTATTTAAACGGCTGTGGTGGGTCAGGAAAAACAACCCGGGCAATTGAGTTATATCGTGGGAAATCAAACATGATTGTGCTAACACCAACTCACAGACTCGCCAGAGAGATGAAACAACGAGGGGTAAATGCCTGCACTTATCACAGCTTTTTCCGATGGAAGGGAGATAAATGGACTCCTGAGCGCATGGGAGAGAAATTTATTCCTGAAATCATGTTTTGGGATGAAATAGACACAGTGTCAGAAGATGTCTTAAAAATATTTCTTGAGTGGTTGTTATTGAAGAATACAAAAATCGTCATGTGCGGTGATCACGGCCAACCTCCACCATTTGTCGGTGCATCCCCCCATGAATGGCTAAAGGGTTTTGTAGACTATTATGAAAAAATTGATACCGATCATAGATCACTTGATAATGAATTAAAAGAATTTAAGAAACTAATTAGATTACAACCGGATAGAATCCAGTGTGAAATAGCCCGTGAAATAATTTCGGAAACTCCCATGAATGAGTTTTGGGAAGCGTGGAGACCAAATGATTTAATCATTGCAAGTAGAAAAATAGTCAGGGATACACTTCAGATGAAGTTATTTGAATTGCATAAACAAAAATTTGCAACACTTCCAGTACCGTTATGTTATAGGCCATCGGATACACGAAAACAGAACATCGAAGTTGATATTCCAGGACCAAAATCCGAAGGATTTCAAAGACAGATTCTCGTATTAAATGATATTGTGCTGGTTGATATCAATGTCGTTGAAGATGCATTGCGTGCTAATAAATCCCCATGGACGCTAGGTTATGCAGCAACAATACACTCTTCACAGGGATTGACTATATCGGATACAACTGTTTGGATGGTAGATAATCGCATAGAATGGTCGAATTTAGTCTATCTCGCAGTGTCTAGAGTACGAAAAATAAATCAACTTCGAAGAATTGTCCTGACAGAGTCAGGCGATGATGAAATCATTGGCGATGATAATGACACCACAATAGATGATATTATTGATAAAAAACTCTCCGGTTACAAACAACAAGACAAAAAAAAAACAACGAGAATTTGATATTGATGCTGAATTAATAATTACTCTGAAGCAACAACAGAATAATCACTGCGCGAGTTGCAATTGTATAATGCGTTGGCAGTATTCGGATAAGGATCCTCGCCAATTCACCGTGGACAGAAAAAATAACAATCTCGGTCATGTCAGAAATAATGTGCTGTTGACTTGTCTTGAGTGCAATAGACGCAAGGGTGCTAGTTAAGCCCATGCGGTGGTAATTGAGTATCCTCAGGTATCACTTGTAATTGTTGTCTAGTAAAACCCCGTTGAGGGGCAGTTGAATCCAGTTTATAGATTGGAAGTCTACCCGTAGATCGTGTTATACTAGATCTCTTATGCGTAGTGACGCTCCAAATAGGATCAGTAGCCCTTTTTGTGCCACCCTCAAGCTCTCCTGGTTCGTATAAGTACCTCACAATGACATTACTACCAAGAATTGGTTGGGAAACGCTAAAATCTTTTTGAATTTCCATTTCAGGTATTGACTTCTTTTTAATCGCATTGATAGGTTTCATGTTGATGGTTCTAGTAATCTCGTTATTCAGTGCAGTAATCACAGCTGGTAACCTTTTAACCCATTCACGGGATCTTTTTTCTTGGATGAATTCTTTTGCGTATTGATATCCAAATAACCGCTCAGCAAGGGTTTTATTAAATCGTTCTACAATGGCCTGATCACGATGCAGTGCAGTATGCCCTCGTCTGATAGCGACATTGTGATATTTCATTGTAGATAACACTGCACCCTGAAATTCCTTGCCCGGGTCAACTTGTAACAGATTTGGCCAGTGCAGAGGACTCCTTCGATAAATCCTTTCAAATGCAGAAGCCACTTCAGTGGCTGATTTTGTTTTTAACGGTTCTGCTTCTTTGTATCGACTTGCAATATCAACTACGGTTAATGCGTATTTGTAACCACGATCATGTGGCAGAAATAATATATCAGCCTGATGAACTTCATTGGGTCCGGTCACATCAAAATGCGAGAAATTGATTTGTTTAGGCGGTGGTAGATAAATTTGCCATAGTGCCTGTTTGGATAACCAATGAGCCGCAGTGGTTTTTTTCACTTTCGCAGCGCTAGCGAGTTTATGGATTGCTGATTTACCCCTCCAGTATCCTCTTGGGGAATAATAAATAGATTCCATGTTGTTATTAATTACCTTCCCCTAACATCAATTTACTTTTCATAGCCGATTTTATCAAAAAGGAAGCCAATTTTTCTTTGAAAGATTTATCAGAAATAGCATTTAACGCATGAATTAATTTCACATCTGCTAGATGCCTGTGCTGCAGATTACTGCTTTTATAAGATACATCATGAAGGTGACAGGCCTTATCAATAGCGTTTATTGGTTCCTCACCGGGTCGGGGCTGATTTTGATCATTGAGTCTGATATCAAGTCTTGTTCCCGGTCCACAGTAGCTATATCCTGGAAGGTGTTTTTCTCCGGGGTATTTTGCCCATGGGGTTCCAGGGAGTTTTGCTAATTTGGCTGCGATATCACCTCCTCTTTTTTTTTTAAAGGTTCCTTGAGTTCCTTGGGTTTAGAAACAAATCTAAATTTCTTTATACTACATTGTACGCATTTACCAGAAAGCGCTGATCGGTTATTTTTAGTTGTAATCGTCGTCAAGTCATCTGTGCCAGTACGTTTTTTACACTTCACACAATATAGATCCATAATTTATATATAACGGCATGAATATAATTGATTATTCAGCTACCCGACGACGGGAACCTATTAAACATCATGAAATGTTGCCGAATTCAATTAGAATGATTATAATCGGACCATCTGGAAGCGGAAAGACACAACTGCTACTTAATTTGATAACGACATGGATGAAATGGAACAAATTGTATTTGATAGCCCCGAGTGTAGACGATCAGCGATGCTATGAAGTGCTAAAGGATTTTAACGAGAAAGCAAAAGAATTTCAAATCGATGAAGATTTTATTGAGTTTATTACTGATATAGAGGAAGCCCCTTCCGTGGAAGACATCGATGGAAGTATTAACAATTTAGTGGTATACGATGATATCATGTTAGATAATCAAAAAAATCCTGCTAGAATATTTTCCCGAGGCAGGCATAAAAACACTGATGTGATCTATGTCACTCAACGATACACACAAATACCAAAAGTGATCAGAGATAATTGCAATGTGTTGTGTGTATTTAACGGCGTTGATACTCATACGCTACGAAATATTCATCAAACTTGGTGCAGCGGTGATATGAATCATTATCAGTTTAGAAATTTCTTTAGTCACGCTCAGTCAAAACCACACGGATTTGTGACAATAAATTTAGCAGACCCTAGGACACGATATCGTATCGGACTGGATCAAATATTCGGTTAACCTAGAACTGAAAGTTCTAGCAGCAGAGGGGGTGAGTGACAACGACGTTGCGACGCGAATGTTTTCAGACAAGGGTCGGAGACTTATTTTTTCGCGAGAAGGGTCTAGTGTTATTTTGGAGGGGGTATAATCAAAAATAAAAACAAAAAAAAGTTGTCTGATTCGCCCCCTCTGCTGCTATATGTTATACAGAGACAAACGCATTATTCATCGTTCTTGTTGCAATGGCATACACATTAGTTACTAGTTTAAATATGCTGTCATGATTATTTGAAATCCGATAACTGTCCTGGCTCTGGATGAATTTGTTCTTGGTAACTCACTTAAGATTCTTTCAGATTTTGTGTCTTTTTGTACATTAATGTATTTCATGTTCCATTTTTATTCTCGAACGCGAGGTCAATCTCTGCAATGTACAGAATCGATCTTGTGCTAAGGAACAGGATGAAGGTTGTCATATGATAATTACTACAGAGGGGCCTTTGCCGAATCGAGTTTAACGTCTATGTGACGATCAAAAAAAAATATGATTGTTAAAATACAAAGAATATATTTTTTTTCTATTTAAAAGAAATTAAGGCTGACATTAAATCAGTTAGATACTTAGGGAAGTTAAACATACTATGTAAATATATGTACTTAGTTAATTATGACTAATACCAATTTTCGTTTTGGTTAATGATGATATCCTGTATATTTGTCGCAACAGTTTGTTAGGCTATGGCTCGTAAAAGCACCCATGCCATCAAAAACGTCCTGGGAGATCATTGAATGGAAGATTTTTTAAAATTATATTTGAGCAACAAATCACGAAAAATAGGCGCAAATTCTTCACACTGTCTATCAGCTTGGCGAATTTGTAAAATATTAGAAACCAAAATGATATCAAAATCAGCACAGGCTACGAAATCATCATAACAGAAGACGATTATGAGTGTATAACAAACAACTAGAAACTAGAACCTTTAATCAAGTAAACGTAATGTGTAAGAGAACACACTGCATGAACTGAAACAATCTTTTCAAAAGAGTAAGTATAAATTGTAACTTTTTGTATACTATACCCAGTGAGTGTGAAAGAAAATATGTAAACCTTGTGAAAGAATAAAATGGTAAAAAAAGAAGAAGACACTACGTCAATTCTGCTTGTAAATATTTTGATAAGAGTTCCTTTTCCTGTTCAAGTTAATTTTTCTTTTTACAAGGTGGGATTACTTTACGGTTGATAAAACGACACATTATTATTTCAGTAGTAATTCTATGTCGTAACAGAGGGAATTATTGGTGAAGATAGCATGTAAAAAAACCTGTAATTAATGTTGTTAATTCAAAGTTATACCATAGTAAATTTATTTACTTACTTTGACGATTTCTTCTAGAATCATCTGGTATTTTCCGATTCCATAATGGTATGAATCTAACATTTTTTCCACGCTGGCACGGACAACTACAGTATAGAAATAGTTTATAATATAAAGAAAATGCTAAACTGTACGTTTTTCTAAAGTTGTTTTGAACAATTCTAAATGTTTCCAGATATGTATGTCGAGTTATATGCTTGAATGTTTCATGGGTAGGTTGAATAGATACTATAAGAAATGCACACATCATGCATTATGGATTTGTATTTAGGTCAGCCTTATTTACTTTTTCACAAATTTCAACACTATGTTGACATATGCAGCTGAAAGAGGTAGCTGGTTGAAACGCGTTTAACGAAAGAATATAAAATGATGATCTGAATAATATATGTCACCAATTCTGATACAAGTTGTATGTAATATTTTTGAAAATATTTATAATAAGAGATGTATAATAATTGTAATCTTATGAAAAGTAGTTCTCAACAAGTCCTGAAATGTTAGTATATATATATATATATATATATATATATATATATATATATATATATATATATATATATATATATAATCGATCAGAACTATGTTAGAATGGCCGGAGATAGCATATGTTTATCGTTTATCAAGGACCACCAGTGTACCGGAAAAGCACTTGAGCTTATCATTGGAGTTCTCGGCTGTGGGATCGATGCAAGCTACCTCCTCCGCCAATGGTGATGAATTAAATGTTACGAGATTTAATTTCACTGGGGAAAGACTACGATCTCACCGATAGAATCATATGGAAAATCGACTACGATGGTTCATATGAAATTAATCGCCAGTACAAACAAATGACCGACAAACTTCGCCAGGCATTGACCATCTATATAAGCGAGTATCCGTAGTTGTCACGGATACATTTTAGACATACTGACCAATCTGGACATATGCTTGATTTGAAAGAACAAATATGTGTCAGTCACGGGATTGGAACTTCACAGTATTTCTCCCTTTAACGCTGGACTTTGGATCATACGTGAAGAAATATATCGCAGACATTTTTTAAAGTTACTTATACGAAAATAACGAGCAACGCATGTTAGCCATCACTGAAACAGTCTCTCTCTTTCTCTGTCTGTCTGTCTCTCTGTCTCTCTCTCTCTCTCTCTCTCTCTCTCTTCAGAACCTCCTAATGGCAGTGCCAATGAGAGATGGGATCAAATCAGATAGACTGTGTACAGCATCGTCATTCGGATCTTGGGTAAAAAGCAGTCAAAGAATTAATACTGGTTTTAGGTCCCAATCGTCATGATCTTCTCCATCAGACGGCGACTGCAGGACAAATGCAGATAAGAACACAGATCCCTTTTCTGGGCATTTTGAGACCTCAGCAAGAACTCTACTCTAGTCAGCAGAGACAGACTCTTCACAATCCTTCTCTAGCATGCTCTTGGGACTTCCACAGAAGGAAACTAGCTGAATGCACATTCAGACGGGATTCTTTTCAAGATGGAACGACTGAACGCAAATATCAGAGTGCGAGTAGCAGCCTACAGGGACATGCTCTTCGCAGACTATACTGCTCTGTTTCACTGAAATAGAAACTGAGCTACAAGCTACAGAGCCTGGTGGACCGATTGTATCAAGCGGGCGATGAGTTTGGGTCGACCGTCAGCCTAAAGATGGCCAACGCCATGATTCATGGCGCGAATCATCATCAACAACTAAGTACTTGAGATATCAGCCAGTTCACATACATCGGGTCTACCATAACCAACAACCTCTCCCTTGATGCTGAGCTAAACAGTTGGATTGAACAGCCATGGAAAACTGTCTCTGGATTGTCGCAGAGGATGTGAAAAAACATCATGCTGACCCGAAACACTAAGATCTCAATGTTCCGTGTCTTAATACCATCATGTACACCAGTGCAACCTGGACTCTGTACGCATCACAAGTGAAACGAATGAGGACGTTTCACATGTGATGCCTCCAATGCATACTCCGGTTCACCAGGAGCGATCGAGTAACAAACATCGAGATGCTTGAACATGCCAAGATTTTCAGCATGGTCACACTCCTCCACCAACGTCGCATCAGATGGTTATGTACGTCGGATTGATGACGGACGGATCCAAATTATCTTCTTTATTCAAAACAAGCCTCTGGTAAAAATTCGAGGAGACGGCTGCATTTTCGCGTCAGGTATGTTTGCAAGCGCGACATGAAAGTCCTTGACGTCGATATCAAAACATGGGAAGAGCTTGTTTTAGACATGTCCAGCCTGTGGAACCACCTAAAACCACCTGTAATACAAATATAACATTAACGACTGGTAAATAATCAATATTTTGAACCTAAATTGGTATAATGATACGAATGGTAATATTTGAAAGGGTAGTAGGTATGATGATGGTCAGTGTATTTGGGGATACACTAGTATTAGGAGTGGTAACTGTAATATTGAAAGCAGCATAGGCAATATAAAAAGTAGTATAATTAGTTGATTGCTAACAACTACCACAGTCGCCACCTCTTACCCCACCCCCAACACCCCCAACATCATCATCATCATCATCATCATCATCATGACCATCACATGAATTCGTATTCTTTTTGCATTTGATATTTAAACAGCAATGCGAATAATACAAGTTTACTTTTACTTTAACCAACCTGTTAGACCATTACTACACATGACCTCATCCAGTGAGAGCATAGGAAAATCGCAGGCAGAGATTTCATGGACAGCCACTAACAGAAGAGTTACGAGCATTACTAGTTTATCCATGAAACAATGACCTTTAAAAAGAAAGATCTGAACGTTACTCGAAGAACTTCAGCGCACGAATAATGCATTGAATTTGTTCATTCTTGTATTTCACTACAGCACGGCTGACAACATCGTTTTAAAATATAAATATTGTCTATGGTATGTACATCACAAATACGATCTGTAATATTTCTGCGTGCGGTTCAATGCAAAATTCAACTGAGGAACAAATAATGATGACACTTTTCTGGAATGAAAATGTTACATTTTGTTTGGTTCTTCTCTTCATTAAATTAAAGCATTCTTAATTTAAAATAATTTGAAAATCGAGCATCCTATCATACTTATGCAAAACTATAATTCATACAGGTTGCTTTCTTGCACCATTACTGATTGAAAAGCTTATAGTATGAAAAAATATATTACTAAAATGATAAATACGGTGCTTACTTTTTGCCAGGTCCGGAATATTTTAAAACTCTTTTTACGATTCCAACAGCAACGAATCCACGGTTGATATTGACTGCTTCCTGAAGAAACTACTCCACGTCCTTTTATTATGTCCACACCAGATATATGAGCTTTAGTGAATTAAACTTATGACGTCAATAAGTAAAAGGACACAAACAACATGTCCCTGATATGACCAATGGATTATGCTTGTTTTGTTATAGGATCGTACCAATGTAAGAAATTAAAGATCACTCAGATGTTGTACAAACAATCGCTTTGATATGCTTTTGTTTCGTTAGGATGAGGAAAAGCACATGCACAACACGATGATGTGAAGAACCTGCAATGAACCACACCGATCAATATTTTATCTTTAGTCAAACGTCACAAATTGTCACCCACAGTTAATGTCTGCATAAAGTTCGACATGCATCAAAACAGTCTTTATGTTCGGCTCGTTATGTGACAACAGTCATTACTTTTCAAAATACATCACGTATAGGAAAGTTATCTTACAGAACCAAGACGTTTCATTTTCCTTGGCACATTCAGCTTGAAAATACAAAATTCCGAATTGTCTTGCAATGTAAACTTGATATTTAGAAGCAAGTGCCCGAAACTAATTGCAAGTGTTTTTATACAGAACTATGACTTTAACTAGCGTTATACAAACATATAGTTTTTATTAATGACTATATTTGTCATCATTTATAAACTGCATGATAATTTGATGTCAGATATTTCCAGTAATTGTCTTAACTTTAATAATAAGGCCATGTGCGTTCTGAATGTTTGTAGATGATATATCAAACACTTGCTAATTATTAACACTTTTGAAGAGATAAACTTAATGCTGTGTGGCATCTCTGTCTGTGTGTGTCTGCTGTATCTCTCTCTCTCTCTCTCTCTCTCTCTCTCTCTCTCTCTCTCTCTCTCTCTCTATATATATATATATATATATATATATATATATATATATATATATATATATATACTTATTTATATGGCTGAAATCAAAACGACAATATATTTTTGAAAATATATTTTTCTTACGAGATGAATTCATAGGTGTGATGTTATTCCCCTAGCTTGCTATGTTTATAAACGAACTTTTAATGACTGTTTTAATTTGTGAGAATGCTTTTTTATTTCTTAACGTCTTTCCCACGCTTACTTTTGGAAAAAGATAAGATTTCTATCAGCAAGTTGTATTTGTATTGAGGAAGTTTTATTTTGTTGTTCTTCAAGCCATTGCCATTACACATGTACTTTAGTGAAATTAACCCGTTTGCATATTGATATCGGTTGTAAGTTTCTGTTCAATTCTGTCAGTATTTTCTATTTCATTACACATTATTATTTATCTTCAAAGTTATCGTATACTCTACTTTCTGGGTCAGGGTTGGGGGTATGAATACCAATTATACCGTAAATTCAAATACTATACAGTCGTGTGTATTAATGCGGGTCATCTAACTCGATATCGAGTGACACGATCATTACATTATTTTGTACTAACTCGGGAACTGAAGCTTTCAAACAAACTCTGAATTTTACTTGAAACTTATCCACTTAACATATACCCACAAGTAACAGCATTACTGCTGTAGGACTGATAACAATTTAGTATCAAAATTATCGATAAAAATTTCAAATAAAAACATGTCGGACGCCATTTTAAGGATAATAAGGTCAGTAGAAAATTCAAGTATATTTGAGACCAACATTAAATCTCTAGAAAGTTTACCTTGGGTATTTGCGTGATGTAAATGATCACGTGTCTCCTTCCTCGCCATCAAGATTTCGCAATTTGGGGAATTGTTTCGAAACTGCGTATTAGAATATGAAACAATCTTTGTTTTGGTGAAATATTCTTAGTTTTTGGCTTTTACATTTGACGTTAAGTCATTGTCTTTGTTGTAGCCTCTTTGTAAATCCATGTTAACCTTTCAATTCGTTTGTATTTTAAAGAATTAATTTGTGTTTCTCGAAATATTTGATACGTTCATACATAATTCTTGGACAAAGACAGTTTATCAAATGTTATTTCGGATGTCCAACAACGGATGGTTAAATATTATGCTTTAGTAAGGAACTGTACATACGCACAAAACAGACTTCAGTATACTTCATCGTCCTCCATCTCGGATATTCCAGCAGGACTCAAACTTGAATATATTAGAACATTTATTTACCATGACTTTTTTAATTGATTTGGTGGATTATTCTCGGATCATTTTTGGATTTTGATTTTTAAAACTGTGAGTATTTTATTTCCCATTTTTACAATCTTTTTCAGGGAAATGGATAATTTGTGAAATGTTATAACGATTGCTTTTTTCCGTTTTACTATATTACTGTTTATTAGAGCCAAAATAGGTAACAACATCTACAACGGCAGTTCTTGACGATAGGTCCACGCACGAAATGGAAGGAATAGCCTTCAGAATGACAGCGATGACTAATCCTGTGTACGTTTCAGAAAAGAAAAATTCAACTTACACCTCAATTAGCTCGTGCCGACATCTACACAAGATGACACTTGATATTACATACACTTCTGGTGCACTTGATGGAAAGGTTATAGTAACTATGTCGTTTGGAGATTCTGGAGTGTATGCAGGATGCGCCAATTTTCAGTCCGATGAGAACATTCAGCCCATTTCGATTTCCTTGGCCAAATGTGACTTTTTTGCAAACAGTATGTGACCATGTGCAAACATAACTGATAATATACCGCAAAATATATTTGGGAAATGTTTACTTTAGGGAACTTTAATTCCAGAAATGTTTCTCTACAAATCATTTAATATCGTCATTTAAATAGTCAAAACAATATTTTACAAACTATCGGATCAATTTAAAAGAATGATGTGAGGAGCATTGGATGAAAATATATCTTGCTTTTTTAATATTATTTTTCCACGTGTAAGTTCTCCTTGAAAGGCTAATATTTTGTGGATGACTAGTTGATAATGATGTTTGTCTCAGACGCATACGGTATATAACACTTTCACTACAACATAGAAAGTCCATCGTTCATTGTTCTTATTGAGTGGATGTTTGACAAACATGCCAGAGTAAATCACAGCCGTCATTTAAATGGTTTCAGTTGGGGCGGGGATGAAACATGACATTCACATGCAAATGACGTCCTTGCCTCAAATACTTTAACCATATAAGTTTTTACTTTAATCAGGTAAAATGTAAGATTAGTTTACTTGCAGTTAGGGCATACCAATAAGTGGTATTTCTGCGATCTTGTTCAGTACAAAACACGCTGGCAATGTCACTGCATCGAGTAAAAAGATATGTTACTATTATTGTATAATGTGTATTATGGCAATTGTATTTTATTTGCATAGTTTATTAAACATTTGTATTGCCTTTTACCATTTTTGTTTGGTTTTATTTTGGTTTCTATAAACAATTCATACGGATAATTGTTTCATATTATTGTTACCCCCTCCCCCCATCTTATGCAGAGGACAAAATATTCATTTGTATTTATTCCCTTTCTCTATTCAGTAGAGATGACAATTATATTAGCTTAATTCATTTCATGATATAGACGGATGGAGATATATGCAGAGAAAAGGAAGTTTTCCATCAGTGGGCTTAATCCAGAGATTCATGTTATAGTGGGATGGAGATTTATGTAGAAAAAGGAACGTTGTCCATCCCATTGGGCTAAGACTTATGCCTGAGATTCAGTTTTCTTGCTTCATCATCCATTCGAAAACATTAACGACAAGAATCGACCTAGCATCAGTATTAAACTTAAAGCGAGCAACTATGATCCGTATGAAACACAAAAGATGGCAATATGATCCGTTTCAAACACAATACAAGACGACATGATCCGTATCATACTCAAGACAAGACAATATAATCCGTATCAAACTCAAAAAGGCAATATGCCGTATGAAACTCAAAACAAAGCTACACTGTATCCAAAAGGAAAACAAGGCAATATGATTCGTATCAAGTTCAAAACAAGGCAATATGATCCGTATCAAACTTTAGACAAGGCAATATCATCCGTATCAAGCTCAAGACAAGACAATATGACTCGTATTCTCAAACTCTCTCAATTTCGAATCTGTTAGCTCGAAAGTCTGAACAAAAGTTCTTACAAACATTGTTGCCTAAGAGTTTTCTCATTTTCATTAATATCATGAAATATTCGTTCACTTTCAACCCACCATATGCACCGCCAGTCGTCACATTTAACTGCTTAAGCTTTCTAGCTTCAACTACTTGTCGAACTGTTACATCAACCGTTCCACCTAACCTTTCATCAGAGAAAAACACTGTATATTTGCTTTGATGACACATATTTAACATCAAACTAATACACGCAAATCAAACTTTTGAAAAGGGTCATATAAAAAGAAACATTTCAAACAAATCTGACTGTTACTACCTGTTTAAACCATTCAAACATATTTTGCAATAAAATTGTGGAAAATATGAATCTGGATTCATTCATGAACTCCACGTTTACTATTTGATGACAAGCTCATTAAATTGAAAGAGTAGTATGATAAAACAGATTTTAGATTGATATTACTGATCTAGGTTGAAGTCTTTTACCGCCACGCACCATGAGTAAGTCCTAAAATCACACACGCAGGTATGCAGGCCTATGTGCGAACGTCGCCATGAGAGAAGTCATGTGACGTAGAAGACTTCAATCTAGAAAGCAATGTATCATACCACCCGTAATGTAAACGTCGTCGACGTGACAAATACATATATGCAAATATTAATAATTTGTATCAACGACCGATTGGGTAAAGGACCGATCAAAGATAATTTGTGATTGAATCACACACAAACACGCACACACATGTACACACGCACGTAAACAAAAGCAGCAAAGCAAAGCACTGTGCATATAGACCGATGCATCATTACAACGGCTCATTGTGTAGACCCATGATATGTGTTAGACTTAAAGTACATGTGTTAAATTAAGAAGAAAAGCATTTTTATAGAGCTTTTCAATTCTCACGGGACATTCCGTTTTCTTGACTTAATCAAGAAATGCGGTGTCTGACGAGCTTATTATTTGCAAAATCCGTATTGAACATTACTTGTCTGTATAATAGTATCGGCATAATTGATAATGGCCAATGTGAAAAACTAATCAATGAATTATTTAGGAAGTGCAATCAATTCGTTTAGATTTAGAATTAATATTTCTGGACCAAATATGCGAACTAAAACACGTAACAATGTGTATAATAAGCGAAGGAATAGTAATTCGAAATGGCGTATATTTTCGTACTAACTAATATAGGGTGGATACGAACGCATTTTTCCATCAGCTCGTACATTATTGCTGTACTAATTCGTTACCGTGTTATACTTAGTATTGAGGGTATGAGTTATAATCATGGCAAATAATAATTCTCTTGAATAAGTAATGAAATGTTGAGCTTAGACATGGTTTACATGAACACAAAAAAAACAAAACAAATCGACAGTATAAAGTTACTTGTATTAAAACCTCTGAAATTTACGCTGACTACACACGCCTGTCGATCCTAAGAAAGTCATGTTCCTTACGCTAAATATTAGCAGTGTGCATAGAATCTTACTTGATGGGATACATATCGTTTACTGATTTTAAACCTCGTATTAAAGAGTAACTACGCCAAAAGTTGCAAGCTTCGTGGTATGATGCAGTGAATAACACATTCAAGCCATTAAACCAACCCTAGGAAAATGGACTCCTTCCTACAGAACCATACGTAGGGAGGAGGTAGCCATTACAACAATCAGAATTGGTACGTACATAGCCTACTCCCACCTACAGAAAGTGAAGATCCACCAGAGTGCGTTACTTGCAACAAAGCATTCACTGTTAAGCACTTTATGACAGAGTATTTCCACCTGCAAGCTACGCGTGGTAAGTAATACAATGTGCATGTCATGAGGGATCTTTTTTATACTATACATCTCACATGTATGTGAGAGTTTCTTAAAGATAAAAAACGTTTATTTTATACTATAACTTGTATGCCATCACCTAGAGCATTTTTATCTAATCTAAATACCGCCTATATTTTCAACATCTTTTCATCTGTCATCATTATCATACATCATTAACATGTCCCGTTCTTTGAGAAGCTTCATATTTTACTGTTACTAGAATCTTACCATTTTACTTTGAACTATTTGGTTTTAGAAATCGCTGGTTGATATTAAACATTTTACTATTTTTAAAATTGTATACATACAACCTTATGGATGGCGCCAAATAGAATAAAAGGGCTTGAGCACTGTTAAAAAAAACCTAACAAACTCAAGTTGCTGGGATGCATATAGTTTGATTGTTGTTGTTTTTGTTGGAGCAGGGAACCTGACAGATTCGTTTCCTTGACACAAAAATGTGTTTCATGTGTGTTTGTATCGCCCGAAAATATGTTTGTGTGATTTAGATTATAAAAGAGTTTTTATCTAAAAAAATATAAGTTAAATGTTTGATGTGGTATTTATTTTGTCACTTGTGAGATCTATAGCGTAGTTCATCCGAACTAAATTCAATTATCTAGTTTGAATTCTCTTACCCTTATTCAAAAGTGACCTTTTCTATAGATACCCTATGTCCTGTGAGTGCTATATGTGCTTTTGCTATATTGTGTGTATGTTGTAGATATCTGTGTAATACCAGCAACTATATCAAATCTCAATTTTCCCCAGGTGTTCTGAATTTTTCTTTCTTTTATATATGGTAAAATGAACCTCTCTATTTAGTATCCAAATACACCGTATATACTAACAAGCACCTTCTTTTTCATAATCCAAAGAAACACATTACAATCCAAGACCTAAGTTTTCATTACTTTTGAAACATCCTCTGCAATCCAAATACACAATACTGAACTCCAATGGAAAATGTATACACACTTATATACTCTTACATGCACGCGTAAATACTATCACACATACGAGACAGATTTAAAAGTGGGTTTAGTTGCCAGCAAAATAGATATACTAAAGCCAACATGTCCATGCAATTTGACGAAAAATGGATTTTAATATATCTCCTAAACGATCTCGTCGTTTTCCAGCGATAACTGGCTACACATGATACATGATATGTTTTACAAATTAACGGCGAATCGCAAATATCTCAGGAAATAGAAGAAACTTTGTAGATCAAGGTAGCTACCAATGCAATCAAATGCTGATTAGATATTGATCGCATATATTTAGTTGCTGGTGGATATATCATTGCGAAACAACATCAGATGGGATGGCTCAATAGGTGGTAGCTGAGTTAAAAAAACTTGTTCTACCCGCAACCGTACTCGTACAGATAAAGTGTTTTGCGGTTGAGTATCTGCATATTCAAACGTCCGTACCACCATCAATCTGTACGACTATTTAACAATCACAATGAGGTAACATGTAAATAACCGGATAGTGCATGACATCATAACAATGGGAGGGGTCGAAAGATGGGGTGGGGCCTTCATCTCTCACCTCATGCAAATTATCAATCAAGCAACGTGAGTATATTACAACTACAAAGCTTTATCCATCCTGGCAAAAACAAATTATATACCACTCATTATTAAAACGCCCTGAACAATAATTATTCAAATGACCATCATTTATCAAGGAAAGACTTTTCTAACATTGCTAATCAACAATTAGATAAGATGGATACGACAAATATATATAACCGACTAACAACAATTAACCATCTCAATTCTGTTTTCACTCATCTTTTGAAATTTTAAAATGATACATTGATCATGTATGGTGGTGAAGTATGACATAAACGCTCCAGGGCTGTGTCACAGGGCTCTACGTAAAGTGCAAAGGCCTGCAGCAGAGATTCAGAAAAACCAAGATGTACCAAGATTCACACGGATCATACTGTCTTGTCTAAAGTTTGATACGAATTATACTGCCTTGTATTAAGCTTGATACGGATAGTATTGCCTTGTCTTAAGTTTCACACGGATCATATTGCCTTGTCTCAAGTTTGATACGGAGCATATTGTCTTGTCTTGTGTTTGACACGGATCATATTGTCTTGTCTTGTGTTTGACACGGATCATATTGTCTTGTCTTGAGTTTGATGTCGATCATATTGTCTTGTCTAAAGTTTGAGACGGATCATATTGCCTTGTTTTGAACTTGATACGAATCATATTGCCTTGTTTTGATTTTGGATACAGTGTAGCTTTGTTTTGAGTTTGATGAGCGGAATATTGTCTTCTTTTGAGTTTTATACGGATCATATTGTCTTGTCTTGAGTTTCATACGGGTCATATTGTCTTGTCTTGAGTATGATACGGATTATGTCGTCTTGTATTGTGTTTGAAACGGATCATATTGCCATCTTTTGAGTTTCATACGGATCATATTTACTTGCTTTAAGTTTAATACTGATGATAGGTCGATTCTTGTCGTTAATGTTCTCGAATGGATAATGAAGCAAGAAAACTGAATCTCAGGCATAAGTCTTAGCCCAATCGAACGGACAACGTTCCTTTATCTACATAAATCTCCATCCCACAATAACATGAATCTCTGTATTAAGCCCACTGATGGAAAACTTCCTTTTCTCTGCATATGTCTCCATCCGTCTACATCATGAAAGGAATGAAGCCAATGTAATTGTCATCTCTACTGAATAGAGAAGGGGAATAAATACAAATGAATATTTTGTCCTCTGCATAAGCTGGGGGGGGGGGGGGGGTAACAATAATATGAAACAATTATCCGTATGAATTGTTTATAGAAACCAAAATAAAACCAAACAAAAATGGTAAAAGGCAATACAAATGTTTAATAAACTATGCAAATAAAATACAATTGCCATAATAAACATTATACAATAATAGTAACATATCTTTATATTCGATGCATTGACATTGCCAGCGTGTTTTGTACTGAACAAGATCGCAGAAATACCACTTATTGGTATGCCCTAACTGCAAGTAAACTAATCTTACATTTTACCTGATTAAAGTAAAAACTGATATGGTTAAAGTATTTGAGGCAAGGACGTCATTTGCATGTGCATGTCATGTTTTATTCCCGCCCCAACTGAAACCATTTAAATGACGGCTGTGATTTACTCTGGCATGTTTGTCAAACATCCACTCAATAAGAACAATGAACGATGGACTTTCTATGTTGTAGTGAAAGTGTTATATACCGTATGCGTCTGAGACAAACATCATTATCAACTAGTCATACACAAAATATTAGCCTTTCAAGGAGAACTTACGCGTGGAAAAATAAAATTAAAAATAGCAAGATATATTTTCCTCCAATGCTCCTCACATCATTCTTTTAAATTGATCCGATAGTTTGTAAAATATTGTTTTGACTATTTATATGACGATATTAAATGATTTGTAGAGAAACATTTCTGTAATTAAAGTTCCCTAAATTAAACATTTCCCAAATATATTTTGCGGTATATTATCAGTTATGTTTGCACATGGTCACATACTGTTTGCAAAAAAGTCACATTTGGCCAAGGAAATCGAAATGGGCGGAATGTTCTCATCGGACTGAAAATTGACACATCCTGCATACACTCCAGAATCTCCAAACGACATAGTTACTATAACATTTCCATCAAGTGCACCAGAAGTGTATGTAATGTCAGGTGTCATCTTGTGAAATTGTCGGCAAGAGCTAATTGAGGTGTAAGTTGAATTTTTCTTTTCTGAAACGTACAAAGGATTCGTCAGTGCTGTCATTCTGAAGGTTATTGCTTCCATTTCGTGGAATTATCGTCAAGAACTGCCGTTATAGATGTTGTTACCTGTTTTGGCTCTAATAAACAGTAATATAGAAAAACGGAAAAAAGCAATCTTTATAACATTTCACAAATTATCCATTTCCCTGAGAAATATTGTAAAGATGGGAAACAAAATACTCACAGTGTTAAAAATCAAATTCAAAAATGATCCAAGAATAATCCACCAAATCAATTAAAAAAGTCATGGTAAAGAAATATTCTAATATATTCAAGTTTGAGTCCTGCTGGAATATCCAAGATGGAGGACGATGAAGTAAACTGAAGTCTGTTTTGTGCGCATGTACAGTTCCTTACGAAAACATAATATTTAACCCTCCGGTTTTGGACATCCGAAAGAACATTTGATAAACTGTGTTTGTCCAAGAATTATGTATGAACGTATCAAATATTTCGAGAAACACAAATTAATTCTTTAAAATACAAGGCCCCACCCTTTAAACACGGAGTTCATCTGCCATGGCCCAGCAAGTTAGGACGGTGAGAGCCAGGTCAAAAGGCAGTAGGTTTGATACCAGAATTCCCCTCTTTCAGGCAGATGGCGAACCAACTGAAGAGATCTGCCTTTACTGCTATATCGAGTCATATTTGCGGTTAGAGTAAGAGCGTGGAACACACACACACACACACACACACACACACACACACACACACACACAAATTCTCGTTTCCCCTGCATTTATACTGTCTTGACTAGGCCTAATTCTCTTGTCGCTTAAAATTTACTTCTCCTAAGCAATTTGCATGTACCTATTAGTTTTGAAAAAATGTTTTTAAGGAATAACATTAACCATTAAAACAATTGTTATGTCATTGTCATCATCGAAGCAATAAAAGTCTCTCACCGATATAAATTTATGTTTGGTGATGGGGGAGGGGGGATCATGTTCAATCGGATTGTGCCATCAGTGCGGGCTAGCGTAATTTTGTTTTGAAGACGTGGGTTTCGGTAGCTAGTGTAGTCTCTTGGTGATTATAAGAAACGAAAAATTGGGAATTTAATGTAGAATGTGTGTATACTTAAAATTAGTGGTCTGTAATCAACATATCCTATTATTGGTTAGTTCTAGCCAGAGCAGGAAAATAGGGAGATACCTTCTGTTTCAAGAATGGGTGTCAGACAACATCAGATTCAATATTTGCTGCAATATTTCGTCTGATAAAATTGTGTTATCTCTGGAATAAACTGTTGAACAATGTTCTACAAAGCAGCGCAAATACGGAAGGTAAACTTTCTACAGATTTAATGTTGGTCTCAAATATACTTGAATTTACTACTGACCTTATTACCCTTAAAATGGCGTAGGACATGTTTGTATTTGAAATTTGTATCGATAATTTTGATACTAAATTGTTATCAGTCCTACAACAGTAATGCGGTTAGTTGTGGGTATATGTTAAGTGGATAAGTTTCAAGTAAAATTCAGAGTTTGAAAGCTTCAGTTCCCGAGCTAGTACAAAATAACGAAATGATCGTGTCTTCCGATATCGAGTTAGATGACCCGCATTAATACACACGACTGTATAGTATTTGAATTTACGGTATAATTGGTATTCATACCCCCAACCCTGACCCAGAAAGTAGAGTATACGATAACTTTAAAGATAAATAATATGTAATGAAATAGAAAATACTGACAGAATTGAACAGAAACTTACAACCGATATCAATATGCAAACGGGTTAATTTCACTAAAGTACAGGTGTAATGGCAATGGCTTGAAAAACAACAAATTAAAACTTCCCCAATACAAATACAACTTGCAGATAGAAATCTTATCTTTTTTCAAAAGTAAGCGTGGGAAAGACGTTAAGAAATAAAAAGCATTCTCACAAATTAAAACAGTCATTAAAAGTTCGTTTATAAACATAGCAAGCTAGGGGAATAACATCACACCTATGAATTCATCTCTTCGGGAAAGATATGTTTTGAAAAATATATTGTCGTTTTGACTTCAGCCATAAAAATAAGTCTATATATATATATATATATATATATATATATATATATATATATATATATATATATATATATATATATATATAGAGAGAGAGAGAGAGAGAGAGAGAGAGAGAGAGAGAGAGAGAGAGAGAGAGAGAAAGAGAGAGAGAGAGAAGACTCACGAACAGACAGATATGCCACACAGCATTAAGTTTATCTCTTCAAAAGTGTTAATAATTAGCAAGTGTTTGATATATCATCTACAACCATTCAGAACGCACATGGCCTTATTATTAAAGCTAAGACAATTACTGGAGATATCTGACATCAAATTATCATGCAGTTTATAAATGATGACAAATATAGTCATTAATAAAAACTATCTGTTTGTATAACGCTAGTTAAAGTCATACTTCTGTGTAAAAAAAACTTACAATTAGTTTCAGTCACTTGCTTCTGAATATCAAGTTTACATTGCAAGACAAATCGGAATTTTGTATTTTCAAGCTCAATGTGCCAAGCACAATGAAACGTCTTGGTTCTGTAAGATAACTTTCCTATACGTGATGTATTTTGAAAAGTAATGACTCTTGTCACATAACGAGCCGAAAACAAAGACTGTTCTGACGCATGTAGAACTTTATGCAGACATTAACTGTGGGTAACATGTTGTGACGTTTTGACTAAAGATAAAATATTGATCGGTGTGGTTCATTGCAGGTTCTTCATATTATTGTGTTGTGCTTGTGCTTTCACCCATCCTAACAAAACAAAAGCATATCAAAGCGATTGTTTGTACAACATCTGAGTGATCTTTAATTTCTTTCATTGGTACGATCCTATAACAAAACAAGCATAATCCATTGGTCATGTCAGGGACATGTTGTTTGTGTCCTTTTATTTTCTGACGTCATAAGTTGAATGCACTAAAGCTCGCCCGAAAATATGTTTGTGTGATTTAGATTATAAAAGAGTTTTTATCTAAAACAATATAAGTTAAATGTTCGATGTGGTATTTATTTTGTCACTTGTGAGATCTATAGCGTAGTTCATCCGAACTAAATTCAATTATCTAGTTTGAATTCTCTTACCCTTATTCAAAAGTGACCTTTTCTATAGATACCCTATGTCCTGTGAATGCTATATGTGCTTTTGCTATATTGTGTGTATGTTGTAGATATATGTGTAATACCAGCAACTATATCAAATCTCAATTTTCCCCAGGTGTTCTGAATTTTTCTTTCTTTTATATATGGTAAAATGAACCTCTCTATTTAGTATCCAAACACACCGTATATACTAACAAGCACCTTCTTTTTCATAATCCAAAGAAACACATTACAATCCAAGACCTAAGTTTTCATTACTTTTGAAACATCCTCTGCAATCCAAATACACAACACTGAACTCCAATGAAAAATGTATACACACTTATATACTCTTACATACACGCGTAAATACTATCACACATACGAGACAAATTTTAAAGTGGGTTTAGTTGTCAGCAAAATAGATATACTAAAGCCAACATGTACATGCAATTTGACGAAAAATGGATTTTAATATATCTCCTAAACGATCTCGTCGTTTTCCAGCGACAACTGGGTACACATGATACATGATATGTTTTACAAATTAACGGCGAATCGCAAATATCTCAGGAAATAGAAGAAACTTTGTAGATCAAGGTAGCTACCAAGGCAATCAAATGCTGATTAGATATTGATTGCATATGTTTAGTTGCTGGTGGATATATCATTGCGAAACAACATCAGATGGGATGGCTCAATAGGTGGTAGCTGAGTTAAAAAAAAACTTGTTCTACCCGCAACCGTACTCGTACAGATAAAGTGTTTTGCGGTTGAATATCTGCATATTCAAAAGTCCGTACCACCATCAATCTGTACGACTAATTAACAATCACAATGAGGTAACATGTAAATAACCGGATAGTGCATGACATCATAACAATGGGAGGGGTCGAAAGATGGGGTGGGGCCTTCATCTCTCACCTCATGCAAATTATCAAGCAACGTGAGTATATTACAACTACAAAGCTTTATCCATCCTGGCAAAAACAAATTATATACCACTCATTAATAAAACGCCCTGAACAATAATTATTCAAATGACCATCATTTATCAAGGACAGACTTTTCTAACATTACTAATCAACAATTAGATAAGATGGATACGACAAATATATTTAACCGACTAACAACAATTAACCATCTCAATTCTGTTTTCACTCATCTTTTGAAATTTTAAAATGATACATTGATCATGTATGGTGGTGAAGTATGACATAAACGCTCCAGGGCTGTGTCACAGGGCTCTACGCAAAGTGCAAAGGCCTGCAGCAGAGATTCAGAAAAACCAAGATGTACCAAGATTCACACGGATCATGCTGTCTTGTCTAAAGTTTGATACGAATTATATTGCCTTGTTTTAAGCTTGATACGGATAGTATTGCATTGTCTTAAGTTTCACACGGATCATATTGCTTTGTCTCAAGTTTGATACGGAGCATATTGTCTTGTCTTGTGTTTGACACGGATCATATTGTCTTGTCTTGTGTTTGACACGGATCATATTGTCTTGTCTTGAGTTTGATGTCGATCATATTGTCTTGTCTAAAGTTTGATAAGGATCATATTGCCTTGTTTTGAACTTGATGCGAATCATATTGCCTTGTTTTGATTTTGGATACAGTGTAGCTTTGTTTTGAGTTTGATGAGCGGAATATTGTCTTCTTTTGAGTTTTATACGGATCATATTGTCTTGTCTTGAGTTTTATACGGGTCATGTCATCTTGTCTTGAGTATGATACGGATTATGTCGTCTTGTATTGCGTTTGAAACGGATCATATTGCCATCTTTTGAGTTTCATACGGATCATATTTACTCGCTTTAAGTTTAATACTGATGATAGGTCGATTCTTGTCGTTAATGTTCTCGAATGGATAATGAAGCAAGAAAACTGAACCTCAGGCATAAGTCTTAGCCAAATCGAACGGACAACGTTCCTTTATCTACATAAATCTCCATCCCACTATAACATGAATCTCTGGATTAAGCCCACTGATGGAAAACTTCCTTTTCTCTGCATATATCTCCATCCGTCTACATCATGAAAGGAATGAAGCCAATGTAATTGTCATCTCTACTGAATAGAGAAGGGGAATAAATACAAATGAATATTTTGTCCTCTGCATAAGCTGGGGGGGGGGGTAACAATAATATGAAACAATTATCCGTATGAACTGTTTATAGAAACCAAAATAAAACCAAACAAAAATGGTAAAAGGCAATACAAATGTTTAATAAACTATGCAAATAAAATACAATTGCCATAATAAACATTATACAATAATAGTAACATATCTTTATATTCGATGCATTGACATTGCCAGCGTGTTTTGTACTGAACAAGATCGCAGAAATACCACTTATTGGTATGCCCTAACTGCAAGTAAACTAATCTTATATTTTACCTGATTACAGTAAAAACTGATTTGGTTAAAGTATTTGAGGCAAGGACGTCATTTGCATGTGCATGTCATGTTTCATCCCCGCCCCAACTGAAACCATTTAAATGACGGCTGTGATTTACTCTGGCATGTTTGTCAAACATCCACTCAATAAGAACAATGAACGATGGAATTTCTATGTTGTACTGAAAGTGTTATATACCGTATGCGTCTGAGACAAACATCATTATCAACTAGTCATACACAAAATATTAGCCTTTCAAGGAGAACTTACGCGTGGAAAAATAAAATTAAAAATAGCAAGATATATTTTCCTCCAATGCTCCTCACATCATTCTTTTAAATTGATCCGATAGTTTGTAAAATATTGTTTTGACTATTTATATGACGATATTAAATGATTTGTAGAGAAACATTTCTGGAATTAAAGTTCCCTAAATTAAACATTTCCCAAATATATTTTGCGGTATATTATCAGTTATGTTTGCACATGGTCACATACTGTTTGCAAAAAAGTCACATTTGGCCAAGGAAATCGAAATGGGCGGAATGTTCTCATCGGACTGAAAATTGACACATCCTGCATACACTCCAGAATCTCCAAACGACATAACTACTATAACCTTTCCATCAAGTGCACCAGAAGTGTATGTAATGTCAGGTGTCATCTTGTGAAATTGTCGGCAAGAGCTAATTGAGGTGTAAGTTGAATTTTTCTTTTCTGAAACGTACAAAGGATTCGTCAGTGCTGTCATTCTGAAGGTTATTGCTTCCATTTCGTGGAATTATCGTCAAGAACTGCCGTTGTAGATGTTGTTACCTGTTTTGGCTCTAATAAACAGTAATATAGAAAAACGGAAAAAAGCAATCTTTATAACATTTCACAAATTATCCATTTCCCTGAGAAATATTGTAAAAATGGGAAATAAAATACTCACAGTTTTAAAAATCAAATCCAAAAATGATCCAAGAATAATCCACCAAATCAATTAAAAAAGTCATGGTAAAGAAATATTCTAATATATTCAAGTTTGAGTCCTGCTGGAATATCCAAAATGGAGGACGATGAAGTAAACTGAAGTCTGTTTTGTGCGCATGTACAGTTCCTTACGAAAACATAATATTTAACCATCCGGTGTTGGACATCCGAAAGAACATTTGATAAACTGTGTTTGTCCAAGAATTATGTATGAACGTATCAAATATTTCGAGAAACACTAATTAATTCTTTAAAATACAAGGCCCCACCCTTTCAACACGGAGTTCATCTGCCATGGCCCAGCAAGTTAGGACGGTGAGAGCCAGGTCAAAAGGCATTAGGTTTGATACCAGAATTCCCCTCTTCCTGGCAGATGGCGAACCAACTGAAGAGATCTGCCTTTACTGCTATATCGAGCCATATTTGCGGTTAGAGTAAGAGCGTGGAACACACACACACACACACACACACACGCACACACACACACACACACACACACACACACACACATTCTCGTTTCCCCTGCATTTATACTGTCTTGACTAGGCCTAATTCTCTTGTCGCTTAAAATTTACTTCTCCTAAGCAATTTGCATGTACCTATTAGTTTTGAAAAAATGTTTTTAAGGAATAACATTAACCATTAAAACAATTGTCATGTCATTGTCATCATCGAAGCAATAAAAGTCTCTCACCGATATAAATTTATGTTTGGTGATGGGGGAGGGGGGATCATGTTCAATCGGATTGTGCCATCAGTGCGGGCAAGCGTAATTTTGTTTTGAAGACGTGGGTTTCGGTAGCTAGTGTAGTCCCTTGGTGATTATAAGAAACGAAAAATTGGGAATTTAATGTAGAATGTGTGTATACTTAAAATTAGTGGTCTGTAATCAACATATCCTATTATTGGTTAGTTCTAGCCAGAGCAGGAAAATAGGGAGATACCTTCTGTTTCAAGAATGGGTGTCAGACAACATCAGATTCAATATTTGCTGCAATATTTCGTCTGATAAAATTGTGTTATCTCTGGAATAAACTGTTGAACAATGTTCTACAAAGCAGCGCAAATACGGAAGGTAAACTTTCTACAGATTTAATGTTGGTCTCAAATATACTTGAATTTACTACTGACCTTATTACCCTTAAAATGGCGTAGGACATGTTTGTATTTGAAATTTGTATCGATAATTTTGATACTAAATTGTTATCAGTCCTACAGCAGTAATGCGGTTAGTTGTGGGTGTATGTTAAGTAGATAAGTTTCAAGTAAAATTCAGAGTTTGAAAGCTTCAGTTCCCGAGCTAGTACAAAATAACGAAATGATCGTGTCTTTCGATATCGAGTTAGATGACCCGCATTAATACACACGACTGTATAGTATTTGAATTTACGGTATAATTGGTATTAATACCCCCAATCCTGACCCAGAAATTGGAGTATACGATAACTTTAAAGATAATTAATAACATGCAATGAAATAGAAAATACTGACAGAATGGTACAGAAACGTACAACCGATATCAATATGCAAACGGGTTAATTTCACTAAAGTACATGTGTAATGGCAATGGCTTGAAAAACAACAAATTAAAACTTCCCCAATACAAATACAACTTGCAGATAGAAATCTTATCTTTTTTCAAAAGTAAGCGTGGGAAAGACGTTAAGAAATAAAAAGCATTCTCACAAATTAAAACAGTCATTAAAATTTCGTTTATAAACATAGCAAGCTAGGGGAATAACATCACACCTATGAATTCATCTCTTCGGGAAAGATATGTTTTGAAAAATATATTGTCGTTTTGACTTCAGCCATAAAAATAAGTCTATATATATATATATATATATATATATATATATATATATATATATATATATATAGAGAGAGAGAGAGAGAGAGAGAGAGAGAGAGAGAGAGAGAGAGAGAGAATAGAGAGAGAGAGAGAGAGAGAGAGAGAGAGAGAGAGAGAGAGAGAAAGAGAGAGAAGACTCACGAACAGACAGAGATGCCACACAGCATTAAGTTTATCTCTTCAAAAGTGTTAATAATTAGCAAGTGTTTGATATATCTTCTACAACCATTCAGAACGCACATGGCCTTATTATTAAAGTTAGGACAATTACTGGAAATATCTGACATCAAATTATCATGCAGTTTATAAATGATGATAAATATAGTCATTAATAAAAACTATCTGTTTGTATAACGCTAGTTAAAGTCATACTTCTGTGTAAAAAAAACTTACAATTAGTTTCATTCACTTGCTTCTAAATATCAAGTTTACATTGCAAGACAAATCGGAATTTTGTATTTTCAAGCTGAATGTGCCAAGGAAAATGAAACGTCTTGGTTCTGTCAGATAACTTTCCTATACGTGATGTATTTTGAAAAGTAATGACTCTTGTCACATAACGAGCCGAACATAAAGACTGTTTTGATGCATGTCGAACTTTATGCAGACATTAACTGTGGGTAACAAGTTGTGACGTTTTGACTAAAGATAAAATATTGATCGGTGTGTTTCATTGCAGGTTCTTCATATTATTGTGTTGTGCTTGTGCTTTCACCCATCCTAACAAAACAAAAGCATATCAAAGCGATTGTTTGTACAACATCTGCGTGATCTTTAATTTCTTTCATAGGTACGATCCTATAACAAAACAAGCATAATCCATTGGTCATAACAGGGACATGTTGTTTGTGTCCTTTTATTTTCTGACGTCATAAGTTGAATGCACTAAAGCTCGCCCGAAAATATGTTTGTGTGATTTAGATTATAAAAGTTTTTATCTAAAAAAATATAAGTTAAATGTTCGATGTGGTATTTATTTTGTCACTTGTGAGATCTATAGCGTAGTTCATCCGAACTAAATTCAATTATCTAGTTTGAATTCTCTTACCCTTATTCAAAAGTGACCTTTTCTATAGATACCCTATGTCCTGTGAATGCTATATGTGCTTTTGCTATATTGTGTGTATGTTGTAGATATATGTGTCATACCAGCAACTATATCAAATCTCAATTTTCCCCAGGTGTTCTGAATTTTTCTTTCTTTTATATATGGTAAAATGATCCTCTCTATTTAGGATCCAAACACACCGTATATACTAACAAGCACCTTCTTTTTCATAATCCAAAGGAACACATTACAATCCCAGACCTAAGTTTTCATTACTTTTGAAACATCCTCTGCAATCCAAATACACAACACTGAACTCCAATGAAAAATGTGTACACACTTATATACTCTTACATACACGCGTAAATACTATCACACATACGAGACAAATTTTAAAGTGGGTTTAGTTGTCAGCAAAATAGATATACTAAAGCCAACATGTACATGCAATTTGACGAAAAATGGATTTTAATATATCTCCTAAACGATCTCGTCGTTTTCCAGCGACAACTGGGTACACATGATACATGATATGTTTTACAAATTAACGGCGAATCGCAAATATCTCAGGAAATAGAAGAAACTTTCTAGATCAAGGTAGCTACCAAGGCAATCAAATGCTGATTAGATATTGATTGCATATGTTTAGTTGCTGGTGGATATATCATTGAGAAACAACATCAGATGGGATGGCTCAATAGGTGATAGCTGAGTTAAAAAAAAACTTGTTCTACCCGCAACCGTACTCGTACAGATAAAGTGTTTTGCGGTTGAATATCTGCATATTCAAAAGTCCGTATCACCATCAATCTGTACGACTATTTAACAATCACAATGAGGTAACATGTAAATAACCGGATAGTGCATGACATCATAACAATGGGAGGGGTCGAAAGATGGGGTGGGGCCTTCATCTCTCACCTCATGCAAATTATCAAGCAACGTGAGTATATTACAACTACAAAGCTTTATCCATCCTGGCAAAAACAAATTATATACCACTCATTAATAAAACGCCCTGAACAATAATTATTCAAATGACCATCATTTATCAAGGACAGACTTTTCTAACATTACTAATCAACAATTAGATAAGATGGATACGACAAATATATTTAACCGACTAACAACAATTAACCATCTCAATTCTGTTTTCACTCATCTTTTGAAATTTTAAAATGATACATTGATCATGTATGGTGGTGAAGTATGACATAAACGCTCCAGGGCTGTGTCACAGGGCTCTACGCAAAGTGCAAAGGCCTGCAGCAGAGATTCAGAAAAACCAAGATGTACCAAGATTCACACGGATCATACTGTCTTGTCTAAAGTTTGATACGAATTATATTGCCTTGTTTTAAGCTTGATACGGATAGTATTGCCTTGTCTTAAGTTTCACACGGATCATATTGCCTTGTCTCAAGTTTGATACGGAGCATATTGTCTTGTCTTGTGTTTGACACGGATCATATTGTCTTGTCTTGTGTTTGACACGGATCATATTGTCTTGTCTTGAGTTTGATATCGATTATATTGTCTTGTCATAAGTTTTATGCGGATCATATTGTCTTATTTTGAGTTTGATACGAGTCATATTGTCTTGTCTTGAGCTTGATACGGAGAATATTGCCTTGTCTAAAGTTTGAAACGGATCATAGTGCCTTGTTTTGAACCTGATACGAATCATATTGCTTGTTTTGATTTTGGATACAGTGTAGCTTTGTTTTGAGTTTGATACGACATATTGACTTCTTTTGAGGTTGATACTGATCATATTGTCTTTTCTTGAGTTTCATACGGGTCATGTCATCTTGTCTTGAGTTTGATACGGATCATGTCGTCTTGTATTGTGTTTAAAACGGATCATATTGCCATCTTTTGAGTTTCATACGGATCATATTTACTCGCGTTAAGTTTAATACTGATGATATGTCGATTCTTGTCGTTAATATTTTCGAAATATGATGAAGCAAGACAACTGAATCTCAGGCATAAGTCTTAGCCCAATCGAACGGACAACGTTCCTTTATCTACATAAATCTCCATCCCACTATAACATGAATCTCTGGATTAAGCCCACTGAAGGAAAACTTCCTTTTCTCTGCATATATCTCCATCCGTCTACATCAGGAAATTATGAAGCCAATGTAATTGTCATCTCTACTGAATAGAGAAGGGGAATAAATACAAATGAATATTTTGTCCTCTGCATAAGCTGGGGGGAGGGGGTAACAATAATATGAAACAATTATTCGTATGAATTGTTTATAGAAACCAAAATAAAACCAAACAAAAATGGTAAAAGGCAATACAAATGTTTAATAAACTATGCAAATAAAATACAATTGCCATAATACACATTATACAATAATAGTAACATATCTTTATATTCGATGCAGTGACAATGCCAGCGTGTTTTGTACAGATTAAGATCGCAGAAATACCACTTATTGGTATGCCCTAACTGCAAGTAAACTAATCTTACATTTTACCTGATTACAGTAAAAACTGATACGGTTAAAGTATTTGAGGCAAGGACGTCATTTGCATGTGCATGTCATGTTTCATCCCCGCCCCAACTGAAACCATTTAAATGACGGCTGTGATTTACTTTGGCATGTTTGTCAAACATCCACTCAATAAGAACAATGAACGATGGACTTTCTATGTTGTACTGAAAGTGTTATATACCGTATGCGTCTGAGACAAACATCATTATCAACTAGTCATCCACAAAATATTAGCCTTTCAAGGAGAACTTACGCGTGGAAAAATAAAATTAAAAATAGCAAGATATATTTTCCTCCAATGCTCCTCACATCATTCTTTTAAATTGATCCGATAGTTTGTAAAATATTGTTTTGACTATTTATATGACGATATTAAATGATTTGTAGAGAAACATTTCTGGAATTAAAGTTCCCTAAATTAAACATTTCCCAAATATATTTTGCGGTATATTATCAGTGATGTTTGCACATGGTCACATACTGTTTGCAAAAAAGTCACATTTGGCCAAGGAAATCGAAATGGGCGGAATGTTCTCATCGGACTGAAAATTGACACATCCTGCATACACTCCAGAATCTCCAAACGACACAGTTACTATAACCTTTCCATCAAGTGCACCAGAAGTGTATGTAATGTCAGGTGTCATCTTGTGAAGTTGTCGGCAAGAGCTAATTGAGGTGTAAGTTGAATTTTTCTTTCCTGAAACGTACAAAGGATTCGTCATTGCTGTCATTCTGAAGGCTATTGCTTCCATTTCGTGGAATTATCGTCAAGAACTGCCGTTGTAGATGTTGTTACCTGTTTTGGCTCTAATAAACAGTAATATAGAAAAACGGAAAAAAGCAATCTTTATAACATTTCACAAATTATCCATTTCCCTGAGAAATACTGTAAAAATGGGAAACAAAATACTCACAGTTTTAAAAATCAAATCCAAAAATGATCCAAGAATAATCCACCAAATCAATTAAAAAAGTCATGGTAAAGAAATATTCTAATATATTCAAGTTTGAGTCCTGCTGGAATATCCAAGATGGAGGACGATGAAGTAAACTGAAGTCTGTTTTGTGCGCATGTACAGTTCCTTACGAAAACATAATATTTAACCATCCGGTGTTGGACATCCGAAAGAACATTTGATAAACTGTGTTTGTCCAAGAATTATGTATGAACGTATCAAATATTTCGAGAAACACAAATTAATTCTTTAAAATACAAGGCCCCACCCTTTAAACACGAAGTTCGTCTGCCATGGCCCAGCAAGTTAGGACGGTGAGAGCCAGGTCAAAAGGCAGTAGGTTTGATACCAGAATTCCCCTCTTTCAGGCAGATGGCGAACCAACTGAAGAGATCTGCCTTTACTGCTATATCGAGCCATATTTGCGGTTAGAGTAAGAGCGTGGAACACACACACACACACACACACACACACACACACACACACACACACACATTCTCGTTTCCCCTGCATTTATACTGTCTTGACTAGGCCTAATTCTCTTGTCGCTTAAAATTTACTTCTCCTAAGCAATTTGCATGTACCTATTAGTTTTGAAAAAATGTTTTTAAAGGAATAACATTAACCATTAAAACAATTGTCATGTCATTGTCATCATCGAAGCAATAAAAGTCTCTCACCGATATAAATTTATGTTTGGTGATGGGGGAGGGGGGATCATGTTCAATCGGATTGTGCCATCAGTGCGGGCAAGCGTAATTTTGTTTTGAAGACGTGGGTTTCGGTAGCTAGTGTAGTCCCTTGGTGATTATAAGAAACGAAAAATTGGGAATTTAATGTAGAATGTGTGTATACTTAAAATTAGTGGTCTGTAATCAACATATCCTATTATTGGTTAGTTCTAGCCAGAGCAGGAAAATAGGGAGATACCTTCTGTTTCAAGAATGGGTGTCAGACAACATCAGATTCAATATTTGCTGCAATATTTCGTCTGATAAAATTGTGTTATCTCTGGAATAAACTGTTGAACAATGTTCTACAAAGCAGCGCAAATACGGAAGGTAAACTTTCTACAGATTTAATGTTGGTCTCAAATATACTTGAATTTACTACTGACCTTATTACCCTTAAAATGGCGTAGGACATGTTTGTATTTGAAATTTGTATCGATAATTTTGATACTAAATTGTTATCAGTCCTACAGCAGTAATGCGGTTAGTTGTGGGTGTATGTTAAGTAGATAAGTTTCAAGTAAAATTCAGAGTTTGAAAGCTTCAGTTCCCGAGCTAGTACAAAATAACGAAATGATCGTGTCTTTCGATATCGAGTTAGATGACCCGCATTAATACACACGACTGTATAGTATTTGAATTTACGGTATAATTGGTATTAATACCCCCAATCCTGACCCAGAAATTGGAGTATACGATAACTTTAAAGATAATTAATAACATGCAATGAAATAGAAAATACTGACAGAATGGTACAGAAACGTACAACCGATATCAATATGCAAACGGGTTAATTTCACTAAAGTACATGTGTAATGGCAATGGCTTGAAAAACAACAAATTAAAACTTCCCCAATACAAATACAACTTGCAGATAGAAATCTTATCTTTTTTCAAAAGTAAGCGTGGGAAAGACGTTAAGAAATAAAAAGCATTCTCACAAATTAAAACAGTCATTAAAATTTCGTTTATAAACATAGCAAGCTAGGGGAATAACATCACACCTATGAATTCATCTCTTCGGGAAAGATATGTTTTGAAAAATATATTGTCGTTTTGACTTCAGCCATAAAAATAAGTCTATATATATATATATATATATATATATATATATATATATATATATATAGAGAGAGAGAGAGAGAGAGAGAGAGAGAGAGAGAGAGAGAGAAATAGAGAGAGAGAGAGAGAGAGAGAGAGAGAGAGAGAGAGAGAGAGAGAAGAGAGAGAAGACTCACGAACAGACAGAGATGCCACACAGCATTAAGTTTATCTCTTCAAAAGTGTTAATAATTAGCAAGTGTTTGATATATCTTCTACAACCATTCAGAACGCACATGGCCTTATTATTAAAGTTAGGACAATTACTGGAAATATCTGACATCAAATTATCATGCAGTTTATAAATGATGATAAATATAGTCATTAATAAAAACTATCTGTTTGTATAACGCTAGTTAAAGTCATACTTCTGTGTAAAAAAAACTTACAATTAGTTTCATTCACTTGCTTCTAAATATCAAGTTTACATTGCAAGACAAATCGGAATTTTGTATTTTCAAGCTGAATGTGCCAAGGAAAATGAAACGTCTTGGTTCTGTCAGATAACTTTCCTATACGTGATGTATTTTGAAAAGTAATGACTCTTGTCACATAACGAGCCGAACATAAAGACTGTTTTGATGCATGTCGAACTTTATGCAGACATTAACTGTGGGTAACAAGTTGTGACGTTTTGACTAAAGATAAAATATTGATCGGTGTGTTTCATTGCAGGTTCTTCATATTATTGTGTTGTGCTTGTGCTTTCACCCATCCTAACAAAACAAAAGCATATCAAAGCGATTGTTTGTACAACATCTGCGTGATCTTTAATTTCTTTCATAGGTACGATCCTATAACAAAACAAGCATAATCCATTGGTCATATCAGGGACATGTTGTTTGTGTCCTTTTATTTTCTGACGTCATAAGTTGAATGCACTAAAGCTCGCCCGAAAATATGTTTGTGTGATTTAGATTATAAAAGTTTTTATCTAAAAAAATATAAGTTAAATGTTCGATGTGGTATTTATTTTGTCACTTGTGAGATCTATAGCGTAGTTCATCCGAACTAAATTCAATTATCTAGTTTGAATTCTCTTACCCTTATTCAAAAGTGACCTTTTCTATAGATACCCTATGTCCTGTGAATGCTATATGTGCTTTTGCTATATTGTGTGTATGTTGTAGATATATGTGTCATACCAGCAACTATATCAAATCTCAATTTTCCCCAGGTGTTCTGAATTTTTCTTTCTTTTATATATGGTAAAATGATCCTCTCTATTTAGGATCCAAACACACCGTATATACTAACAAGCACCTTCTTTTTCATAATCCAAAGGAACACATTACAATCCCAGACCTAAGTTTTCATTACTTTTGAAACATCCTCTGCAATCCAAATACACAACACTGAACTCCAATGAAAAATGTGTACACACTTATATACTCTTACATACACGCGTAAATACTATCACACATACGAGACAAATTTTAAAGTGGGTTTAGTTGTCAGCAAAATAGATATACTAAAGCCAACATGTACATGCAATTTGACGAAAAATGGATTTTAATATATCTCCTAAACGATCTCGTCGTTTTCCAGCGACAACTGGGTACACATGATACATGATATGTTTTACAAATTAACGGCGAATCGCAAATATCTCAGGAAATAGAAGAAACTTTCTAGATCAAGGTAGCTACCAAGGCAATCAAATGCTGATTAGATATTGATTGCATATGTTTAGTTGCTGGTGGATATATCATTGAGAAACAACATCAGATGGGATGGCTCAATAGGTGATAGCTGAGTTAAAAAAAAAACTTGTTCTACCCGCAACCGTACTCGTACAGATAAAGTGTTTTGCGGTTGAATATCTGCATATTCAAAAGTCCGTATCACCATCAATCTGTACGACTATTTAACAATCACAATGAGGTAACATGTAAATAACCGGATAGTGCATGACATCATAACAATGGGAGGGGTCGAAAGATGGGGTGGGGCCTTCATCTCTCACCTCATGCAAATTATCAAGCAACGTGAGTATATTACAACTACAAAGCTTTATCCATCCTGGCAAAAACAAATTATATACCACTCATTAATAAAACGCCCTGAACAATAATTATTCAAATGACCATCATTTATCAAGGACAGACTTTTCTAACATTACTAATCAACAATTAGATAAGATGGATACGACAAATATATTTAACCGACTAACAACAATTAACCATCTCAATTCTGTTTTCACTCATCTTTTGAAATTTTAAAATGATACATTGATCATGTATGGTGGTGAAGTATGACATAAACGCTCCAGGGCTGTGTCACAGGGCTCTACGCAAAGTGCAAAGGCCTGCAGCAGAGATTCAGAAAAACCAAGATGTACCAAGATTCACACGGATCATACTGTCTTGTCTAAAGTTTGATACGAATTATATTGCCTTGTTTTAAGCTTGATACGGATAGTATTGCCTTGTCTTAAGTTTCACACGGATCATATTGCCTTGTCTCAAGTTTGATACGGAGCATATTGTCTTGTCTTGTGTTTGACACGGATCATATTGTCTTGTCTTGTGTTTGACACGGATCATATTGTCTTGTCTTGAGTTTGATATCGATTATATTGTCTTGTCATAAGTTTTATGCGGATCATATTGTCTTATTTTGAGTTTGATACGAGTCATATTGTCTTGTCTTGAGCTTGATACGGAGAATATTGCCTTGTCTAAAGTTTGAAACGGATCATAGTGCCTTGTTTTGAACCTGATACGAATCATATTGCTTGTTTTGATTTTGGATACAGTGTAGCTTTGTTTTGAGTTTGATACGACATATTGACTTCTTTTGAGGTTGATACTGATCATATTGTCTTTTCTTGAGTTTCATACGGGTCATGTCATCTTGTCTTGAGTTTGATACGGATCATGTCGTCTTGTATTGTGTTTAAAACGGATCATATTGCCATCTTTTGAGTTTCATACGGATCATATTTACTCGCGTTAAGTTTAATACTGATGATATGTCGATTCTTGTCGTTAATATTTTCGAAATATGATGAAGCAAGACAACTGAATCTCAGGCATAAGTCTTAGCCCAATCGAACGGACAACGTTCCTTTATCTACATAAATCTCCATCCCACTATAACATGAATCTCTGGATTAAGCCCACTGAAGGAAAACTTCCTTTTCTCTGCATATATCTCCATCCGTCTACATCAGGAAATTATGAAGCCAATGTAATTGTCATCTCTACTGAATAGAGAAGGGGAATAAATACAAATGAATATTTTGTCCTCTGCATAAGCTGGGGGGAGGGGGTAACAATAATATGAAACAATTATTCGTATGAATTGTTTATAGAAACCAAAATAAAACCAAACAAAAATGGTAAAAGGCAATACAAATGTTTAATAAACTATGCAAATAAAATACAATTGCCATAATACACATTATACAATAATAGTAACATATCTTTATATTCGATGCAGTGACAATGCCAGCGTGTTTTGTACAGATTAAGATCGCAGAAATACCACTTATTGGTATGCCCTAACTGCAAGTAAACTAATCTTACATTTTACCTGATTACAGTAAAAACTGATACGGTTAAAGTATTTGAGGCAAGGACGTCATTTGCATGTGCATGTCATGTTTCATCCCCGCCCCAACTGAAACCATTTAAATGACGGCTGTGATTTACTTTGGCATGTTTGTCAAACATCCACTCAATAAGAACAATGAACGATGGACTTTCTATGTTGTACTGAAAGTGTTATATACCGTATGCGTCTGAGACAAACATCATTATCAACTAGTCATCCACAAAATATTAGCCTTTCAAGGAGAACTTACGCGTGGAAAAATAAAATTAAAAATAGCAAGATATATTTTCCTCCAATGCTCCTCACATCATTCTTTTAAATTGATCCGATAGTTTGTAAAATATTGTTTTGACTATTTATATGACGATATTAAATGATTTGTAGAGAAACATTTCTGGAATTAAAGTTCCCTAAATTAAACATTTCCCAAATATATTTTGCGGTATATTATCAGTGATGTTTGCACATGGTCACATACTGTTTGCAAAAAAGTCACATTTGGCCAAGGAAATCGAAATGGGCGGAATGTTCTCATCGGACTGAAAATTGACACATCCTGCATACACTCCAGAATCTCCAAACGACACAGTTACTATAACCTTTCCATCAAGTGCACCAGACGTGTATGTAATGTCAGGTGTCATCTTGTGAAGTTGTCGGCAAGAGCTAATTGAGGTGTAAGTTGAATTTTTCTTTCCTGAAACGTACAAAGGATTCGTCATTGCTGTCATTCTGAAGGCTATTGCTTCCATTTCGTGGAATTATCGTCAAGAACTGCCGTTGTAGATGTTGTTACCTGTTTTGGCTCTAATAAACAGTAATATAGAAAAACGGAAAAAAGCAATCTTTATAACATTTCACAAATTATCCATTTCCCTGAGAAATACTGTAAAAATGGGAAACAAAATACTCACAGTTTTAAAAATCAAATCCAAAAATGATCCAAGAATAATCCACCAAATCAATTAAAAAAGTCATGGTAAAGAAATATTCTAATATATTCAAGTTTGAGTCCTGCTGGAATATCCAAGATGGAGGACGATGAAGTAAACTGAAGTCTGTTTTGTGCGCATGTACAGTTCCTTACGAAAACATAATATTTAACCATCCGGTGTTGGACATCCGAAAGAACATTTGATAAACTGTGTTTGTCCAAGAATTATGTATGAACGTATCAAATATTTCGAGAAACACAAATTAATTCTTTAAAATACAAGGCCCCACCCTTTAAACACGAAGTTCGTCTGCCATGGCCCAGCAAGTTAGGACGGTGAGAGCCAGGTCAAAAGGCAGTAGGTTTGATACCAGAATTCCCCTCTTTCAGGCAGATGGCGAACCAACTGAAGAGATCTGCCTTTACTGCTATATCGAGCCATATTTGCGGTTAGAGTAAGAGCGTGGAACACACACACACACACACACACACACACACACACACACACACACACACAAACACACACACACATTCTCGTTTCCCCTGCATTTATACTGTCTTGACTAGGCCTAATTCTCTTGTCGCTTAAAATTTACTTCTCCTAAGCAATTTGCATGTACCTATTAGTTTTGAAAAAATGTTTTTAAAGGAATAACATTAACCATTAAAACAATTGTCATGTCATTGTCATCATCGAAGCAATAAAAGTCTCTCACCGATATAAATTTATGTTTGGTGATGGGGGAGGGGGGATCATGTTCAATCGGATTGTGCCATCAGTGCGGGCAAGCGTAATTTTGTTTTGAAGACGTGGGTTTCGGTAGCTAGTGTAGTCCCTTGGTGATTATAAGAAACGAAAAATTGGGAATTTAATGTAGAATGTGTGTATACTTAAAATTAGTGGTCTGTAATCAACATATCCTATTATTGGTTAGTTCTAGCCAGAGCAGGAAAATAGGGAGATACCTTCTGTTTCAAGAATGGGTGTCAGACAACATCAGATTCAATATTTGCTGCAATATTTCGTCTGATAAAATTGTGTTATCTCTGGAATAAACTGTTGAACAATGTTCTACAAAGCAGCGCAAATACGGAAGGTAAACTTTCTACAGATTTAATGTTGGTCTCAAATATACTTGAATTTACTACTGACCTTATTACGCTTAAAATGGCGTAGGACAGGTTTGTATTTGAAATTTGTATTGATAATTTTGATACTAAATTGTTATCAGTCCTACAGCAGTAATGCGGTTAGTTGTGGGTATATGTTAAGTGGATAAGTTTCAAGTAAAATTCAGAGTTTGAAAGCTTCAGTTCCCGAGCTAGTACAAAATAACGAAATGATCGTGTCTTTCGATATCGAGTTAGATGACCCGCATTAATACACACGACTGTATAGTATTTGAATTTACGTTATAATTGGTATTCATACCCGAAACCCTGACCCAGAAAGTAGAGTATACGATAACTTTGAAGATAAATAATAAAATGTAACGAAATAGAAAATACTGACAGAATTGAAATTAAACTTACAACCGATATCAATATGCAAACGGGTTAATTTCACTAAAGTACATGTGTAATGGCAATGGCTTGAAAAACAACAAATTAAAACTTCCCCAATACAAATACAACTTGCAGATAGAAATCTTATCTTTTTTCAAAAGTAAGCGTGGGAAAGACGTTAAGAAATAAAAAGCATTCTCACAAATTAAAACAGTCATTAAAAGTTCGTTTATAAACATAGCGAGCTATGGGAATAACATCACACCTATGAATTCATCTCTTCGGGAAAGATATGTTTTGAAAAATATATTGTCGTTTTGACTTCAGCCATAAAAATAAGTATATATATATATATATATATATAGAGAGAGAGAGAGAGAGAGAGAGAGAGAGAGAGAGAGAAAGAGAGAGAAGACTCACGAACAGACAGAGATGCCACACAGCATTAAGTTTATCTCTTCAAAAGTGTTAATAATTAGCAAGTGTTTGATATATCATCTACAACCATTCAGAACGCACATGGCCTTATTATTAAAGTTAAGACAATTACTGGAAATATCTGACATCAAATTATCATGCAGTTTATAAATGATGACAAATATAGTCATTAATAAAAACTATCTGTTTGTATAACGCTAGTTAAAGTCATACTTCTGTGTAAAAAAAACTTACAATTAGTTTCAGTCACTTGCTTCTAAATATCAAGTTTACATTGCAAGACAAATCGGAATTTTGTATTTTCAAGCTGAATGTGCCAAGGAAAATGAAACGTATTGGTTCTGTCAGATAACTTTCCTTTACGTGATGTATTTTGAAAAGTAATGACTCTTGTCACTTAACGAGCCGAACATAAAGACTGTTTTGATGCATGTCGAACTTTATGCAGACATTAACTGTGGGTGACAATTTGTGACGTTTTGACTAAAGATAAAATATTGATCGGTGTGGTTCATTGCAGGTTCTTCATATTATTGTGTTGTGCTTGTGCTTTCACCCATCCTAACAAAACAAAAGCATATCAAAGCGATTGTTTGTACAACATCTGAGTGATCTTTAATTTCTTTCATTGGTACGATCCTATAACAAAACAAGCATAATCCATTGGTCATATCAGGGACATGTTGTTTGTGTCCTTTTATTTTCTGACGTCATAAGTTGAATGCACTAAAGCTCGCCCGAAAATATGTTTGTGTGATTTAGATTATAAAAGAGTTTTTATCTAAAAAAATATAAGTTAAATGTTCGATGTGGTATTTATTTTGTCACTTGTGAGATCTATAGCGTAGTTCATCCGAACTAAATTCAATTATCTAGTTTGAATTCTCTTACCCTTATTCAAAAGTGACCTTTTCTATAGATACCCTATGTCCTGTGAATGCTATATGTGCTTTTGCTATATTGTGTGTATGTTGTAGATATATGTGTCATACCAGCAACTATATCAAATCTCAATTTTCCCCAGGTGTTCTGAATTTTTCTTTCTTTTATATATGGTAAAATGAACCTCTCTATTTAGTATCCAAACACACCGTATATACTAACAAGCACCTTCTTTTTCATAATCCAAAGAAACACATTACAATCCCAGACCTAAGTTTTCATTACTTTTGAAACATCCTCTGCAATCCAAATACACAACACTGAACTCCAATGAAAAATGTATACACACTTATATACTCTTACATACACGCGTAAATACTATCACACATACAAGACAAATTTTAAAGTGGGTTTAGTTGTCAGCAAAATAGATATACTAAAGCCAACATGTACATGCAATTTGACGAAAAATGGATTTTAATATATCTCCTAAACGATCTCGTCGTTTTCCAGCGACAACTGGGTACACATGATACATGATATGTTTTACAAATTAACGGCGAATCGCAAATATCTCAGGAAATAGAAGAAACTTTCTAGATCAAGGTAGCTACCAAGGCAATCAAATGCTGATTAGATATTGATTGCATATGTTTAGTTGCTGGTGGATATATCATTGAGAAACAACATCAGATGGGATGGCTCAATAGGTGGTAGCTGAGTTAAAAAAAAACTTGTTCTACCCGCAACCGTACTCGTACAGATAAAGTGTTTTGCGGTTGAATATCTGCATATTCAAAAGTCCGTATCACCATCAATATGTACGACTATTTAACAATCACAATTAGGTAACATGTAAATAACCGGATAGTGCATGACATCATAACAATGGGAGGGGTCGAAAGATGGGGTGGGGCCTTCATTTCTCACCTCATGCAAATTATCAAGCAACGTGAGTATATTACAACTACAAAGCTTTATCCATCCTGGCAAAAACAAATTATATACCTCTCATTAATAAAACGCCCTGAACAATAATTATTCAAATGACCATCATTTATCAAGGACAGACTTTTCTAACATTACTAATCAACAATTAGATAAGATGGATACGACAAATATATTTAACCGACTAACAACAATTAACCATCTCAATTCTGTTTTCACTCATCTTTTGAAATTTTAAAATGATACATTGATCATGTATGGTGGTGAAGTATGACATAAACGCTCCAGGGCTGTGTCACAGGGCTCTACGCAAAGTGCAAAGGCCTGCAGCAGAGATTCAGAAAAACCAAGATGTACCAAGATTCACACGGATCATACTGTCTTGTCTAAAGTTTGATACGAATTATATTGCCTTGTTTTAAGCTTGATACGGATAGTATTGCCTTGTCTTAAGTTTCACACGGATCATATTGCTTTGTGTCAAGTTTGATACGGAGCATATTGTCTTGTCTTGTGTTTGACACGGATCATATTGTCTTGTCTTGTGTTTGACACGGATCATATTGTCTTGTCCTGAGTTTGATGTCGATCATATTGTCTTGTCTAAAGTTTGATACGGATCATATTGCCTTGTTTTGAACTTGATACGAATCATATTGCCTTGTTTTGATTTTGGATACAGTGTAGCTTTGTTTTGAGTTTGATGAGCGGAATATTGTCTTCTTTTGAGTTTTATACGGATCATATTGTCTTGTCTTGAGTTTCATACGGGTCATATTGTCTTGTCTTGAGTATGATACGGATTATGTCGTCTTGTATTGTGTTTGAAACGGATCATATTGCCATCTATTGAGTTTCATACGGATCATATTTACTCGCTTTAAGTTTAATACTGATGATAGGTCGATTCTTGTCGTTAATATTCTCGAATGGATAATGAAGCAAGAAAACTGAATCTCAGGCATAAGTCTTAGCCCAATCGAACGGACAACGTTCCTTTATCTACATAAATCTCCATCCCACTATAACACGAATCTCTGGATTAAGCCCACTGATGGAAAACTTCCTTTTCTCTGCATATATCTCCATCCGTCTACATCAGGAAAGTAATGAAGCCAATGTAATTGTCATCTCTACTGAATAGAGAAGGGGAATAAATACTAATGAATATTTTGTCCTCTGCATAAGCTGGGGGGAGAAGGGGGTAACAATAATATGAAACAATTATCCGTATGAATTGTTTATAGAAACCAAAATAAAACCAAAGAAAAATGGTAAAAGGCAATGATTTGTAGAGAAACATTTCTGGAATTAAAGTTCCCTAAAGTAAACATTTCCCAAATATATTTTGCGGTATATTATCAGTTATGTTTGCACATGGTCACATACTGTTTGCAAAAAAGTCACATTTGGCCAAGGAAATCGAAATGGGCGGAATGTTCTCATCGGACTGAAAATTGACACATCCTGCATACACTCCAGAATCTCCAAACGACATAACTACTATAACCTTTCCATCAAGTGCACCAGAAGTGTATGTAATGTCAGGTGTCATCTTGTGAAATTGTCGGCAAGAGCTAATTGAGGTGTAAGTTGATTTTTTCTTTTCTGAAACGTACAAAGGATTCGTCAGTGCTGTCATTCTGAAGGTTATTGCTTCCATTTCGTGGAATTATCGTCAAGAACTGCCGTTGTAGATGTTGTTACCTGTTTTGGCTCTAATAAACAGTAATATAGAAAAACGGAAAAAAGCAATCTTTATAACATTTCACAAATTATCCATTTTCCTGAGAAATATTGTAAAAATGGGAAACAAAATACTCACAGTTTTAAAAATCAAATCCAAAAATGATCCAAGAATAATCCACCAAATCAATTAAAAAAGTCATGGTAAAGAAATATTCTAATATATTCAAGTTTGAGTCCTGCTGGAATATCCAAGATGGAGGACGATGAAGTAAACTGAAGTCTGTTTTGTGCGCATGTACAGTTCCTTACGAAAACATAATATTTAACCATCCGGTGTTGGACATCCGAAAGAACATTTGATAAACTGTGTTTGTCCAAGAATTATGTATGAACGTATCAAATATTTCGAGAAACACAAATTAATTCTTTAAAATACAAGGCCCCACCCTTTAAACACAGAGTTCATCTACCATGGCCCAGCAAGTTAGGACGGTGAGAGCCAGGTCAAAAGGCAGTAGGTTTGATACCAGAATTCCCCTCTTCCAGGCAGATGGCGAACCAACTGAAGAGATCTGCCTTTACTGCTATATCGAGCCATATTTGCGGTTAGAGTAAGAGCGTGGAACACACACACACACACACACACACACACACACACATTCTCGTTTCCCCTGCATTTATACTGTCTTGACTAGGCCTAATTCTCTTGTCGCTTAAAATTTACTTCTCCTAAGCAATTTGCATGTACCTATTAGTTTTGAAAAAATGTTTTTAAAGGAATAACATTAACCATTAAAACAATTGTCATGTCATTGTCATCATCGAAGCAATAAAAGTCTCTCACCGATATAAATTTATGTTTGGTGATGGGGGAGGGGGGATCATGTTCAATCGGATTGTGCCATCAGTGCGGGCAAGCGTAATTTTGTTTTGAAGACGTGGGTTTCGGTAGCTAGTGTAGTCCCTTGGTGATTATAAGAAACGAAAAATTGGGAATTTAATGTAGAATGTGTGTATACTTAAAATTAGTGGTCTGTAATCAACATATCCTATTATTGGTTAGTTCTAGCCAGAGCAGGAAAATAGGGAGATACCTTCTGTTTCAAGAATGGGTGTCAGACAACATCAGATTCAATATTTGCTGCAATATTTCGTCTGATAAAATTGTGTTATCTCTGGAATAAACTGTTGAACAATGTTCTACAAAGCAGCGCAAATACGGAAGGTAAACTTTCTCCAGATTTAATGTTGGTCTCAAATATACTTGAATTTACTACTGACCTTATTACGCTTAAAATGGCGTAGGACATGTTTGTATTTGAAATTTTTATCGATAATTTTGATACTAAATTGTTATCAGTCCTACAGCAGTAATGCGGTTAGTTGTGGGTATATGTTAAGTGGATAAGTTTCAAGTAAAATTCAGAGTTTGAAAGCTTCAGTTCCCGAGCTAGTACAAAATAACGAAATGATCGTGTCTCTCGATATCGATTTAGATGACCCGCATTAATACACACGACTGTATAGTATTTGAATTTACGGTATAATTGGTATTCATACCCCCAATCCTGACCCAGAAAGTAGAGTATACTATAACTTTGAAGATAAATAATAATATGCAATGAAATAGAAAATACTGACAGAATGGTACAGAAACTTACAACCGATATCAATATGCAAACGGGTTAATTTCACTAAAGTACATGTGTAATGGTAATGGCTTGAAGAACAACAAATTAAAACTTCCCCAATACAAATACAACTTGCAGATAGAAATCTTATCTTTTTTTAAAAGTAAGCGTGGGAAAGACGTTAAGAAATAAAAAGCATTCTCACAAATTAAAACAGTCATTAAAAGTTCGTTTATAAACATAGCAAGCTAGGTGTTACGAAATACCCGATATGGCATAGAGGGTGCACCATTCTCCTCTTAGTGAGTTGTCTTGAACAGCGAGTCGCACGTGCCGCGCGTATAATGAAGGTTTCGCGCGAATCACTTTTTACATGTTCAGCATACTAATATAGTGCAGGGTCATTTTAAGACGCAGTGGACATTAGAGCAGACCTCTAAACGTTTCATTTGTCGGAAATTAGAGCCATCAAGTTGGGGGAGTCAAATGCGTTATTTTTGGTTGATGTTTCAGTTAAATGTTCAGTTTCGTAATAGCACGTTCGTTTTACTATGTATTGCGTTAATTCGTTTTATTTAACTGTCCATTTTTATATTCAGCTCGCCGGTCAACGAGTGAATAGATGAGTATTCCAGTCCAATGTTAACCGGTGGAGTGGAGACGGGCAAACATGAACAACTGTTGCACCGGAAGGAAGTGCAGTGTTAACGTCCGTAGTTTTGGTTTATTGACTATTTTATGTAAGACACGAATAGCGTGTTTATAGTCAATTGAACCCTTTGTTTTAGGTTATTGACTATTTTGTGTGAGACACGAATAGCGTGTTTATAGTCAATTAAACCCTATGTTTTGATTTATTGACTATTTTGTGTGAGATACGAATATCGTGTCTATAGTCAATGTAATGCTACGTTTTCTATATTGGATACAGACATATTGTACAGTAGTGGATGACTACAGAGATATAGTACAGTAGTGGATGACTACAGAGATATAGTACAGTAGTGGATGACTACATAGATATAGTACAGTAGTGGATGACTACAGAGATATAGTACAGTAGTGGATGACTACAGAGATATAGTACAGTAGTGGATGACTACAGAGATATAGTACAGTAGTGGATGACTACAGATATATAGTACAGTAGTGGATGACTACAGAAATTTAGTAGGGTAGTAGATTCATTTGTGTATTGGGTGCTTATTATATATGTATACCTATCATGTTGATTTTTTAATATAAGTTTATTTAACCGAACGTGTTTGTTATTTTTTAAAACCCTACCTAGTCTCAAAGGGTTGGCTCGACAACGTTACAATTTTGGTGTCAGCGATGGGATTTTACTTTCTATCCAAGAAATCTTTTGGATTGTTAGTTTGAGTTTTCATATCCAACAAGTGTCGGGGAAAACCTTTGAGACAGGAGTGTTTTGAGAAATACTATTTTACATTTCATTGTAAACGAAACTGAATTTGATCTTCCCTTAGATAAACAAGTTAATTTAGTGACGCTCGTTTGAAGCGAACGTTTATCTAAAATCATGTCCACTAGTGAATTGTTAGAGCTTGGTAAGCAATTGGGGTATGAGGGGGAAACTTTACAGCAGTTTATCAAGGAAGAACAAAATAGAGAACGAGAGCGACGCGCTGAAGAACGAGAGGCAGAACGCGAAAAACTAGAATTAAACGCACGCATCGAAAAGGAAAGGTTTCAACGTGAACAGGAGGCAGAACGCGAAAAACTAGAATTAAACGCGCGTATCGAAAGGGAAAAGCTAAGAGTTAGAAAGGTCTAGACTAGATAACGACAGGGTATTTCAATCGAGTAAATTCAAAAAACCACAACTTCCAGCATTTGAAGAATATAAAGATGACTTAGATAGTTACCTGTTGAGATTTGAAAGATATGCTACTGCGCAAAATCGCCGAAAAGAAGATTGGGCATTACATCTTAGCACTTTATTGAAAGGTAGGGCCTTAGAAGTGTACTCAAGGATACCGAGTGCAGAGGCATCTAATTACGATTTGTTAAAGGATGCATTACTGATAAGGTTTGAACTTACTGAAAAGGGTTTCAGGGAAAAATTCCGATCTAGTAAGCCAGAAAAGGGAGAAAACTTTGATCAATTTGTATACCGGATATCTAATGACCTATTCCGTTGGTTAGCTTGCGGGGGAGTCGCAAAAACTTACGAAGCAGTATGTGATTTTCTTGTCAGAGATCAATTGCTTGCAGTATGTAGTAAGGAACTATTCCAATACTTAAAAGAGAAAAGCATTAATAAGTCAAGCGAGATGGCTAAACAAGCAGATATATTCGCTGATGCGCACGGAGGCGTTATGAACGTGATAGTCCGGGACACTAGGGGTCCTAAGGAAAGTAAGCAGGTCAATTCTGACAAAACTAATTTTGGGAGGGGTTTACCACAAAACCAAAAGGGTGAGTTTGGTTAGATCAGAGGGGACCTAGAAGTCTAGATAGACAGAGAAAACAATGTTTCAGTTGCGGAAAATGGGGTTATATGTCTAGTGCATGTCCGAAGCGCAAAAAGGATTTACCGAAGGCGGTAGGGGTATCTTATATGGTAGGCTCTTCAGCTTGTTTAGAGAGCAATAAGAGTGGCTCCAATCAAAATGCATCAAACGTATCAATACAGTGTGAGGGATTAGTGAATGGGGTTAGGGCCTCAGTCCTTAGAGATACGGGATGTAATACAGTAGTTGTTAAGCAAAGTCTGGTAAGGCCGGATCAATACCTTGGGGAAACAGTATCTGTCAGATTGATGGATAATACCGCAGTACAAGTGCCGACTGCATGCGTACATATCGAAACACGTTATTTGACAGGCACAGTGACAGCATGTTGTGTAAAGCGACCGCTGTATGATCTGATTGTAGGTAATATAGAAGGGGTAGCGAAGTTCGTTGTGCCAGACAAAGCAGTGGCCGATGTTCCAACTTCCATGGCTGCTGAAACTAGGTCACATATATCTAAGAGTAAGAAGCCTTTGCCAAAACTAAAAGTACCAGATGCCATACCGATGATAGATAAAAGGACACTAATTGAAGAGCAAAATGAAGACGAGTCGTTGTCAATAATCAGAAATAAAGCCGCGTCAGGGGAAGGCATGAAATGTAAAGGTGGCGGTAGCTACAGGTTCAAATATCTCAATAATGTCTTGCATAGAGAGCATATTACTCGTGAAGGTCGACGGTTTACACAGGTAGTAGTGCCTTGGAACTATAGACCGCATGTGTTGAAGTTAGCACACGAGTCGACGATGGGGGGTCACCTGGGTTCTACAAAAACTAAAGACCGTGTATGTGCAGAATTTCATTGGCCAAGGGCTCACGGTGATGTAACTAGGTATTGCAGATCATGCGACATTTGTCAGAAAACGCAGTACAAAGGGAAAGTGAAACGCGTACCTATCGGTAAAATGCCTTTAATTGAAACTCCATTCAAACGCGTGGCGATAGATATTGTTGGTCCATTATCACCTCTTACAGACCGCAAGAATAGGTACATCCTGACTATGGTTGATTATGCAACCAGGTATCCGGAAGCTGTCGCTCTACCATCCATCGAAACTGAACGAGTAGCCGAAGCCCTAGTAGAGATGTTCAGCAGATTAGGGATTCCGGAAGAGATTCTGACAGACTGTGGATCACAGTTCACATCAGAACTCATGGCAGAAGTTAGTAGGCTTCTATCAAACAACTATGGACAACTCCATATCACCCAATGTGCAGCGGGCTGGTTGAGAAGTTCAATGGAACACTCAAACAAATGTTGTGACGGATGTGTGCAGAACGTCCGAACGATTGGGATAGATATATCCATGCAGTATTATTTGCATATCGAGAAGTTCCTCAAGAGAGTCTAGGATTTTCACCATT